>CM076582.1:199955693-200314916 GCA_034641835.2 Pinus albicaulis
TAATCAATTTAATATCAATTACATTATACGGCCAACCATAAAATAATAAGGACAAAGAATAACAAATACAGCAAATTGTATAACAAATTATATATAAGAATCAAATGTATAAACAATCAACCACAATCAAATGAAAAGACAAACATTACCAATCACATGAAATGCAAGTCAGAAAGGTCCAAAAAATATAAAATCTAATAAGGTGATAAATGGTTTATGAAAATTTATTTTCAAACTCTGTAACCAATACCCTGAACTCTTCATAATTCAACCACTAATATCATAATTACGTCATTATGATTATATAAGACCTTATCGTTTTAAAAGTATTCGATATTTAGAGTCATTATAGTGCCTTAACTTTTTTTTATTATAGTGCCTTATCATTTCTCACTGCAGGTCCACTTGATTGATATGGAAAAATTCTCCCAAGGCAGAATAATTTCCAATAACTCAATAATTTTCTCCAAATATCAAATGTTGGATGTTATCTCTGGCATCAAGTAGATGCCGATGGATATTCCTTGCTTGTGATTATTACTTCGTTCCATCGTTTTTTGGATAGAGGGTTTGGCACTACTTTTGGTGAACCAAATGATAAACTAATGCATATTGAAAATCGAAACGTTTTTTCACTTATATATAATGCTAAGAAAAAAATAAAATTAATAGATACATATATAAAATAAAATTAATAGATATGAATATATGTGATGAAGACCGCTGTGAAATGATATAACAATGATAGCTGGTGCTTTATCATGATTAACGTTTTGAAAAGTAGCATGGACCAATTTATTATGTGTTGGGTTACAGCATACACGCTTCCACCAATGTGTTCACAGGTTATGTCCCTAGATTTTATGACATTCTTACAGGACAATAATATTCTGAGTGTGTACATTTATGGTTTTATTTTGAACCGGACGGAAAAGGTTTTAACTTTGTTTTAATTTTAGAAATAATTTTTGTTTCTATATATAGTTTGAGTGAATTTAATGATTAAAAATATGTGTTTTTTCTTAAGAGGTTGTCTGTTCGAGGGATAGAGTATGTATGTTTCTGTAAATTTAGCAGTAAAATCGCTACCGAGAGGTAGGTCCCTTGTCCAACAAACAAGAGGATCTCATACACCAATTTGGTGTCTAGCTTGGCTATGACCTTAAAATTAGATAATAATAATAATTAATTTTTTATATTTTTAGTAATTAAATGTTGCTAAATACTATGGTTATGAATATGAGTCAAGGCTTTTTTACATATCTAATATGTGTTCTAAAAAAAATTACATAGAAATATTCATATAGAATTATTAAATTTAAAATTAAATTAAATTACAAAATAAAAATAAGAATATATTATATGGATTTTATTGAAAATAATAATAATAATAAAAGAAGTTTATGTTAATTAAAAAAAAACTAAATTTATTCAATTCATTATATTGTAATTATATTTTTATTAATAAAATTACAAGTCATTTTTTTTAAAAAATCTGTTAAAAAAAAGCAATAATAAAATTCGATTGAAAATAATAATAATAGAGGTTTATGTTAATTAAAAAAAAAAATTATTCAATTCAATTGGTTATATTGTAATTATATTTTTCTTAATAAAATTACAAACCATATTTTCAAAAATTATTCCAGGTTAAAAAAAATAATAACAATAAATAATAAACATAATTGTACTAAGTAGAATATATTATTATGAATCAACACTTGTATATAATGCTTACAATAGTATACAAGTAGATTTAGTTTGTTGGTTGATTGAGATGTTGAGATATTTTTCACTAAGCAATCACCATGTTTGGAATCTGTTGGATCTCATAAGCACTATATATGTGCGATATATTTCGGTTTTGAATGTAATATATAAATAGTTTTTGTGTGTACTTTATGCTATGTCTTCTTGGTTTTGAATGTAATATATGAATAGTGTGTGTAATTTATGCTATGTCTCCTAATCCAATTTCTTTGTTGGTAAAAGAATTACAGATGTGACTTATATGTGAAACTTAATCTGTGATTCATGTAAATTTAATTTTTTTAATGTAAGCATTAAGGGAGGAAATAACACTATACAGGTAGATTTGGTTTGTTGGTTGGTTGGATTGTTGAGTGATCTAGGTGGATATTGGTGGCCACCCGCCTATTCCACTTGGGGTCCCACCATTATTTTTTTCGGTATTTCAGTTTCCTTAATTATAGCAAAGTTTACTATTTTTAGCATTTTTTCGAGTCCTCAACTTCCAGAGCTATTTTGAGGCCCTAAATGACGATTTTGGGGAAAATCGAGAGCAAGAAGGGTTAAGCAAATGTTTTTCACTCAAAATTTGTAATCCTTGAATGGATCTTTCTAATGAGATATTAAGCGTGTCAAATAGAGATCATATGCCAAAGTTACATCCTTGGGAAGTTAATGTACCAATTTAGCCCAACAAGGCCCATATTTTTGATGCTTCATCTAGTTTTTGGATGTTTAGGGTTTTCCATTGTTTCAAAATAATAAATAGGCCCTCAAGCCTCATTGTAACATAGTTCAGAGGCCTGTAGCTACCACATCTCTTCTCAGAGATAAGCTACCAACGCCCTAGCTAGTTTATTTCCATTTTTTCTGTAAACAAATTTCAATTCTTTGATATTAATGAAATGAAGTGTTACTTCCACTGCATCTTTGTATTTATGGTTATATGTGTATTTTCTTGCATTCCTGCATAAATCCAGATCAGTGGTATCAGAGCGGTCTTGTCTTTCTCGATCCTTATTTGCATGTCCCCAACGAGGTCGGGGTATAAGGATTTAGGAATCGATTTGGCTGAACCTTTCCAAGATCAACCATGCAAACCTTGAAGGCCGCTCATGGGGAATGAAAAGAATGATGAGGGAGTAGGAGATCCTATCAAAATATTGCTTAAGGAGGCCCTCTAGAAACAAAGGAACGTGATGATGGATAACTTTGCCCATATCCTTCAACGACTGCCCACCAGTAGCGCATATGCATCCAGCAGCCACTCTGGAGGCGCGACTCCCTTTAAGGTACAAGTAAACTTTGACATTCCCATATTTGAGGGGAAAATAGATGCAAACGCTGTAGATAGATGGTTGAATCTATTAGAATGATATTTCTCGGTTCATGACTTTTTCGACTAGGAGAAGATTATTTTTGAACTCCTCAAAGCTACCCCCAGGGTCAAAGACTAGTGGGAAACCTACTGTGACAAAAATGAGGAGACGAAACCCTCTCTTTTCTCAGTCATACCCACTTGGAATTATTTGCGAGATGCCATCAAGGAACATTACTATCCTATGGGGAGATATGAGGACAAGTACATACAATGGACTATGCTGCAGCAAAAAATCGACCAAGATGTGCATGAGCTGAAGAATCTGTTCCATACCCTATGCACAAAGTTGGGTATCAAGGATTCAGAGAAACATTTGGTGCTGAAATACCGCAGTTGTCTTCACAGATACATTCAGGAGGAAATGGAGTTCCTCGACATCTCCTCACTTGGTACATCATACTGGTATGCTACCAAGATTGAGCATAAATTCTAATAGAATAAATGAGACTTTGGATCTGCGAATCAAAATCAAGGGAAAGGTGCCCCTAAACTGCAGAACAAAGGACAAATCCAAGGCATGGTGGCCCAAGACAACCTACCGAAGCTGCAAGCGAAGAAAAACACCGCGAAGCCAAAGAAGGACACGGGAAAGCGGTGTGAGTTCCATAATAGCTCCACTCACAACACAAGTGAGTGTCGAGCCAAGCAGTCGTTGGTGGATGAGATGAGGGATTTTGAATTATATGCATGCTATAACTCTGAATCAGAACTCGAAAAGGGGAATGACAAAGGGAATTAGATTATTGATGTGGAGCCAAATGCCAATGTTACCACTGCGAAGATCCAGAAGGAGGAATCGGAAGATCCATAGGAGGAGGAGCGTATCTTCCACTCCCAGATGTAGGTAAAGGGTTCCCCATTACAATTCATTTTTGACAGTGGGACCCAAAAGAACCTCATTTCAACAGAGGTCGTGAAGTGGTTGGGTTTGCCGACCACAACACACCCACATCCATACACCATCGGGTGGTTGCACCAACGATAAGATCTCCCTGTCAGCCAACAATGTCACCTTCCCTACAGTATCAAGCCCTTCATAGATGAGGTATTATGTGACATTGCTCCTCTTGATGTTTGTGATGTATTATTAGGCCAACCATACTTGTGGAAGCGACATGCTATGTATGAGTCCTGGCCTCTCGTTGTTATTGTTGCTTTGGGAAATAATTTGTATAGGATACCAGAGGTACCATCACCTACCGATGTCTCTTTGGTTACTGCAAAATAGTGAAGTAAGCTCATTTCCAAAACTGGGAAATTTTTTTTTCGTGATGATCCGCCCCTAAGGCAAGAAGAAGGTTGTGGCCACAACCTCCAGATAGGGCTCCTCCACACGATAGCGACGAATGGAAAAGGTCATGGAGGAGTACGGGGACATCTTCACCTCACCCATAGGGGTGCCTCTGCATTGTCAGGTCAAGCACCCCATTTCTCTAACCCCATGTGCATCGCTACCCAATGGAATGATCTATCAACAATTTTTTCTCTAGAACGATGAAATCAAGAGGCAGATTCAGGAGCTGCTACAGAAAGGTCACATTCAACCGAGTTCATCGCCCTATGGGAGCCCAATCATGTTGGTACAGAAGAAGGGTGGGAATTCGATTCTTTCTATTGACTATCAGGTCTTGAACAAGATCACTATCTGAAATGGGTACCAGATCCCACGGATTGATGACCTTTTGGACCAAATCAAAGGGGAAAAATATTTTAGCGAGATCAACTTGAATTTCGAGTATCGCCAAGTATAAATCGAACCCTATGATGTGTTGAAGACTACCTTCAAAGCCAAGGAGGGCCTTTTCGAATTCCTGATCGTGCCTTTCGGGTTAAAAAATGCTCCTACAACCTTCATGAGGTTGATAGATGACATATTCTGGCCATTCACCAACTCATTTCTAGTAGTGTACATGGATGACATTCTGATCTGCAACCAGAATTTGGAAGAGAACCTCCACTACATCTAACAGGTCCTCCGAACACCATGGAAACACAGGTTGTGTGAGAATTTGGAGAAGTGTACTTTTGGCATGACCCAGGTTCAGGATCTGGGATACATTATTGACGAACGGGGGGTGCATGTGGATCCAACCAAGATCCAAGTCATCTGGGATTGGCTAGCCCCAACCACTCTAACAGAACTTCACAGCTTTCTCGGTCTTGCTAATTTCTACCGTAGGTTCGTGTTGGGATTCTCTCATTTCACTTGGCCCTTGAGTCAAGTCACCAAGGGAGGAGCTAAAGAAAAATTAATTTGGTCAAAATCTCAACAGAAGGCATTCGTAGAATTGAAACATCGCCTCTTCTCTGCCCCAATGCTCACATTGCCAAACTTGAAAAAACCATTTAAGATCGAGACATATGCCTCTAACTATTCTATTAGGGTAGTTCTTACTCAATTGGGACATCCAGTGGCATATCACATTGAGACATTGCCTGACATAGTCTGCAAGTATCCCACTTATGACAAAGAAATGTATTCCATTGTGCAGGCTTGTGGACAATGGAAGCATTACATTTTGGAGAAGGAAACGGTCATCCACACAAACCATTGACACCTGTAGTTCATACAGACACAAGGGAAGTTGCAAAACGATCGCCATCAAAATTGGTCCACATATCTGCAACAGTTTCATTTGAACATCAGGTTCAAGAAGGACAACACCAATAATGTTGTAGATTGCCTTAGTCTACCACCGATCATGGTGAACCACTGTTCTCAACTCTTGTGGGCATGAGACTTCTGATTGGTTGCTTCTCTACGAGAGCGATCCAGAATTTTGGCACACATAAAAGACACTCTTGGAGGTTATGCAAGTTCCAAATTTTCACCTCCAAGATGCACTCCTATTTCACCTCGGACACCTTTGTGTTCCTTCAAGCAAGCGTGACAAGATGATTTGGGAAGCACACTACAATTGAGTCACGGGGCATTTCAAGGTTGATAAAATAGTGAAAGTACTGAAAAAGTATTTCTATTGGCCAAACCTTCAACAGGATGTCAGGAAGTACATCAGATCCTACACTACTTGCACCATTTCCAAACTGACCATCAAGAAGCAAGGCCTCTATACTTCGCTACCTACGCCTAGTCAACCTTGGGAATCCATATCCATGTATTACATGTCGAGCCTTCCTTCTACTAAGCATGGAAATGACTGTGTTTTCATGGTCATCGATAGATTCTCAAAGATGGCCATTATGGCAGCCTGCAAGAAGAATATCACAGTAGAAGCCACTGCTAAACTCTTCTTTAAACGAGTGTTGGCGCACTTTCGGATCCCAAAGTTTATCATCTCAGATCAGATAGCAGGTTCCTCAGCACATTTTGGTCCAATCTCTGGTCAATGCTGGACACCAAGCTCACCAAGTTCACAGCTTTTGATCCCCAAACAGATGGCCAAACAGAGGTCATCAAGAGGATGATTGTACACATTCTGCACATGTAAAATTCAAGGCATCCACGCACATGGGATGAGAGCCTCCCCTATGTAAAACATAGTTATAATCAGGCTCCCCACATATTAACTGGCCACAACCCCTTTCAAGTGGGCTTGGGATTCTAGCCACTATGTCCCATTGATGTAGCCATGCCATTTGCGACTACTCAAGATGATTTGTCTCATGTCTAGTCTGAAGCTGACAAAGCGAATAACTTCATCGAGCACATTCTGGACATATTCCAACACATTCATGACATATTTGACAAAGTCAATTCTAAGTACAAGCAACGGCATGATGAACATCGGGTGCCACACAACTTCTAGGTGGGCAACAAAGTGTGGCTACATTTGTAGAAGGAGTGCCTCATTGGACCTCACCGCAAGCTTCTCACTCTCCGATATCGGCAATACACCATCACAAAGGTTGTAGGGACCAATGCCTTTGATCTCAGTATTCCACCATTCCTTGGCTTGCACCCAGTATTCAATGTGGACCATGTTCGAACCTACTTCCCACCTCTACTGGACACATCCAACATTGCAGAACGACTCACACTAAGAGAGTTAAACATAGACTGCGTGTAACTAGCCACCACAAATTGTATCATGGACATGCAAATCAAGAACAATTGCCAGCAGAAGAACCAACTGTATCGGGTTGTCAAAGCTGGCCAACTCCTGCACCAAGGGAAGTGGTTCACCAGGGACCAATTTCAGTAGAAGTTTCCTCATCTCATGGAGGAACTCAACCCAATGGGAACCATTGCTTCCTAAGGGGGGAGGAATGATCTAGGTGGATATTGGTGGCAACCCGCTTATTCCACTTGGGGCCCCACCATTGTTTCTTTCTGTTTTTCAATTTCCTTAATTATAGCACAGTTTACTATTTTTAGCAATTTTTTGAGTCCTCAAATTCCGGAGCTGTTTTGAGGCCCTAAACAACATTTTATGGGAAAACTGGGAACAACAATTTTGACCAATTTTTCTCACTCAAAATTTGTATTCCTTAGATAGATCTTTCTAATGAGGTATTGAGCGCATCAAATAGAGATCGTATGCCAAAGTTACATCCCTCAGAAGTTGATGTACCAATTTAGCCAAACAGGGCCCATAGTTTTGACGCTTCATCTCCTAGGGTTAGGTTTTTGGATGTTTAGGGTTTTCAATTGTTTCCCAATAATAAATAGGCCCTCGAGCCTCATTGTAACACATTTCAGAGGACTTTAGCCACCACATCTCTTTCCAAAGATAAGCTACTAGCGCCCTAGCTAGTTTATTTCCATTTTGTCTGTAAACAAATTTCAATTCTTTGATATTAATGAAATGAAGTGTTTTTTTTTTCTCAGTAAAACTAATTCTATTTATAAAACATAAAAGTACAAAACTGCACCAGTCTTAGCTGTGTGAGCCTGAGAACTGGGCTTGATGTCCATGCATTTACACAAACGATTGAGCTGCCCTGAGTGGGAAACCAGCTCTTGAGAGTGATATTTTAGCACCCTTGAAAGGGAAACCAGTATACAGAGCATACATATTAAGTTACTTAAATACTGAAAAATAAAAAAACATGCAGCTTGTTGAGCTGATGAAAGCAGCAAAACCCAAAATGTTCCAATGGAAATGTAAACCTAGACCATTGAGGGTTGAAGGAATTCGAAATCACTGATTCAAAATTGGAGAGTCTGGTTCTTCCACTATTCTACAACCATACTCGTCTTCTTCCTCTGCATTGTCCTGAAGAGGGGCGCTATCTTTGCTGAAGATGCCCTCCTGAACTTTGTCAATTTCATAGATGGGTTTCCCAGTGCCAAGGGGCGCATTAGGACCAGGCACATCATTATTAACCTGTGAAGGCTGAGGGATAGGAGAGAAGGTGGCAGAGAAGGGGACAGAAGCCTGGCCAAGTTTGGCAGAACTTTCACAAACATAAATGGTGACAAACGCAGTGAGGATAGGCTTGTTAAAGGTGCATTTGAAGTGGAATTCTACGCACTGAGAGGCCTAGCGGAGTGTCAGGCTAGCAGGATCATGCATAACAGGGGTAGAGGTCGGAGGAGGGACAGGCGGGGGACGCAGCTTAGGTGGAACAGATTGAGAGCCACCAGAATGCAAAAAGCGACGTCTTTGCCTTCTAGACTCCGAATAGAGGCCACGACCATCAGCTTCCATAGAGGAGCCAGAGGTAGGACTAGGGGAAGAGTGAGGGCGGGGAGGGTGACCTCTCCTTGCCCCACACCTGCACCTCATCCAATGCCGAAGTCGAGGCATCTCCACAAAGCGATGCGGGGGTTGCTGGAGGCAAGAGGCGTAGACAGAGGTTGAAGGAGACCTCAGCAAATCTGCAGAATGGGAATTAAAACAAGCGGTTAGAGTACAAAAACAACTGTGAGTGAAGTGGAGACCTGGAAAAATTTCCAGACAGCCAAGAATATTGCAGCGACGTCTGGTTTGGGTGCGCACACTCAACTCTATGCATTCAACTGGACATGCACCTCGAACTGGAGATGGCGAGCTGCAGAAAGCACGTGAACCGGCTGAATTCTCTCAAAAGAAAGCCATTCCAACTAAAACCGATGGAGCCAAATAGTGGAGCGGCAAGGCAGAATGAGTTAATGCAGTGTGGGCTGGTGAATTAACTGCGTGAGTAATGGCAATGTAGTGAGCCATATGTCTGCGGCATGCGAGCACCCTCGGGACTTGCCAGGGGACTAAAGTCCCATCACTCTTGGCTATCAACCACATCCAGTGTTAATGAAATGAAGTGTTACTTCTGCTGCATCTTTGTATTTATGGTTATATATGTATTTTGTTGCATTCATTGAGATATGTTTTCAACAAGAAATCTCCTTGTTTGGAATTACTCCATCTCATAAGCACCATATATGCGGGATGTAATTTGGTTTTGAATGTAATATAAGAATAGCTATTGTGTGTACTTTGTGTTATGCCTGCTCCTCATATTTTTATATTTTTATTAGTTAAATGTTGTGAAATAGTGTGGTTATGAATATGATTCATTGTATTCAAAGGTGCTCTACATGGAGAGATATTCACATAAGATTATTAAATTTTAAATTAAATTAAATTAAAAAATAAAAATTAGAAAATATTATGTGAAATTAATTGAAAATAATAATAATAATAATAGATGTTGATGTTAATTAAAAAAAAGGAAAAAAAATTATTCAATTCAATTTATTATGTTGTAATTATATTTCCATTAATAAAATTACAAATGATTTCTTCTACAAATATTCAAGATTAATTAAATTTAAGTAACAATGATTCATATTCATAACCATGATAACTTAATATTTAAATTTAATTATTAAAATTCCAATCAAATTTTTCTACCTATATAGATTCATTTTAACTTTGCATCTATCAAGTACAAACCTTTATCTAAGTTTTAGATTCAAAAACATATTTACATGTCCAAAGATTTGAACCCTTTTGATGCTTAATAGATCCTAAATTAAAATAGATATATGTTTGGTATTATTATTTAAATTTAAGTTATTGTGAAAACATATTACAATTTTTTTATAACGTTTTTCTAATTTTATTAATAAAAACAAATTTACAATATAGCCAACTAAATTAAATATATTTCTTTTTTATTACTTTGGCATTATTATTATTTTTTAAGTTAAATTAACATTATATTTGTATTATTGTTTAATTTAATTATACATCGAAAGCATCACTATAACATATTCATTATACTATTTTATAAAACATATAATACAATAATTGAAAAAAAAAAAACATAATTAAAAAATATTAATAATTAAATTTATTAAAAATTAATGTTTCAAACATTCTTATTCGATATCATAATTTATAATTTTTTTTTAATATAAACATAAAAATAAATTAATAAATTAAAAATAAGATAAATTTTAATATTTTGTTATTACTCACTGATTATTATTTTTTTCACTTTAAGTGAACCTTTCATTTTTATTATTGTTTCATTTAATTATACATTTAAAGCATCAGTATAACATAATCGTTATACTATTTTATAAAACATATAATACAATAATTAAAAAAATAAAATATAATTAAAAAAAAAATATTAATTATTAAATTTATTAAAGAAACAATGTTTCAAACATTCTTATTTCATATTATAATTTCATTTTTTTTAAATACAAACATAAAATAAGTTAATAAATTACAAATAAGATAAATTTTGATATTTTTTTTAATTAATTATTATAATTAAAAAAATAAATATATATTTAAAATAGATATATTAAAATGAATTTATATTAAATTGTGGTTATTATTATTACCTATTAACTTTTTCTTTTTATTATTATTATTTAGTTATTTTAATATTTTATTAAGAGCATTGCGTATCTTATATAGCAAGACGATCATAAAAATACACAAAGATTTCGTTAAACAAAAATGATATGGAGTTGTTGAAGAAATTCTATTATATCCAACTTTTCTTTTAAATATTAAAAGTTATAAGATATGATTTTTTTTTTTAATGTATATGTCGAAATTCAAGCTTACCAACCATCCATTCATTCATTAATTAATTAATTTATATATATATATATATATATATATATATATATATATACATATATATATATATATATATATATATATATATATATATATATATATGAGTTTGTATATTTTATAAGTTTTTAGGATACGTATGTATCATAGCTTACACAAATCAATCATTTAAAATAATCCACAAGCACCTAAAAGAATGTTTCTAACTCATTTTTAGATTGCATACTTTTTAGCCATTTCCTATTGATCATATTTTCGTGGTATTGCATAAGTATTCAAGATAAACATTAATGCATATCTAGTGATATTTTTAGCCATTTCCTCTTTATCATATTATTGTTGTGGAAGTGTAAAAGTAATTTAACCTTTAAAAAAAATGCATATCTAAGTTACACTTGGTTGAGTCATTGCTTTTACCTTTGGTGCATGGTATAGAGCTTGGTTTACAGTCTCGGCAGCCAAAAATCCATTAGTGTCCTTCAAAGAACAAGAAAAAAGCCTTGTAACCGATTTCTGACTAGCTTCCTCTAGTGTTGGGAGCGAAGGCTCTTTGGCCTTCTGTTGAGAGACATAGGGATTGTGCTTTAGTTGGAATGTGGCACCATCTTTGGATGACAGGAGTTCAGGAAAAGTCATGGGTGGAGAATTGTTGGTTTCTGATATTGAAATACCAACCTAAGGTCAGCCAAGTGTTCAATAGTTGGTTTTGCATTCATTTTCTAAGTTAGGAGGATGCATAACACATATTGATGGATCCTTAGGTGAAGGGAAGGGGATTTCTGCTTCTTCAACGATGGAAAGTGAGCTTTGACTCTCTAGTTGATGCTCCTAGACGAAATCTCTTTTGCATGAGGTTACTAAGTTTATCTTTGGAGATGTGGAACGAAGCAACAGTTAAGGAGATTCCCAATCACATAGGAAAGTTTTATGTCTAGGAAATATGGTGTTTCGGTAAATTGGATAAGAGATTTGCATGGGTGTTGGTGGAGATGGATTTGGGTAGGGCTTTTTTAGATGACTTGGTGGTTCGATGGAGTAATTTTAGGGTGAAACTAATTGAATAATGAGGTTTACCCTATAGATGCTTGAAATTTCATAGGACTAGCCACCTATTCGCTAATTGCTTGTTTCAAGCGGATTGATTTAGGAGTTTCAATGACAGAGGGGTTAGCGAACCTCCTAGTGTCATTGCTCGGATGCAGGTATATGCATCAGAGGTGGATTCACGTCTAATGAAGACATTGGCGGTTGACTACTTTAGCGATCTTCATTGAGGTAATCTAATAAATTCCTTAGTTGTGCCTATAGATCTATCGAACAATTTTAATGAACTATGAGTCCCTCTATGAATCCTATTTATAATATTGATGCTTCTCTTAGTTCTAAATCCTCTAAGTTGGCTAAAGTGGATAGTCCAGATTCACTCCTTTCATTAGGGTCTTCACATCGTTCTTCCCTTAACGATGTTTGTATTTCATTTCTTCCTTCTGAAGTTTTGTCAGAGAAGGCACCTGAAGGGTGGGAGGCTCTGTTGGTGTTCCTTTACCAGATTCGGCACAAACTTCTTCCCATAAGGTTCTGGTCTCAAGAGATAGAAGGAATAATGATCTTATTCCGCTAAATCCACCTGTTTTCTATAACCCTATATTGGTCTTCGATTATCCTCCTAAGGAGTGGGAAGTTGAGTATAGGTTATCCCCTTCACCTGATCGAGAGTTGGTTGCATAATTTGCAGATTCGGAGGATTCAAAACCTTTAGTGATCAAAAGTGATTTGTTCGAGTCTGGTAAGGTATCTAGGGGTTCACAATCTTTTCAAAATGTTACACATAGAAAGAAATCATACCCAAAATTTAAGAAGGTATTCGATTTCAATTTGATGTATTTGTCCCCTCAACATTGGAATGAATCACATGATATGCCCTTCTCTATTAATGAGGCCTTTACGGTGGGACGGTTTTCAATATCGGATTTTTATGGTTCACGAGTCCTTAGAGGGGAGAAAACTATCTTCGATGTTCCTCCATGACCATTATGTCCTTTAATATTATGGGTATGGGAGATGAACCCAAAATCAACTCCCTTCGTGGTCTTTGTTGTATGTTTAATCCTTCTATGATACTCATTTAGGAAACCATGGTGGATTTCAATAAAGCCTTAGGGGCTATGCAGAGAGCTTGCCTAGGTTGGGATGTTTGTGCTACAAATGCTTCTAGGTTATCGGAAGAGCTAGGGGTCATCTGGAATCCTAGAAAATTGGACCTCAGAGCTTTTCAAACATTTGTAGGAATACTCTTAATAGATTATATGGTAGGAAGCATTCAAAGGATAAAAATTTTAAATACATATGCTCCATATGTTGTTCAGAGATTGTTTTGGGAGGGTGTGGTTAATTCTAGTATTCTTGGGCTCAAGTCATTAATTTTGGCAGGGGACATGAACTTTTCGTTGGGTGATGCATGGGTTTAGGGTGTTAAGGCTCGAGTAGACCCTCTCTCTGGTTTTATTAAATACTGGATGGATTCCCAACCTTTGGTGGACGCAATGCCATATATTTTGGTCCATACCTGGCAGAATGGTAGAATTGGTGATGATGGCATTTCCAAGTGCTTGGGTCAATTTTTGATTTGTGAGTATCTATTTAATAACTTGGGGGAGGTTAAATCTAGATTTATCCCTTGGTTCATTTTATACCATCAGCCTATCTTGATATTTTGGAATGAATTGGAGAGTAAGAGGGCATATCCCTTCAAGTTCAATTCTCATTGGTGCACACTGTTTGGAATGACTCTCCATTCATGTCTACCTATTCCGTTATGGTCAATTCACACCATAACTTGAAAAATCTCAAATTTATGACTCGCAAGTGGATTGGTCTAAAGAAAAATGATGAGATTAAATATTTATTTGAGATTGACAATACTCTACAAGAGATGAGTGATGTTAATGACCCCTTCATTTTATTGGATGAATATCTTAATAGAATTGTGTCTTTGGAGGGGCAGAGGAAGGACGTTTTGAAAGGGAAGGAAGAGGATATTAGACAAAAGAGTAGGGAAGTTTGGATAGAGGTGGGCGATAGGAATTCTAAATACTTCCATAGACATTTCAATTGCAGAAAGTAGCAAAATGTTACTAAACATATGATGGATGAATACAGGACCCTTCATAATTGTCAAGAATCTTTGGAAAAGGTCAGCATTAAACATTTTGAAGCACTCTTTTCTGCCACATATCATAGGAATACAGATAAATCTTCCTTCATTGATATAATTCCAACTATGTTGACACAAGACGATAATGAGAATTTCATAAAACCGATTTCTAGTGAGGGATTGTTGTCTTCTTTGGAGTATTGTGTGAAGGACAAGAGTCTCGGGCCAGATGTTTGCGGTGTCGAATTGTTCATTTTTTTCAAGGATTTGATGATTACATATCTATTGAGGTTGGTTGAGGAGATTAAGCAAAGAGAATTCATCACTGGGGCCATTAACTGCACTTTCACTATCTTAATTACTAAGAAGAAGGCTATGAAGACCTTTGTCGATCATCGACCAATCTCACTATGTAATTTTGTGTTTAAATTCATCTCTAGATTGATTGCAAGGAGGCTTAAGCCGTTAATGTCAAATTTTATCACATTAGAACAATTTGGTTTTATTTAAGGGGGATAATTACATGATATTGTTGGAATTTCACAAGAGATGCTACATTCAATCAATTCCAGTGCTCATAAATCTTGCATCCTGAAGGTAGATTTCAATAAATCTTATGATTGTATGGACTGGGAGTTCCTTTTACTGATTTTGATAAAAATGGGAATGAGCTATCACATTTACAGGTGGATTATGGTTTGTTTAAATTCAAAAAAAAAATTGGGATTATTAATGGTATTCCTTCAAAGCTCTTTTCTTCTTTTTGAGGATTGAGACAGGGGTGTGAGTTGTCACCTTTCTTCTTCCTACTAGGTATCAATACATTAAGTAGGAAAGTGAGGGATGCCATGATTGATGGACTAATAAGAGGGGTTAGAGTTTCTAATCTTAATTGGTTCACCCACCTTATGTTTGTAGATGACCTTTTATTCGACGGTCAAACTTCTGTGGAGGAAGGGATCATCTTCCATAATAATATCAAATACTTTGGAGATGATACCGATTTGATCATGAATGGCACTAAATCGATTCTTAGACACAAAGGAGCATTGGAATATGTATTACAATTAATTAAAGAATTTTTTGGGGTCTCATCCAAACAATTGACAGAAGGTTTTACTATTTAGGTTTTACCCTCAAAGTTAGAGGATACAAGATTTTCATTGAGAATGGCTCATAAATAAATTCAACAATAAAATGGATTGTTGGGTACATAAATGGATGGCTTTAGGGAGGAGACTCATTATGCTAAAATCAATGTTACAAAATATTATTGTCTATTGGATGCATATTTTTTTATTACCTAAGGAAATTACCAAAAGGATACAAGTGATCATGGCTAGGTTCTTATGGAAAGGTGCATGATGAGGAGATGGTAATCATAGGTTACATGTTGGTCTATTATTACTATGACTATTGAAGCGGGAGGTTGCAGTGTAATCGATTCAGGTAACTTTAACAAGGCACCCTTAATCAAAAATATGTGGAGGGAAGTAGCGGGAAATGGATTATGGTCAAGCACGATACATGATAAATATATGTTTGGACACTCTTTCACATCCTGGATTAGTAGCGGGGCAAGAAAGAAGGCACAAATATTATATATATGGAGGAGCATGTATTTGTTTTTACTCGTGCTTTTGTGAGAGGTTCGTTGGTTAGTGGGTGATGGTCCCAGGATTCACATGGGATTATATGCTATTGTTGGCATGAGTGGAAATCACACCTTATCTATTCAGACTCTCAATCACTTGCACAGCTTTCATAATTTTCATATTAATAAGATATTTCATAATAGATTACTAAATATGGATGGTCAGGATAGGTTTTCTATAGAGGATATGGGATTATCTGATACACAGGTGTGGAATGGGAGGATTATACCATAGGCCTTAGGAATGTATGGATTTCCCTTAATAATAATAAGGACCATATGATTTGGGTTGGTTCCGTTAGGAAATTATTATTGGTGGTTAAAGACATTTATTTCAATTTTCCTCTTACAGATAGGGACCTAAACATTTATCTTCATTTCTAGGTTATATGGAAGTGGAAGCTTCCAAATACAATTAAATGGTTTGGGTGGCTAGATTTTCATAACCGTATACTAACATGGCCAAATCTACAAAAGAGAGGATTTATTGGACCAAGTATATACAATTTAATTAGGAAAATGGAGGAGGAGATAAACTATATATTCATGTAATTTATTTATGCAAAGGAAATTTGGTAAGGGGTGATGGAAATTTTAAAATTGAAAATAAGGGAACCATGCCCATGTTAAATTTGTGTATTAAAACATGTATCTAAGATAAGAAATACATGAAACTTCCACTATACATTGTATGGACCATTTGGACGAGATGCAACATTGTTATCTTTGAGCAGAAATAAATACATGTGCACAATGACATTATCAAGACTATGACATTTTTCAATGAAGGGTGGTACCACCTAGAAAAGAATATAGATATTTTAGATCAATAGAGGCATGGAAATTTTTCCCAGTGGGGTTCTTAAATGGGGTAAGCTCAAGGAGAGCATGTGGGTGTGGAGTTGTGATCTATGTAGCAGCCTAAAAATTCCATCATTTTTGGTGGGAAGTTGGAAGGGGACAAACATCAGACTAGAAATAATTTCTTTATGGGGCATGTTGATTGCGGATAAATGGATTGGTATTCACCACATACATATTTTTGGTGATGCAAAAGGGATAATTGAATGGGACAAAGGAAGTAATGTCTTCAACCCTCTCGTATTAAAAAATTGGATGGCACACATCAAAATTATGGTAAGACACTTTCAGAGTATTAACCTTGATCATTTATACAGAGAACATGATTAGATTGTTGACATGATTTCTAAGAGAGGCATCAATAGGGAGACAATATGTTTTTTTTCTCATATTTTTACCATGGGGTAATGATCAATGCAGGTTCAATTAATTACTCATGAAAGAAAGGAAGGAAAACACAACCAACAGAACAAAGGAAAATAAGAAGAGGCTAAAATGATTTTATTGGAATAGTAGTAGAATAGTATTTATATTAGATAGAGTTTTTTGATATCATTTACATTTAGCAGCACCATACATTATGTGTAGCAAATTT
The DNA here is from genome assembly GCA_034641835.2 of Pinus albicaulis. Lineage (NCBI taxonomy): Eukaryota > Viridiplantae > Streptophyta > Pinopsida > Pinales > Pinaceae > Pinus > Pinus albicaulis. The sequence goes on from CM076582.1 coordinate 199,973,073, forward strand.
GATATACTAGAGTATGTAATAGTTTTTGGAATTTATTTGTGGTCTTATTTTTTTTTAATACTTTGAATGGTGAATTATGTATGAACTGAAGGAAATAGAGAAATAGCATGTATGTACTACCTTTTATCAATATAAAGAGTAGCATTTTTTTCCAGTTAAAAAAAAAACTAAGTCGCACTCATATTTTCCTCGATGGGGTGCTTCTTAGGTAGCTAATTTACAGTAAGAAAGATAATGTAATTGAGGCACATGTGCAAATATCTTATTATTTTCTTTCTATACACACGTGTTTTTTGGTATGGGCAGAGATTTGGCGGCCCTCGAGGAGAGAATTTGGCTCTGCGCTCCACCCCGCTTGGCTTACATGTGGAACTTCCATGCTTTATGTACAAGGTTCACCTATCTAGATTCTCCAAGATTAAATGCTCTCAAATAGGGTTCGTGGATTTCATACGCTCTAAGATCATCAACATGATTATTCCTTTTGTCTGCTTGTACATGACGAGCTCCTTTCATGGAAGATTGGTTATAGGAAATGATAGGTCTAGCAGGTGAGTTATGCTCATTCATGAGCTCATCATGTTACATTGCCATGGGATGTTAAATCTGGGTTCAATTGGGACACTTGGATGTGGGTGTGCAATTTTTATGGATTTTACTCTTTTCATCATACCAACTTTCTCATATTAGTATTTTTTTATATAACCCTTTAGCTACTTGTAGGGTGGTGGAAATATGGTTGCTTGTTCATTTAAGATGTGGTAGCTCGTTGTCTCTAGGAATTTTTGAATTTTTTCAAGTGGGGGCTAAACCATGTGGTTGTCACAATGTCTAAAGGTCAATATATATTTATAAACACCCCTATCCTTACACCTTTCTTTTTTTTTGGCTATTCTTATCGTAAGGTTTCTCACAATTTCATTACCAGGGTTTATGTCTTCTCCCAATATTCTTTGTTTTGTTCTTTCATAACACAGGGATTGGTTTTTCCTTAAAAATCATGGTTGTTTTATGCTTGACATCATTACAATCCTTTGAACGATCTAGATTCTTTTAATTTTCCATTACTTTTCTATGGGGTTTGGTATCTGGCACATTCTCCGTTTGGTTCTGAAACTAGGTCTAGACTCTCCTAACTTTGGTCTTTGAATATAATCACAATTACAGTACAGTTACCACATCGGGCTTTTGGTGGGCATCCATTATTCTCCGTTTACTACCCCGCACTATCATTATTCCCTATAATAAAGCTTTCCCTTTGCATCTGGGTGACTCCACACTCTTGTCGTCATAATACTTGGGTCATTGCTCATTTTTTTGTGTTCATATGCAAGTATTTTATTTTTAGGTATTACATGGCACCTCATGAACCAATACCCATCCAATAGGGTGGTCTTCTAGGGGTGTCCTCCTCAAGTCATAGACACCTTTTTGGGTGGGAATAAATTGCAATTTTTTTTTATGTTGGCCCTCTTCAGGTCAAAAAAGAAATTCTCAATATGGAAGCGAAGGAATTTGGTGAGCGTAAGTACTTTACTGACTCAGAGATAATAGGAATCAGCATCAAATGGGTACCAGATCTAGGAAAATTACGTAGAATAATAATTCATTTTATTTACTCCATCACTCACCATCGTCAAATGGAGGCACTTCTTAACATGGTTTCCCTGAAAAGAAAGTTGATAAATACAAACTCGTTGCTAGCTAAAAGTAAAGAAATGCATAACGTGGGACAACAGATATAACCTTGATGATATTGTGGTAAATTTAAGTCATGTGGAACCTTTTCTTGTGTATTATTCAAACATTGATTCTAATAATCAACATGAAGAGGAAGCAGTCATCAATGCTATTCCTCTCAAATCTATTCCTGCAAACTCTGATACGCCTTTGAATAAATTTCATGCAACTATCTCCTTGTGCTATCCAGTAACTATTCTTGACTAATTTTTTCTTCAAACAAGTTGTCTCAGTATTCATGATGGAAGGAACCTACATGCTTTAGTTTTTATTTACATTTTACTACACTATATGATATTTGCATGCTTTACAATTTAGGTTCATACTTTTAATTTTGTTAAGTCTATAGTTGTTCACTCTTTAAATAATATTACTCTTGATATGTTGTCTATGTAGTCTCTTTTTGCAAAAATTAGTCAAGGGTGTCATATTTCAAGTTGATATTATGGTGTAGTCACCTTTTATTAATTGCTAAATGCTTGACTATTTTGTTTTTATTCTATGGATTTTGCATGGTGAACTATTTCATCCCAGATCTATTGAAGTTTTATAAAATCTTCCATTGTAACATCCCATCTAATACTTTCAGCTATCAATTAAAAAAATGGACAAATTTACAAACAAAAAAAAAATCTCACTCAAATTTACTTCAGCAGAAAAAAGAAATAAAATAATATAAAAATACACTAACAACTAAACTATTATATAGGTAATATGATTTATACCCAAACTCATCCTCAAAGTTCAAATTTTTTTTTTTCCACATCTTAATTGTCTTTTTTGTAAATTTCATAGTAAAAAGGCATTTTTTTTAGTAGGTTTAGAAATATATATAGTAATGATCGATGAGTACTATCATTATCCACAGTATCATAATAATTATAATAAAAAACATCACATCTAATATTTCAACAACATTAAATCAAATATTTATTTATTTATTTTCTTATTTTTTACATTATTTTAATATTAATTTTAATTTATCATCTTTATCATAAATGATAATGGGTGTTTTTTCAAGGCACATCTACATAGTATGTTATCATTTCATATTACCTAGGTATTGTGAGGCTTTACCTAGTTATTTAAAATTATAAAAAATGTATTTCTAAGAGAAGTGTATGCATTCTTTTCAAATGGAACAAATCTCAAGTTAAAATTGCATATAAATTTTCTTCCCATGCAAAGATAAACATAACCTTAGAATATATAGTCTTTTTAAATTCACAATATTCTACTTTTAACTTTAAAATAGTACACATTATTAATTCCTTTGGATTTATTATTACAATTTTGTTTGTGTATTTGAATTCCCTTGATGGAAAAAATTAATCGAAGGAGAGTTGTATCCTGATTTTTGTTTTCTTCAAAGAGGTTAGGACTTCACCTAGAATTGTTAATTTCCCTAAGCCTAGTGAGGAAAGTCGTAACATTTGAAATTATCATATGTTAAGGAATGGAGTGGATGGTAGTAGGTATAACCTAACACCTATGAGAAATCTTGGAGGAGAGTTCAATAAGGGATTGGAGGGATGGGTTTGTTGAAGGAAAAAGTTTCAAAGTTTCTAGAAGGGATACGAGGTAAAAATTTTCTATTTATCAATAGAAATAACTTTCTAAAGGTTTATCTAGTAAAAAAAATTTAATATTGAGGGCTATTATAGTCAATAATGTCCTAGTGATCGGTGCATCATAATTCATAGCCCTTTCAATTATAGGGGATCGGGCGGTCATGTAAAAAGGAAATATCATGGGAGAATTGTAGAGTCTTAGAAAATTGACATTATCTTACTTCGAGAAAACTTATAGGGCAATGAAAATAAATTTTAGACCTAAGAAAATTGTTGGGGATTTGGGATTTTATCCTCTTGGATGTTAGGGAAGATTAGGTGGCTTGATTCCTGGGGGATGATCAAGGTCTATATATTCTATTTATTACTGTCATTTGTATCAAGATTGGGGAATAAATTATATTCCCAATATATACATAAAATTTTTACTGTCTTGAACATTTATGGATCCTACTTTGGAAGGATAAATTGTTAGAAAAGTTTCTTTAAAAAGAACTCCACCAAATAGGAGAATGTGATTGTGGGTGGAGATTTCAACTTTAATATAAGTAGATCTAAATTTTGGACACCATTAGTAGAAGTTGACTATTTTTCTCAATGTACTTTGAGAAAATTATAGGTAATGGGTATGTTTATGCCAAACCCATAAAAATGAGAACCACATAGAGGAACACAATTTGCTTCCCCTTACAACAAATTAAGCTTTGATACCACTTGATATTTTGAGCCTATCAATTTCATAAACAAGAAATAATATGCACACAAGAAACATAAACTAAATTGACACAAATAGACATGGAATTTTACGTGGTAAAACCATGGCAGTTTGTGAAGGAAACCTCTGTGGGGTAAGGGATTGAAATTCTTATTATTCAAGATCAATAATGACTGTCCAAATACAGTAAGCCTCTCAGGAAACATCATTTTAATAGGAAGACACCGTCACACAAGCTTCCTATCATTATGCAATTGTCTCAATGGAAAAACAAGGCTTAATTAGTAATTACATTTTAAAAAAATCGTTTAATTGTTTCCATTACCTACACAGAAATGTTAAAATCAAACCCTCATTGATAGGTGCACCTGGTTGCTTTAAAATAGTTGTGATATAAACCTAGAATGATTGCAAAAAATGCCCTGAAAAGCTACACCCAACATGTTATCTTGCATTATATGATCAGGATCAAAACATAAAGAAAACAGTTACCAAGTCTGTTTCTACATGGTTGCCTCTACATGCTGGTAGATTTGGCGTGTGCAATCAGGCATTTATTATTATTAGCAGCAGCCTCCATTCTCTATATTTATCATAGCAAGTCTTCATACACTATAACACCTTTTAAAAATAGCAGTGAAGTGGGTGATGAGACAAAACTCCAGAGTAGGTTTCTAAACATGGCAAAACCCTATCCAAAGATATGCAAGCTCATACATTTTATTACTATTTTTTATTTTAAATAATGGAATTGATCTGAATAGATGGTGGGACTTTATCATTGTGCCTTTCCCGTGATAGTCTACAAAACACATTGTGCTAACCTATGACCATCTTAAAAGCATATGGTTGTTGTTAATCTATGCTATTACTGGTTGTCCTTCTTCCAAATATATACTACAGGGAATTGACAAACAATTAACATAAGTTGGTAACAAATATTGTCCAAAAGTAGGCTAGGATTTCACCCTAGATGCTAGAGGGAAACTACCATAATAGATGTTATATATACACCTAAGAATACTAGGAAGTGTGTCATGTTTGTGCTTGTAAATAAACCCAAAACAACTCTTCTCTAATCCACTACTACAACCTCTCCCACATGATGAAGATGGAATGTGAATAAACCTAAAAGCACTTCACTTGAATGATGATACATAAATATCAATTATCCCAACAAAACTTCAGGTTGGTTTCAGAAAAGTGAGAAACACATCATCCCTCAGAATAGTGACAAATAGGTTTGGACACCAAACTGAAACTTCAGTGCATATCGACTTCAGTGGGGTGTGGGCGACTTCATCAGGCCCACCCCATTTAATTGTTTTCTAATTTTTAAAAATCAACAAATCAAAATTGTTAGCCCAAGTTTTAGGGGTCACTAACAAAATTAAACTTTCAAAAAATTGACCAGTTCTAACCACCGTGTAGTGCAAAATTATCGCTCGATTAGTGGCCACCAAATTTAGTAGGTTCCACCAGATTTAGTCAGGCTTCCAAATTTAGTTGGTGACAAAATCCCTACTCCCTTGATCTGAAAATTTTATTGCCAATATCTTCAAGATACAAATTTTTATTTGAGTGCCATCTGCGCTATTGGAATTAAGATGACGAGCTCTTCGTTCTAGTCCTAGTTTTGATCAAATCTAAATATTTTAATATTTAGGCCTCTCCAGAGCCACCTGGGTCATTTACTCCTATTTTTTACCTACATCTTGCTAAAAATATCAACTTCTTAATTCTATTTTCCATACTATTTCCATTGAATATTTTAGAGTACTCAATCACGTGAACTCTTGCTTCTTCAATTTTCATCTCATACCAAACTTACATATACTTGATGAAGCCTTCACCAATAGATTAGATATGAGTGTTCAGATCTATCTTTGGCTCTTCTTGTTTCCTTCTCCATACCTTTGTGATATTCCTTGTATCATCATAGAACCCTTCTTCCTTTTATTGTTTATAAAAACGTCTCATGTCAATTCTGCAATCATAAGCTATATGTCTAACATTGTGACACTTGTAGCATTTTATGTTGAAATTGAATAATGGAAAAAATGGTCCATATTGTTTGTTGTTATGCCTTTTGATTTTATTTCCAATATATTTTTTCGTAGAAGTCTAATAATAACCTATATTTTTAATATAATTATTCATGGCATAGGTCATGCAATCCCTTAATTTATGTCCAAATATTGTACATGAGAAACAATAACAAAAAAATGCATTTTGATGCATGGTTGAGTGGAGTTGTCTTGATGAAGAATTTATTTTGAAGTTGTTCTATCTTAGAAGTGATCCATCTATTTTTTTATCCTTGACTCTTATTCTAGTACTTCTTGTAGATCCTTTCAGAGGATTAGAATGACTTATTTATGTAGTAGCATTTTCAAACTCATCCTACTTTCATTCTTTGATTTGGATGATTTTATGAGCATTTTTTTATTCTTTATTTCTCCTTGAGTGTTTCTTCGGTTTCTGAAATGAACATGTTTACGTTGATCATTTTATTAAATGGTGTCATCAATTATATTGCTACTGGTTCCTATGATTGTACATGCACAAGTCTTGAGTTTTTATCTTTTTGGTGTCCTTAAGTGTGATTCATATTTTGATGTCTCGTGATCTTCAATCTAACTAATTAGTTTTTTGATGAGGGGAGATCTATTCTCACTAATAATTGTGTCTAGAATTTTTATTTCTTTGACCAATTTCAATTTTTTATTTGCTTCCTCTAATTTCTCCTTTGTAGAAACAACCTCCTCTTCTAGTTTTCCACATTCCTACAACTTTTATTTAAGTTGTTTCACCAAAGAATCCTCAATTCTTTTAGATTCTTTTATATTTGTCTTCGGAACAACAACATCATGATCCTCGTTTTCAACCTATTATAGGAGTGATTCCACAATCTTCTTATTCTTTCCCAATTCAATTTTTAGAAGATTTGAAGACTCTTCAAACTCATGCTCTTTCTTTTCATACATCATCAACTGATTATTAGCCTTTTCTAGCTCATCTTTCAAAGAAATAATCTTAGCTTCTAGAGCCTCACAATGACCTTCTCTTGCTTTTAGGTATTTCTACATCACTTCTTCCATGCTTCCTATTTCTTATAGTTTGGCCTTCAAAGTAGCATTTTATTGGTCATGGTTTTCATATTTCTTCAAAATATCCTTTTGTTTTTCGTCTTCTTCTAAAATATTGTTTAAGATGTCATCCTTAAATTCATAATTTTGGATTTTTTCTTTTAATTGAATAAACCTCTTCCTTGAAACTTTTAGTTCCTCTAAGTCACCTACAAGTTCTCCTTCAAAATATAACTCTTCTTATACTTCTTATTTTGAGTAGTTAAAATCAACCAGATTAGGATCATCATCTTCATCATCAATGACTGAAGATGGACCTTTATAATCACAATGACCTTTACCACAGTTAAAACAATGTGTACTACATGATTCCTCTTTTTGACTCCCTTTTACATCCATGACCATGAAGAAAATGTCTTCTTTGGTATCTTCAATTTTCTTGATTGATCTTTCGAGCTAATGACATTTTATTTAAATTTTTCCCCTATCTTGTATAGGAGACTGCAAACTTCACATTTAGATTCTAATAGTTTATCTTCTTCTATTGGGTTGATAGATAGAATATTTTCATGGATATTATTTCATCCTCATGTTCCAATTCATAAATATTACTATCTAAAGGCATATAAAAATAACTACAAGAAGGATAAAGCAAATTACAGGAAGGATTTAGATATTTTTTATCTTCTTCACTTTCATCTTTTGAATATGGATTTTTCTTTTGATGACCAAAAAACAAGAGATTTCCTACATCATCTGGTTCATGATATTCAATATTCTCTGGTTCTTTGTGAACACCCTTATATATATTTTGGAGCTTATCTATCATCTTTTTTGTAGTCTCATAGTGAATTACGTTATTAGACTCTAATTTTGATGGAGTACTCAATATCATATTCATGGATTTTGCATTATACGTAATATTCATTTCTCCAATATCTATAGATTTCATACATCAGAAACTTAATAAATTAGATAACATTTCATTCTTTCCTTCCAAATTGGATACTTTGATCCACTCAATAATGGTGCTCCACTTGAAGTATATCCAATCTGGTTATCCATGGTTCCTTGTGATTCGCTTTCTGGGGTGGATTGTATTGTATATGATTTTTCTTTCACATCCATTATTAGGAAGAAAGTGTCTTCTTTGGAATTTCCTAGTAGTTCTACTACATCTAATAGAATACTTGTATACTCATAGTCCTTCATATGATTTGTCTTCTTTTGAGATGGATTATTATTATTCTTTGATTGGAAATAATACCTTATATCTACTTTCTAGGTATTAAACGGATTGTGAAGGGACCTACTCCAATAATAAGTGTTGTAATTATGATTACAATGATACGGTACGTGAATCATTGTAATGTCAAATTTAACAAAATTAAACAATTTCACAATTCCTCATAATTGAGAATGTAACAATGCATCATTAAGATTAATCATCACATCAATAGATGAGAACAATAGATATATGTGGAAACACTTGCGAGAGGAAACAACATTTGTTCTTATATTTTTCTTCAATCTTTGATTAGAATAGTTTACTAGCACCAACAAAAAGGTGATATCAACCCGCCCTTAATCAAATTATAGGAACCAACCCGATGTAGGCACCAACCCCCAAATATATGCAAGAACCAACTTATTGAAAGCTTCAACTTGATATAGCCGCCACCCTTATGTAGGCTCCAACATAATGGAGGCACCCACCTCTAAAAGCTACAAGCACTAGTTTGGTGTAGGCTCCAACCTAATTAAAGCACCAACCTCTACAGCCAATTTGTAGACTCCAACCTGATTGAGGCACAAACCTTTGAAATATGAAAGAGCTCAATTCCTTAATCACATTGGACCTCCTTTTCATAACATTTTCACATTGCATCCACAATATTTGATTTAGTCTTAAAATCATAATTTATTTTATACTCAGTAACATACAATTCAAAATCAACACTTTATCGAAAAAACTTCTCTACTCATACTTCAAGAAAACAATAGACTTCATTGACAATTGTAAACTAGTTCCCAACATAGATCATTCATCATTTCAATATGTCAGTTACATATACAAAAATGAGACAACACTTAGCCCCATCCCACAAATATAGCTATGCAATCTAATAAAATTGACAAATATAAACTAGGATTTGTGGCTTCTTTGCAATGGAATACATGTTCACTATACACAAACCACGATCAAAAACACTTTTTCAATTCTCCTTCATTCACTTTGATTTTTATCTTTGTGATTCTTTGTCTTGCTTAGTAGGTCTTTCAATATGAAAAAAAATAAGACAAATAGAAATAAAAATGTGCTCTCAACCTTGTGGCTTATCTTCCATCGATAAATTCACTCCTCGATTAAGATGTCATCATGGTGCTTCCTGAGATTTTTCAAATGATGATACTAGTTTTCCACACCACACCATAACTCCAAAATATTATAGCTTATTTATACTTTATTGGATTGACCAACCACTGTAGGGTCGAAGATCATCCAACCAATTTGTATTATATTTATTTTTCCTTGTTGGTTATTTGGTCTGAATGACCCAGATATAATTTGAGTCAATGGCTCTTTGGGGTTTCAAAAATTAACTGACATGACCATAAGATATGACTATAGTCTTGAAAATTTGGATTTTATACCTTAGGAAAAGTATGGAACACTTGGACTCTTTTTTACTTGAATTGCAAGCCTTAACATGAAATATTATTATTTACACCATATGACTAGGACCCAAGACCACAAGCTAAAATAACTTGAGATTGTATTCATGATCTAGGTCCTTCAGGAAAGTTGAATACTCCTAGATATTCGAATAATCTGGGTATATTTTTAAACATAACTATGAGCAATATCGAAACCTTGATCTTTGAGCTTTGAACTAAATCTAGTATCTAGGAATCCCAAGATAACCGGATGACTTTTCCTTTGGAATCTTGACCACTTAAGAATCCTTACAAAATTATCCCTTGGTGTGAATCCAAATGATATTCTATTTCATCTACCACATCATCTACTAACTTAATCCAGCCATTTGGCATCCTTTTAGTGGTGCCACATGTCACACAGAAATAAGCCACTTAGCCAGCCAAATGAGCAAAATTCACCTACCATGTGTCACTTTTTCAATGAGACACATCATTTCCACTTGGTTCCATGTCATGTGCCACACCATCTTTATCCACCATTCACACTCTACCATCTATCACTATTGCCACCTCATCGGTACAGAGGAAAATCCAGTTTCATGTGGTTTTCCTATGTTTTCTACATATGTTTCAATGAATCCAGTTATAGAAAAAGAATTCAAGCCCCATATTGTCCAAATTAATCTGATTATGAAAAAATATGAAAATCCCCAAATTTTCCAAATAATTGTTCTAGTCCAAATTTCTGAGATGTTACCAAATATCCAAGATACATTATGGCTTAACACTTGTTTTTCCATCATAAATTTCCTTCACTTCAAAATGTGTTTTCTCATTAATCCTTTGGTGTTTGACCAAGTTTCATATATTTTTGGAAAGTTCTTCGCATGTGTTATCAAAGTGAACATGTAGATTTCTCATTATTTCTCAGGAATGAAACATAAATTCCCTCAAATATATTACATGTATCCTTAACATTGGCTAGACATAAACACACATAAACACACTTACTAGGATCCCCTTCAACTTGAAACAACCAACTACAATTTCCAACATTCTCAACCATATTCTTGAACCTAAAATCAATGACTAACCTTTGAAATCACTAACAATACTTTCTCAATAGAAAAAGATACCTGCACTCTTGTGCCTAGTAATCATGGCAACATATTTCCTTTCTCTCATGCCTACTAATCATGGAAACATATTTCCTCTCGCTTATAATGGCATCATTAACCAAGATCAAACCCTAACCTACCGAAAACCTCACCAAATATGTGTTCTACTTTATCTTTCAAATACTCTATTAACCTACATGTTGTTTCCTCATTCCTAATTGCATAAGGCCAACTTGACCCCCCTATCCATGCATAGAGCTTTGACCATTTACGTGTGTGGAATTACACTTCAGCATAGACCAATCTTATTATCCTAATACTCTATCATAGTTGTGGTGTGATATGTCGACAACTCCATAACTTGAACCAATACCCAACACTAGTCCACTTTGGAATACAAATCTTGGGGATTGTACTTGACTCCTATGAGCTAGAAATTGAGATTGATTGTAGTTGCGACTACCTTTTTCTCCCACTCACTGCATCCTTTCAGACAACAAATATGCAATTTTTTTTTGTATTATCTTTGTCGCTTATGATTCCCATGTCCCGCAATTCGTGCACACAACTCAATTTCTGCTAGAACCCAATTTATGTGGGTCTTACATTTGTCAAGAATTTGTTTCAACTAGTTTCTCTTCCCCGCTCACAACAGTGTTGTGAACTTTGAAATCCCTCCTTAACTTCATCATGCTTCCTTATCCTAGTAATCTTGTTCTTTCATTCCAATCCAGATCTGCATAAAATTGCAACTTATTTGATTCACTTATTTCGCCCCTTCACTCCTCCCTTCTACTAATGACTAATTTATGTCAGTTGCATTAGATGTGCTCTTATTCGATGACTATGGTCGTATTTCACAATGCCTCTTGCCAACCTGACCATAGATTATTTTATAATTCCATGGGCTCCTCTGGCTGGTTGTTGGATATCCACCCTAAAAAAATGATTTCCCTCGTATGATGATAGTTGAACCTAGCTTTGACAATCTATTATGAACCAAAAGCCTACAATTTCGAAATCAATTCTGAATTTTGGCTCTAATAACATGTTCGACTTCCTAGAATATAACACCTCGTATCTAAATTTTAGAAAATAATTCTCGAATAAACACATAACTAGGTTCCTAACAAAAAATATTTAGTGGAAGCAAATAACTATCTCAATCACAATGATACACAAATATTTCTTCCCAACAAATCAGTTCATCATTAACCAAAATAATTGAACCTACTTGGGCTCTTTCCCTAATATAATGGCCGAACGAAGAAAATATATATACACACTAACTTGGATCTGAAATATATATATACACTAACTTGGATCTAATTCATTAGATCTTCCTTATATCAGTGCTTGGTCTCACTTGCAGATCTAGATCTCTAACCTCTCTGTACTCTCACAGACCCAACAGACTTCTCACCAAGATGCCATTCTCAATCTTATGTTGTTGTTGGGTGTCTATCTCCTCTCATCAACCTTTTTACCATAACTTTACATTGAGCCAAAACTCTAATCCTAGCCCTAATATCAAAGTGATTAATGGATGATATTAGATCTAGTATTGTTTGAGATCTTACTCACTAAAGTAAACCAATTTACTTTTCTTATGTTTTATTAGCTCAATAAGCCAACATATTAATATGTGTTTTCTCAACCTAGAACAATTGTTCAAAGGAGATGTGGGCCACTTCTATACACCTAGACACAAGGCCTATGCACAAGTACATGCCCGAGCTACATAACCAATAAATACCATATTTAAACAAATGAGGTAAAGTAAAGGTTTATTCACATAAATCAAATAATATCTCAAAAAAAAATCAACTCTATTTAATAATGACCAATAAATATTATAAAGACATATATAATCACATAGACATGTAACCATTACACATACCCATATCAAAACATTTCTATATGATTATACTTTATAGTCTGCAGTTAAACTAAAATGGATTATAGCATTTAAAATAATAATAACTAAGTATTTGTTAGTAGAGACCTATTATGTATAATAATGGGAGACCAATGTTATATAACAGATAAAAAATATATATCTCTAAAAAATTAACTATATGTAATAATGACCAATAAACATTATAAAAACACATATAATTATAAACATGAAAACCTTAGATATCCCATATCAAGAATTTTTTCTAAATTTTTTTATCATTCTACTTTACAGCTGGTAACTAAGTTAAAATAAATTATACCATTTAAAATATAAATAACTACTTATGTGTTAATAGAGATTGAAGTAAGTTTGATGCTTATCGATATAATATATTATTTTTCCAAAAATAGCTTCGCTACTACTGTGTATAAAACAAGGTAGCATAGCTAGCATTACTCTACTTAGTTTAATTATTGAATTTTTAAAGGTATAAATTAACTCCCACATTTGAACAAGAGCTACAAAGTAGCTATTATCACTTAGTTTAAATATAGTTAAAAACATATGTTTAATAAAAATAATACATTTTTATTTGGCCCACTAGTGTAACTGAATTGGTGATTACCTTGTTATGAAGTATTATGTAAACAATGAGATTCAAATCGCCATGGGTCAAACCAAAAAAGAAAATAAACACTCTAAATTCATAAAAATTATATATGTCATTACTTAAACACATCAATTAAGCAAACAAGTTTTGGATTCCTTATATTGAAAATTTGTTCTTATTTTCTACATGTATGAATTAATAATACATAGTATAATGGTTAGAATAATGTTTTTAATAATATTTTCATATCAATTCGGTTTTATACCTATTTGGATAGTGGTATACAAACTTTACCAAAAAAAAAAATTATGGAATTTTAGAGCAGTGCAAAGTTGCATGTATGTCTCATACGATGTTGCCATAATGGAGAAGACATGTGTATGTCATGTTTCCAGATAGCTGGAAAATGAACATTACACATTATTGTAGATAAAAAGATTCTTTGTGTTGTGGAACGATGCAATCTTGCAAATGACATTGTTGGGATATTTACACCTAAAGGAACTTACAAAATGCAATTCTTTGATAAATATATGCAATTCTCTAATATTTATCAATCTTGTTTATTTAGTACTTATTTTTCTCTATTTCTTCATTCAAAGTATTTGTTCAATTGCATATATGTTAATAACATTTACCTTGTTTTCATAAAATTTCAAGATTGATATAAATATATTCATTCGATTATAAGATTTTATTTAATTAATTTGAAATTATAGGAATTTTTTTAATTACTTTTAATTTAAAACAAGTTTTAAGTTGTATAGTTGAAGCTATTATCTATTGCCATGTTTTTTTATATATTACTTTATTTTATAAACATGAAACTATGTTGATATTGTTATTAATCTTTCTACAAATAATTTTTTTTAATAAAAATTCAAGTAAAAATATTATAAAATTTCTGTTAAGTCTAAAGAGAATAGATTAAATTGTTGTTTGCAAATTGAATTCTCTCACCATCAAAAGAAAAATATACATCATTCATAAAATATCATAATATATTTTATTTTACTGAATCTAAATATACAAAATATCCTATTAATATAAGAAAACAATTTATATTTTTTATTAAATTTTTAAATTTATTAAAAAATTAAGGTTAAATAAAAGGGTGAATCCTTATTTAGATAAATTCTACCTTTGATTTATCAATGGGTTGATGAAAATTTTAAGCTTTGATTATTAATTTGTATTATTGATAAACTTATGTTATCAAATTTGAACAATATAATATTAAGAATAATATGTTTTTAAATATGGTAAAGAAATTATTATTTAAACATACATTGTACATGACAAATTTTATATAAGTATATTTTCATGTTTAATTTTATGTTGTGATATTTTAATTGAAAAAAGAAAAATACATTGTTATTTACACTAATTAGATATATATTGTTTGTAATTAGATATATATTGTGTATATTATTAATAGGACAGAAATGAAAATATATATTATATGTAATTAGATATATATTATGTATATTATTATATTGTTTGTAATTAGATATATATTGTATATATCATTTTCACAGAGGAAAAATTCGTAATATTTCATTGAGTAGAAAAATTACATGTTACATTTTACTGAGTATGCTATCATGTAGTTGCAAGATATATGCTGACTTCATAGTCTTAGCAATAATGCTAATAAAAATAGTATGATAATCCAGTATCCACAAGTAAGTTTGGTGCATAACTTACTGGACCGGAAAGTACCAAAAATAAATAAGAAAAAAAACATGATAAATATACATATGTATAGCTGCCAAGATATGTCCTATAAATAACATACAAAATGATCTCCCATGAGATAAATCAAAATCGGTTGTCATGAATCAATAGCCCAAAATTCCTGAAGATCCTCAACGAAGGGCCTATGGAAAAACCTATAAACCTGTTCGCCATCATGTTCTGTGATATGCCAAGTACCCCATATCAGCTCCACGGCTTCTTTGGATAGTTTGTCTGCCACTTTGTTCCGAGTCTTCTAAATATGATTGACATAAATGGAGTCAAATTGTAATTTGAGGTGGTGGACTTCCCTTAGAAGAGTAATTAGTGTGTGTGTGTAACACAGAGCATTTGAGTTGAATTAGTTTATCACAATAAGAGAGTCTCCAAAAATCTGAATGGAGTTGCATTTTTTTTCCCGGGAAAAAATCAGAAGGAGTCTTAAGCATTGAAGTTCGGTGAAATTGTTCTTTCTAGGACCCAAATCCATCTTAATATGATAATGGTGTTGTTTGGTTAAATATATTATAGCACCGCCCCCGCCCCTCCTCCCCCCCCACATCCCTATTGATTGGTTGCGCCACCAAAGTAGGCCCATGGTTGAGTGTGATCTATAATTTCGGGTATTTCAAACTTCTCAGGTTTTTGGTGGACCTCATCAGGTATCATGCTGTAGGTGGCCATGATCGTTGAGCAGATACGATATTCATTCACCTGTTGATTGTCAAAAATGTATTTGTTGCATATTATCCAAAGATTCCAAGCAAATATCAAAGGGAGATTACGCAATTTTGTGATATTTGCTATCAACTGCCACCATGCTTTCCAGGCATCCAATATTTAATTCCCTCTCCAGTGTAATAGACATCCCAAACCTTGAGTGACTAGTTCCCAAATATGCAGGATGGTATGGCATTCCAGGAAAATATGTGAGGTGTCTTCCTTGTGCATTAGGCAGAAACAACATCTTGAGGGTCCTTGTATTATGCGACGATGGAGATATTACATAGTGGGAATGCAGAGATGAAGAATGCACTAGAACAGAAGTTTGTATTTGTGTGGCACCTTAAGTTTCCAAATAGACAGCCACCACCAAAGTTTTTCTTGAGGTTCCCTGAACTGGAAAAGTGTCAAGTATCCCATTTTAGGAGAGTATTGTCCATTAGGAGATATAGCCCAGTTCAGCTGATCCTCCTGCACATTCAAACGGATGTTCGACGCTTGTAAAGCTCTGATGTAGGTTGCCTAGGCCTGTATTCCAGAACATGGTATATCCAGATCTTCTACCGATAACCAAGATTGAGCATGCCAATTTGTGCTACCCTAGTAAGCTATCTATGCAAGGTATCGGATACCCAAAATAGCCAAATGCTCCAGGATCCAAGCAAGTAGCTTATAGTATTCCCCACTCCCCGACCAAGAATCAGTGCCCACTCATACAGATTCACCAGTAACAATTTTCCAAGAGAGTCCTCTTTGAATAAGTGGGGTAGCATTTGTGATTGTTTTCCATATGATGGAGGCTCCAGGAATGAGCTCAATGTTACCTCTGATCCAATCAAGAGTGTTTCTAGGAGCAATGTATTTTGCAATGATGGCCTCCTTCTAGAGACTATAGCCTGTGATTAAGTGCCAACACATTTTAGCTGCCATAGAATTTGAAAATAGGCGGAGTTCCTTGATACCCCAACAGCCCCATTGTTTTGGTTTGCTAATACGATCCCAAGCAATCTAAGCAAAAGTGTTGTCCTTTTCCTGATTTCTCCATAAAAAATGTCTGCATATTCTTTTTATACAGTTTGTTACACCAATAGGTATCCAAGCCAATGACATCCAATAGATAGGTATAGCTTCAAGTACTGATTTGATTAGGACCGAGCGTCCAGACCTGGTGTTGAGGAGGTAAATCCCCTCTGCAGACAGAGGCGATCCCTACTAGCCCAGCAGGGGTCTAGCAACAATCAAACAATGTTATGACGCAAGCCCCTAGTTACGAATGGAAAGACTAGGAATAGAAGCCTACCTAGATTCTAATGCTATGATCTGAAGAAGAAGCGTCCCCGTGCCTCAGCCTCGGCAGATCACAATCCCTCCACGATCTCCACGGATGAACACCTGCACATGGAAGAAACGAATAGATACAAGCATAAAATCCGGCACACGTAACTAAACATCAGTCAGAAAGGATGTTACTCGCATTAACATGATGGAAAACGGAGTGGAACCATAATCATAATCATCTATTAAATAATAAACGAAGAAAGATTACAACCAAGTTCTGACATCGCGATCTCCTTCAGACGGGTCTCCGGTCGTCCACGTCTCGCAAAGCTCGCCAAGGAAAGGGAAAACCTCTCCGGAGTCTCTCGAAAATGGTCTCCTTACTTGAGTCGGCCTTAAGGGAAAGGGAGGATTCTTTACAGCACAAAGGCTCTTGGGAATATGGAGATTCAAAGCTTAGGCACTTCAGAAACTATCATCCTTCGGCCCACTTCATCAATGGATGAAGGCTATATTTATAGAGGAGAGGAGGAGGTTGGGATCCCTACAATAGTGGAAGGAGACCTTATCCTTTGGGAGGTTCCCCATATGGTGGAAACAAGAGGCCAAAGGAGGAAGGCGTGGTTATTCAGGCGAAACCACTCCGATGACTCATCCACCAGTTGTTGTAATCAACTTACGCCTCTTATTTTAAAGCTTTCCATATCAGTGGCGGGTGCAACAACCGGGACAGAGCGCCAATTGGCGCGGGCTCAGTGTTAATTTTCCCCCATTGGCACGAGTACATAACGGGCTACCAACGCCAATGCAAAAACAGGTGTTTTTAGGGGACTGCTCAGGAAATGATCAACAGAAGGAATGTTGTCCTCATGGAAAGGGATGCAATGATGGTATTTGCAAGGCATGACACTGCTTATTGGTCACAGAAACGACCCTCCAATGGGCGAGATGGGGATTGCAGGGACGGTGACAAATTACTGTGTAACAGATGCCCCCTAAAGCATGAGGCCAGAGAGAGAGAGAGGGGTGAAATGCTTTACGAGAACATGTTCAACTGAAGGCCCGCCGTCGGAAAACCTGCGCAGAAAGATACAACTGAAATATCAAGTACATGATGTATATATATGGTATGGACGCAGCCATCCGAAACAGAGTATACGATAATCCGGATCTAGGGTATGGGCGCAGCCATCCAACTAAGATCAAACAAATAGACTCAGGTATGGTCGCAGCCATCCAATCAGTGAGTCATGTACATAATGATAATAATCCACAATCGCGGCCTGGATTACAACAGACACAATCCAGGGTCTTGCGCTCCATCTCGACCCAAACAAGTACAAGTTCGAGCATGTGAATATGTGAGCTGATGTCGAACATGCAAGAACATCGTCTGATTACCAGCCAATGATGAAAGCTGTTAACAGACGCGAGAGAAACCACAAATAATGACAATGGTCCTCAAGGTACTACAGGTACAATCTCGACGTGCGAATAAATGGTTGTGTCCAGACACCACGAATCACTCGATCGGAGGTGAATATGTAAACTTCACGTCGAGTGCGACGACACATATTGGCATGCGAGGCTCAAGGTACCCTAAGGAGTCTCTAGACCAACTTCCTGGATAATGAGTTGATGTCGACGGGAAGTGACCTTGATCGAAGGTGGGCCATAATGATTCCCACATCATCGACATGAGACAGAGGAACATGATGTTTTTATTGTGAATCAGGATCGTATGAGAAACAGAGGAAGGTTGATATTTGCAGAGGCCAACTTCTCTTGAACATATAAACGGCACGAAAATGGACTTGGCAGTATTTGGCATCAATGGATCAGAGGTCATGGGGATGAGGTAGTGAACAGATGAGAGGTCAAAAGAGATTACCCAAACCCATGGAGGCAAAGTGAAGCAACGAGATGAGATGTCCCCAACCCGACACAAATGCAGACAAGTGCCATGTTCAAGAGTGACATACTGCCGACGACAACGATGATGGTTCCATTTTCCTCCACCATTTCGGTGAGTACCTCTTTATTTTTACACAAGCTTGAATAGGATACCATATGCTTGTCATATAAGTCCGCTCTTCGGACGAATCCATCCTAGTGCATTTAACGAGTCCTAGGAAGGAGAAACTCGAATAACGTCATCACGACTGAATCCAATGTCATCAGGGTTTAACGAGTCTGACAAAGGAAGAACTCGGCGTCTTTTCATGTTTAGAGAGTTTGAAAAGACAGCAAAAAAGTAAACTCCAAAGGTCCCTTTTCATAAATAGTTCCTCAGATCCGAAAAGGTAGAAAACAATATCCGAGAAAACCTCCTAGTCGCGATAGGCTAGGGTATTCCTTTTTCGTAATCAATCTATCCCAGCCCGAAAAAGGGGTAAACGTATACTGGGTAGATGTCGATTCGCGTCCATTTTAACGAGATCGAAACGACAAGGGCCTCGGCAATCTTTTCATGTTTAGAGAGTCAGAAAAGCGCTGAAAGATGACTCCAAATGGAGGAGCGAGGTGGTACCAAGAGGTAACTTAGCTGGTTGGAAGTAATGAAGGAGCACTCTAAAAAATAAAGTTTAGAGGTGGCTAACAGACCACTCATCGCAATGATTCCTGGGAACGGGTAAAGCCTGTAAGTGAAGGCATATGATCGGCCAACCAGATAGTGATGGGTGAAAACCCAGAGGCTCATCGCAAAAATGGGTGGATAAAGCGGCAATCACAAGAGTTAAAATGGGAAAGGTTTCATTTTTACACAAGCTTGAAATCAGGAAACTCTGCTTGAAGTTGGTTTCATTTTTACACAAGCTTGAAATAAAGATAAACTATGCTTGAAACCGGTTTCATTTTTACACAAGCTTGAAACGGAAACAAACTATGCTTGAAAAAGTAAGCATGCCCCCCAGCATGGTGACTCAATTCAAGGTACATGCCCCCCAAGCTTCAATCCATATGAAAGGCAGATGGAGTTAAGGTTCAAGTTACGAGATCTAAGAAAGACTCGACTGGGATTTTACGAGATCTAAACAAAGACTCGAATTGAACAGGAATGTGTTTCATTATTTTAACGAGGTTGACACATTAAAAGAACTATCATCATGACACCTTGTTTCATGGTTTAAGGAGCTTGGCACAAGACAAGGAACTCTGCTCCGACCAGCTTGTTTCATTTTTTAAGGAGCTTGACACGAGGAAAGGAACTATGCTCCGAGATCCTGGTTTCATTTTTTAGAGAGCTTGATACAGGGAGGAAACCGTGTTCTAACCGGCTTACATCAAAATGAACAAGAAGGTGGCGCTTCCAAGAGTTCCACTCCCGATCGAAGGAAAACATCCTGGAAGTCAGGACCCAATGCCCCCAGCACCTGATGCACGACGACATCATCATTGAGCACAGGCACGGGGTAGGTAGACATGTAGTTGACCTGCGGTGGGGCAGATACAACAGGTGGATAGAAACCAGGAGGGGGTGATGGCGGACCAGCTACCACGTTAGGACCAAAGAACGAAAGCTGATCAATGGTCACAATCCTTCCTTCATGCGGGAAACAGACCACACAAAAGAGGGAGGAGACGAGCGCTCCCATGGCATATGTGTAATCGCGCCCCAGGAGCAGATTGAAATCCAAGGGGCCTGGAACGACCATCACGTCCATATGGACGGTTTTGCCTCCCAAAGTAACAGGTAACCTTGGAAGGATCCCTAACGGTTGACTCGTTCTTCTATTGAATGTCAACATATTCTGCGTAACGGGCGCAAGCGGTGGTGAACCGAAAGCTTGCCAGGTAGTTGAAGACAGGATACTAACAGAGGCACCTTCGTCTATAATGGTGCTGGGTACAACCAGACCAAGAGCCTGTACCGTGATCTCGAAAGGCACATAAGATGGAAGGCGAAATCCTGCAAATCGATTCCAGTCAAAGGAAGTGACCAAACTACTCGGAGGGGCTACCATCGAAATGCGAAGGTCTTCCCCTGATGTTACGGAAGAAGAAGCCTCCTCCATGACCTCCATCTCGAAGGTGGGAGGAAAATCCTCCGTAGCCTCCATCTTGGGAGGCAGAGGAGCAGCTTCTTGAAGTATAGGGACAGGAGAATCTTTATCCAAGTCTGAAGAATCTGAAGAAACTAGAAGCACATGAGGGTTATGAGATCCACTCTCGACAGAAAAGACCTGGTGCACTGTGGACGGGGCCAGTTCAACTGATCCTACGACCAATGGTTGGTCAAGGACGGATTCGTGAATTTGAATTTCTGAGGGAGTGGGATTGACCAAGGATGACTCTTGACCAATCGTTGGATCAGCTGGCGGAGGACTCAAAGAAAGTTTTTTATAACCAACCGGGAGGCATGGTGTAGAAACAGCTGAGTTGTCCAAAACTCGCTTGGCTTCATCCATATAAGGACAAAGGTGAATGGCATGGTGCCCTTCACACAACTTACAGGGATTAGTGATCTTACCCTACTTCTTAAGAGCCTTATCAATACCAGTTGAAGACGTGCCCCCAACCTGACTCCCGGAAGTCAAAGACAACAGTGGGGAACCATTGGACCATACTTCAAGTACCTTGGGAATGCCAGGGTAGTCTCGAAGAAGATGGTCTCCCGTGCACAACATGCAGGGGAACTTGACCTTCCGTGGAGGGTTGGAGGGCCTATCAAGAGGAGATTTGTCAGAGATAGTAGCTGCACATTTAGCCTCTCGCTTATCGGACTTCTTCTTCTTTGTCTTCTTCTTCTTCTTCTTAGCCACCTGGTTACTCGAATCCAGACTTTCACCAAGCGAAGTAGAAGATGAGGACGCAGAAATAGGCGAAGAAGGGGAGAGGTCCACCTTGGAATCAACATGATGTTGTTCAGGTGGAGAAACTGACTGAATAGTAGCGGAGTTATTTGGGACAAAAGAGGTTGAAAACAACCAAACAGGCAACCCAACAGTTACCCCAGGAAGGGACAACGTTGCCATGTAAGGAGCACCAACATTCCCGAAAGGAGGAAAATGACCATGATTCCCTTCAGAGGGGATTCCTTGGTTGGTAAACTCTGAAAAAGTTGCCATCAAAACTAAAAACCACACACGGGCCGAAAGAAAGAGTCAAGGCACACGATCAAATGGTCAACAAGCAATATCTACCGGGGCGTTTTAATCGTGGGTGATTAATTTTTACCACATTGAAAAATAAGAAACTCTACCGTTTCATGTTTTAAGAGTCGAGAAACGATAAAAAGATGACTCTATCTCTTTCAGATTTGACACAAGCGTGAAAGGACAAGCGCTTGACGGTCTTTTCAAGTTTAGGGAGTCAGAAAAGACCAAATGACTGCTCAGGAAAAACTAGGCACAAAGGGTGTACCAAATATCCGTGAACTGCAATATACACCTTGGTTTCAATAATGAAACAAAAATTGACCAAGGACTTTCCGTACGTGCAGGTAGTCTCCCCGAATGCTGTGTTCGGTGTATCACGGGTATAAGGCGGCAGACTCGGCTTCCTGTGGATAAAGGATTGAAAAACCTAGAGGGGTCTCCCTTTATATACGCGACGGTACGGGGAGCGCAAGTCCATACTAGCGCTGTCTAAAGCCAACAGGCGAACGACAGCTACTAGGTTTAATGACGCCGGAACACGTCTCTAGCCTAGACCTTCTAAATATGTTTCGTTAAGTTCCAATGCTGCCTTAGGTTAATTGAAATAAATTTTACAGTTGATCTTCAATTAAGTTTCAATTTTTAGGCCCTATCGTATGTAGTGTCTCGAAAGACTCCTAAATGCAAAGCTATATGCCACAGTGCAAAATTTCGTTCGATGAAAACTAGTTAGAGAAGAGTTGAGAGCTTTTACACAAACGAAATGGATGGAAGACAAACAATGAGATCTCTAATGAAACTAATGAAATTGAAAACTTTAAATTCAAAACACTAATCACTAGCGATATGGAAAAGATCACAATTTGCACTAATTAACAAAAGCAAAAGAGATTTTTTTTTTATTTTCAATGTTTAATAGCTAATATGCACTAAACAAACTTGAAAACAAACGGAAAAACTTGAGAAACGATTTCCAAGAGAGCGAAACAAACAAATTTCACTCAACAGCACAAGCAATCAGATCCCCAAATCGACCAAAGTCTCTCAAAACGAAGAAAAGACTCTAAAGCTTCCAATGGGCCTTGTGATCTAGGTCCAAGGCAAGACCAAACGAATTTCGAATGAAGGGATGAACAATCACTCAAAAATCGCAATAAAACAATGAACAACTACTTAGAGGATGCGGAGAATCAATCAGATAGTTGACAGGACAATCAAAACACCAAAACTCCCAAGGAGGGCTCGATACACTAAGCCACTAGATGCCCTAGGGCTTAAAACGTGAAATCGGTAGATAAAAGAAAACAACCAAAGGACAGAGGTGAATTCCCAATCAAACAGGACTCCAACACACTCAGGCAGTCGGAAAATCAAGAAGAAAAACACTGATCAAATTCAGAGAGCTTAAAAATGAGGAAACTCAAAAAACTTACAGGGGTGGCGCGACTGTAAGCGTGAAACTAGCGCCAGAAAGAAATTGGCGCGGGCTGGACAAAGGTAACGTGCGCCAATTGGCGCGACTGTCGGGTTAAAAACCGCGCCAGTCGAGTTTCTCAGCCAAAAATCAAAAACAAGCTACTCCAGAAGCAGACCAGTGCAAGCTAAGCAAACCAAGAAGCAAAAACAGTGAAAGAACCCAACCCAGAAGGTTCATCAAGCAAGGGAAAACATAAAACAATCAAAGCGAGACAATGCAAACGAGACAATGAAATCCGGACGATCCCCAGTGGAGTCGCCAATTTGTTGAGGAGGTAAATCCCCTCTGCGGACAGAGGCGATCCCTACTAGTCCAGCACGGGTCTAGCAACAATCAAACAATGTTATGACGCAAGCCCCTAGTTACGAATGGAAAGACTAGGAATAGAAGCCTAGCTGGATTCTAACGCTATGATCTGAAGAAGAAGCGTCCCCGTGCCTCAGCCTCGGCAGATCACAATCCCTCCACGATCTCCGCGGATGAACACCTGCACATGGAAGAAACGAACAGATACAAGCATAAAATCCGGCACACGTAACTAAACATCAGTCAGAAAGGATGTTACTCGCATTAACATGATGGAAAATGGAGTGGAACCATAATCATAATCATCTATTAAATAATAAACGAAGAAAGATTACAACCAAGTTCTGATGTCACGATCTCCTTCGGACGGGTCTCCGGTCGTCCACGTCTCGCAAAGCTCGCCAAGGAAAGGGAAAACCTCTCCGGAGTCTCTCGACAATGGTCTCCTTACTTGAGTCGGCCTTAAGGGAAAGGGAGGATTCTTTACAGCACAAAGGCTCTTGGGAATGTGGAGATTCAAAGCTTAGGCACTTCAAGACTATCATCCTTTCAGCCCCTTCATCAATGGATGAAGGCTATATTTATAGAAGAGAGGAGGAGGTTGGGATCCCTACAATAGTGGAAGGGAGGCCTTATCCTTTGGGAGGTTCCCCATATGGTGGAAACAAGAGGCCAAAGGAGGAAGGCCGTGGTTATTCAGGCGAAACCACTCCTGATGACTCATCCACGAAGTTGTTGTAATCGAAACTTCGCCTCTTTTTTTAAAAAAAATTCCATAAACAGAGTGGCGCGGGTGCAACACTAGGACAGAGCGCCAATTGCCGCGGGCTTAGTGTTAATTTTCCCCCATTGGCGCGAGTACATAACGGGCTACCAGCACCAATGCAAAAACATGTGTTTTTAGGGGTCTGCTCAGGAAATGATCAACAAAAGGAATGTTTTCCTCAGGGAAAGGGATGCAATGATGGTATTTGCAAGGCATGACACTGCTTATTGGTCATAGAAATGACCCTCCAATGGGCGAGATGGGGATTGCAGGGACGGTGACAAATTACTGTGTAACACCTGGTAAGCCATCTATGGTACCAAATATTGATTCTACATTCCACTTTAGCAATGAGCTAGTTCCAATCTTTGATTTGATATTCGTTTGGTTTTAAGTGGAAACCCAAGTATTTCAATCCCTCCCTAATGTTGTTTGGGACATAGACAAATAAAGCCGAGGCGATACCCTATTCTTGAGCAGGGCATCGAGTCATGATGATTGTGGATTTGTTGTTGTTTGGGACCATACTTGTCGCTCTGCAAAAACTTTGAAGAATTTTTTCAAATTGTATAGAGTCCTGTCTAGAGCCATCAAGAAATATAAGCACATCATCAACAAATAAGATGTGTGTGAGATACATAATCTCATTAATGTGGAGGCCATGGATGACCCCATCCGTTTTAGCTTTTTTAATAAGCACAGAGAGGCCCTCCATAACTAGGAAAAATAGTAGTGGCAAAAGAGGGCACCCTTGTCGCAGACCCCTTCCAGCATGAAAGAAATCTAATGTAGTGCCATTTAGGAGAATTCTGAAGGATGCATGGCATATACATCCCATAATCTAGTTATTGAAAGTGGGGGAGGAAACTAGTTTTCAGTAGGATGAGGTGAAGATAGATCCAATTGACCTGATCAAATGCCTTTGCAAGATCAATTTTGAGGATGGTGGATTTGAGTTTTTTGGTTTTGATAAAGTGAAGTGCTTCTTGATCCGTACCAATGGCTTCATGGATATACCTATGGTGGAGAAATGCAAATTGTTCTTTAGCGATGTGTGAAGATAAAAAGGGTTTGATGCGATTTGTAGTAACTTTTGATATAATCTTGTAAATATAGTTGCAGAGAGATATGGGTTTGTAATCCTGAAAACTAATAGGGTGATCAGTCTTAGGTATGAGAGAAATGAAGGTTGAATTGCAACCATCATAGATCTTGCCCTGAACATGAATATCTTCAATAGCAAGAAGGAGATCATTGCCCAGCAACTTGGAAAAATGGATGAAGAATTCAATGGGCCAACCATAAAGACCAGGGCTTTTATCCTTTTTGAACCATTTAAGCACCCCTTCAATCTCACCCTTTGTGACCGGAGCATTGAGGTCCTCCTCCTGATCTTGTTCCACATATCTGTTGAAGGATCTGGTAATTTACATAATATATGGTAGGTCATAATGGATAGGGGCTTGATAAAGATTGGAAAAGTGTTGTATTCCCATATCAACAAGTTTCATATGAGTGCGAGCCACAAATACGTGGTGGTCAGTAAGTTCCCAAATTCTATTGAAGTTTCTACGACCATTTGCATGTTGCTGAAAAAATTTGGTATTCTCATCCCCAGCCTGTAGCCAGATAGCCCTGCTTTCAAGCCTCCAATCCACTTCCTTTTGGAGTAGGATTTTTGTTCTGGTAGCTTCAAGGGAGATGATATGCTCTTTTTTTACACTAGATCTGAACCCTATCATGTCAGATTCATTGAGATGGGTGATCTCCAATTTGATCCTTTTTAGCTCCTCTCCCTCCTTCCTTCCTTTTTCCCCCACCCATTTGATGGTTAAGCCTTTTATCCAGTTTAGATTGTCATTTATAACTCTGGCAGGTTCTTTGTCAGGGAATTGTTCACAATGTTGCTACTCCTGAACCACCAAGTTGTGGTATTTTGGATCAAGTAGCCATATGGAGTTGAATTTTTATGGTGGATGAGCTCTTAAGTGGCCAAACTCAAATTCCAAGAAAATAGGCGAATGATCCGAAATCCCTCCATGACTCACCCATTGTCGAGCTTGATATAGAGTCTATAATAGAGACTGCTTGATCAGGAATCTATCCAGCCTACAAGCCAATGCCGCATCACCCGTCCTTCTGTTCCTCTAGGTAGGTTGAATCTTGGTCATCTGAAGGTCAATAAGATCAACTGATTCCAGTTTAGAAATAAAGAAGTCAGCCAGTGGATCCGGGACAACATGTGTACCCCAAGATTCAGAGATTCCCAGAGAAAAGTTTAAATCTCCTCCCATGATGATATATGGATGATTCATCAGAGAGCATTTCAACAAATATTACCAAAATTCCTCCCTATTAGTGCAAGGCCCATAGACATTTATCAGGGTATAGGGCAGCACATTATTTCCAAAGTTGATGTCCATGCCAAGTACACCTACCTGACTCCAGCAATTGTTCATCCGGGTGGTTCTGTTGTTTATGCCCAAGGCACAACCACCTGATCTACCCCGAGCATCCAGAGAAATGAAAGTCTAGCTAGGTAGTAGTGAATTTAGTAAGGAGGTAACCGAGGTACCATCCCCTAGTGTTTCCTATAGGAAAAGTATATCAATAGGTTTTTGAGCTAGCAGCTCCTTGAGCGCCAATATCTTATCAGGGTTGGCCAATCCCCTGCAGTTATAGGTGAGACAAATCATAATGGAACCCATTTAGTGGGTCGCCTTGCTCTAAGAACCCGCATAAGGGAGGAATGAGTACCAGCCGCAACTTCAAAATTTGCGCGCTTGATGGCTTTTGCCATTTCGGATGGTCGACCCCTCATTTTGGTTAGGATACTGCACTGCCCAAGGCCAATACCAAAGGCATCACGAGGGTGTGGGAGGGAGGTAGATCTAATAAAATGGGAGTGTCTTGAATTAGTAGAATCTGATCTATGTGAGGTGTGGCATAAATACTGGTCAGTAGATGTGTGAGGTATGGTGGAAGTAATAGATGGAGGGGCCAGTGCGATAGTGCAGCTAAGAGATGGAAGATTATAAATAGAGTGATGTGGAGCAGTAGACAAAATAGGTGAAATAATGGAAGACGAAATAGGCAAAAAAATGAAATTTAGAGAGTCGGGTATAGGAGAGGTACCCGAAACCGTAGAGCGGTGAAGAGTGTCCGGTGCCGACAGAGCATGGGTTCTGGCTTGAGTGTTAGGCCAGGTAGGTAGTGGTTGAGTCAGCACCTCCAAAGAGACAATCGGTCGATTCGGCACAGCCCCATTCATCCTCACTGAAAGCTGGCATTGAAAAGTGATAGGATCAGTCTAAGTAGCCACCGAGTGCATCTTCTTTTGGGTCGGCTCTGCAAAACCTATCTTTGGACAATATTTAAAAAGATGCCCCACATCATGGCATTTCCTGCGCCGAAATGGAACCCCCTTGTAATCCAGGACTTGTTGCCACATCACGCCCTCAAAGAACATGTTATAATTATCATGCAGGCCATCCCTGGTGTCTACGAAGATTAGGATTTGGGCCACAACTCTATTACATGTGAGCAGGTAGGATCGATCGTGGTCAAGGTAGTGTCCAAAATCATCCCCAATGTTCTGCAATGTTGTTTCATTCCAGAATTGGATCGGTAGACCAGGGAGTCACATCCAGATGGGTCCAGCCCCCACATTTTCTTTATTAGGATCAAAAAGTGGTGTCTATCGCTTGAGAAATATAGGGTGCATTTCAGTATGCCAATACTGATTAAGGACCCAAGAAGTCTGGTCTGGCAGAGAAAATGAGAGTGAAAACCAACCACAGGTAAGTAGAGAGACCTTCGGGTGGGTCTCAAGTAATCCACCCCAGATTTTCCTGGTCCATTGAATGAGCCTCACAGTAGAATATTTACGGCCATGCACTTTTCCCACAAGCACAGTGGCAGTAGTATTATCCAGATCACCCATGCCTCTGTCGCGCCCAAAGTTTTAGTTTCTACTGAGCTTATTCTTAGTAGTTTTGTGCTTCTTGCCCTTGTCAGTGCACACTAGTATCTGGTCACTCGAGCCCTCTAAGTCAGTTGATAGTGGTTGTTTATCAGCATCTGGAGCATCCGCAGGAATTTTTGCAAAGACCACTGTTGCCGTGACCGGTGTGCCCTCCTCAGCCGTGGAGATAGATCTGTTCCTGCCAATGTTGAGGTTTTCAAGCGTCTGGTTCATGGCTCCGATGTAGGTTAATACCGCCTCCTCATATGGTTCTGAAAACCTGAGATCCACCCCGGGTATGCTTGATATGCCCAGCGGTGATAAACCCCATAGTCTATTAGTCGATGGGGAGGGGGCCGTGAAACTGATGGGCTCAAAGCTGTCACCAATGGGGGATGTGAAGCCTGCCACGGGGATGTGGTCAGTCCGAGCAGGTTCTGAAGTAACTAGGACAGGTACCATATCTATCATTTCTTCGACTACCACATGTTCTTTATGACCCCAAATTTCCACTCCGGCCAAAGGGTCATCGAAGTAATCCATAACCTCCTCGTATGCACTCATGCTGTCGGAGTCGGTAGATAATTTCCCAGAATAGTTCATAGAGATCACTAGGAACCCATTAGATGTGGGATGAAAGTAATCATAAGGGCCTGCTCCAAGACAGTCTGCAGTGATACACCAGCACCACTAGCAGACAAAGTGAAGCACAGAAAGTGAGGGCGTTGTCGGAATAAGTCATCAGGTGGTGATACTGGTCACTACTAGGGCCAGCTCCAATAATTAGGGAACCTGAGCCGCAAAAAAATAACAACAGTCAGTCCGTAGATAGCACGATTCACAGAAAACCCCACCCTACTATGGAGAATCTCAAGAAACACTAGAAAACAAGTTAATAAAAAATGATGGGCACAGTTAATGAGACCACAGTTAGAGAAAACACGGAGTAAGAGATCAGCGCGTAGGTCATACAATTAGTAAACAAATTCATAAACCACTAGGGGCCATGTACAGGTCGAGCCAGAGTATTCCAAGGTCGAAGCACAAGTAACATAGCACAATATGCGCCCCTATACACCAGAGGAGGTCCGCTGCCATGGCTAGGGTTCTCTTCTTTAGCTATTGTTCCTTAGCTATTGTTCCAAGGTCCAAGCGCAGGTAACATAGCACAATACTCACCGCGATACACCAAAGGATGTCTGCCACCATGGTTAGGGTTTCTAAAACTTCAATAAATGTGAGTTGTTGTTCCAAGGTCCAAGTGCAGGTAACATAGCACAATACGCGCCCCGATACACCAGAGGAGTTCTGTCACCATGGCTAGGGTTCTCTTCTTTAGCTGTTGTTCCTTAGTTGTTGTTACAAGGTCCAAGCACAGGTAACATAGCACAACATACACCCCGATACACCAGAGGAGGTCTACCACCAAGGCTAGGGTTCTCTTCTTAGTTGTTGTTCCTTAGCTATTGTTCCAAGGTCCAAGCGCAGGTAACATAGCACAATACTCACCCCGATACAACAGAGGAGGTCTGCCGCCATGGTTAGGGTTAGAGTAAGATCATTTTCATATCTGCACAATATTCAGTAAAAATAGTATACTTACATGGTAGGAGGAGAGAATTATGGAAAAATCATTTTTAACACTACTACTATTATTGTATATATTATTAATAAGACAAGAATGAAAATATATATTATATGTAATTACATATATATTGTGTATATTATTAATAGGACAGAAATTTCATTTTCATACCATATATATCTTATTGATTTATTTATATAGATTTCATGGCAATTCCTCATTAAGTATTCAAAATCAGTAATTGTTTAAGACTGTATGGTGACTTTCTCATAGTCAACCATGTAGTTTTTCCTATCACTATAGGGGAAACACACATATACCACTTGAACTTGAACTTATTGTTTTTAATGTCATCTTATGAAACAGAGTTTTCATGAAGAAATGTGCAACCCCATAATAATGGCATCAATTTCACCTGGTAGTCTTGAACATACTATTTAATGGTGCCAAATGGATCCTTTAATATGGTTTATGTATAGTTTTCGTAGGAGTGCAAGGGAACAGAAGACTTGTGGGGAAAGCTTGAGGTGCAAGAAATCAATGGAAATAAGTCACCTCGATTTAAGCCAAATTGACATGAGTATTGATATGACATAAAGCATTACGTTGCAGGTTGTGCAAATTAATCATGTCAGAATAAGAGTTTAATAGAATAACTAATTACACTCAGAATTCTGAGTTTAATAAAATGAACTAATTAAAAGTTAAATAAATTAATTAATATATTTAAAAATAATAATTTTTTTTAATAATATAAATATTATAGATTACAATTTTATGTTATTTTCAATTTTATTTTATTTCCAAAACAAGTTAATTGATAATTGATTTAATATCAATTACATTTATATTACAAGAAATAACAAATACAGCAAATTGTATAAAAAATTATATATAAGAATCAAATGTATGAACAATCCACCACAATCAAATGAAAAGACAAACATTACAAATCTATGTGGGTGTTACATTTGACAAGAATTTGTTTCAACTAGTTTCTCTTCCCCACTCACAACAATGTTTTGAACTCTGAAAGCCCTCCTTAACTTGATCGTGCTTCCTTATCCTAGTCATCTTGTGCTTTTATTCCAGTCTAGATCTGCATAACACTGTAACTTCTTTGATTCACTAATTTCCCTCTACGCTATCAACCAAATTCTTGACCTATCACCCCTTTGCTTCCCTCTTCTACCGATGACTAATTTATGTCAGTTGCATCGGTTGTGCTCTTAGTCGATGACTGTGGTTTTATTGCACAATGACTCTTGCCAACCTGACCATAGATTCTTTTATAATTCCATGGTCTCCTCTCGCTAGTTGTTGGACATCCACTCTAAAAAAATAGTTTCCCTCATATGATCATGGTTGAACCTAGATTTGACAATCTGGTACGAACTGAAAACCTGCAATTTCGACATCAATTCAGAATTTTGGTTCTAATAACATGTTTGATTTCCTAGAATCTGACACTTGGTATTTAAATCCTAAAAAGGAATTATTGAATAAACAAATAACTAAGTTCCTAACAAAAAAATATTTAGTGGAATAAAATAACCATCTAAATCACAATGATACACAAATATTTCTTCCCAACAAATCAATTCCTCATTAACCAAAATAATTGAACCTACTTGGACTCTTTCCTTAGGATAAAGGCCCAACTAAGAAAATATATATACACAAACTTGGATCTGATTCATTAGATCCGCCTTATATTGGTGCTCCATCTCACTTGCAAATCTAGATCCAACACATTGCTCATTGAGATGACATTCTCAATATTATGTTGTTGTTGGGTGTCTATCTCCTCTCACCAACCTTTTTTTCATAACTTTACATTGAGGAAAAACTCTAATCTCAACCCTAATATCAAAGTGATTAATGGATAATATTAGATCTCGTCTAGTTTGAGATCAATGGCTAATATTTAAACTTACTCACTAAAGTAAACTAATTATTTACTTTTCTTATGTTTTATTATCTCAATAAGCCAACATATTAATATTTTTTTTCCCAAGTTAGATTTAGGCTAAGTTTCATTAGCAACTCGCTCAACCTAGAAAAATTGTTTAAAAGAGATGTGGGCCACTTCTACACCCCTAGACACAAGGCCTTTGCAGAAATACTTACCCAAGCTACAAAACTAGTAAATACCATATTTAAACAAATGAGGCAAAGTAAAAGTTTATTCACATAAATCAAAAAATATCTCAAAAAAAAATCAACTCTATTTAATAATGACCAATAAATACTATAAAGACATATATAATCACATAGACATGTAACGATTACACATTCCCACATCAAAACCTTTCTATATCATTCTACTTTATAGCTGGTGGTTAAACTAAAATGGATTATACCATTTAAAATAAAACTATGTATTTTTTAGTAGAGACCTATTATGTATAATAATGGGAGACCAATGTTATATAATATATCAAAAAATATCTCAAAAAAACAACTCTATCTGATAATGACCAATAAACATTATAAAAACACATAATTATATATACATGCAAACCTTAGATATCCCATATCAAGACATTTTTCTATCATTCTACTCTACAACTGGTAATTAAGTTAAAATAAATTATACCATTTCAAATAATAATAACTGCTTATGTGTTAATAGAGGTTGAAGTAAGTTTGATGCTTACCTATATAATATATTATTTTTTCAAAAATAGCTTTCTCTAATAATGATATTGTGATATGTGTTATCATACAAGGTCACATAGTTAGCATTATTGTCGCTTAGTTTAATTATAAAATTTTGAAAGGTATGAATTAACTCCCACATTTGAACAAGAGCTACAAAGTAGCTACTATCACTTAGTTTAAATATAGTTAAAAACATATTTTTAATAAAAATAATATAGTTAGATCTAATACTTTGTGATCAATAATGTAGATAAATGTACTTTAGGATTAATCACATCATTAGGATTAGGTAAATCCTAATGATGTGATTAATCTATGTAAACAATGAGATTCAAATCCCTGTGGATCAAACCAATAAAGAAAATAAACACTCTAAATTCATAAAATTTATATATGTCATTACTTAGACACATCAATTAAGTAAACAACTTTTGGATTCCTTATATTGAAATTTTGTTCTTATTTTCTATATGTATGAATTAATAATACATAGTATAATTGTTAGAATAATGTTTATAATAATCTTTTCATATCAATTTGTTTTTATACCTATTTGGATAGTGATATAAAAAATTTACCAAAAGTTTTCTTTTGGATTTTTAGAGCCTTGCAATCTTGCAAATGACATTGTTGGCATATTTACACCTAAAGGAACTTGCAAAATGTAGTTCTTTGATAAATACATGCAATTCTCTAACATTTATCAATCTTGTTTATTTAGTATTTGTTTGTCTCTATTTCTTCAATCAAT
This sequence comes from Pinus albicaulis, assembly GCA_034641835.2. Lineage (NCBI taxonomy): Eukaryota > Viridiplantae > Streptophyta > Pinopsida > Pinales > Pinaceae > Pinus > Pinus albicaulis. The sequence goes on from CM076582.1 coordinate 200,006,827, forward strand.
GTATTTGTTGGATTGCATATATGTTAATAACGTTTACTTTATTTTCATAAAATTTCGAGATTGATATAAATATACTCATGGGATTATAAGATTTTATTTAATTAATTTGAAATTATAGGATGCTTTTTTTAATTATTTTTAATTTAAAATTAGTTTTAAGTTGTATAGGTAAAGATATTATCTAATACCATGTTTTTTTATATACTAATTTCATTTCATAAACATGAAACTATGTTGATATTGTTATTAATTTTTCTACAAATAATTTCTTTTTAATAAAAAATCAAGTAAAAAATATTATAAACTTTTTGTTATGTCTAAAGAGAATGGATTGAAACATTGTTTGCAAATTTAATTCTCTCACAAAAATATATGTCATTCATAAAATATTATAATATATTTTATTTTACTAAATCTAAATATACAAAATATCCAATATAAGAAAATATCCAATATAAGAAAACAATATATATATTTTTTATCAAATTTTTTTAATTTATTAAAAGATTAAGGTTAAATTAAAAGATTAAGGTTAAATAAAAAGCTAAATCCTTATTTAGATAAGTTTGACTTTTGATTTATTAATGGGTTAAGAAAATTTTAAACTTTGATTATTAGTTTGTATTATTGATAAACTTACATTGATTTATTAATGAGTTGATGGAAATTTTAAACATTGATTATTAGTTTATATTATTGATAAACTTACATAATCAAATTTGAAAAATATAATATTGAAAATAATATATATTTAAATATGGTAAACAAATTATTATTTAAACATACATTGTACATAGATAAATTTTATGTTTTCTTACACTAGTGTTATATAATTAATAGAAATGAAATTTCATTTGAATATATATTATGTATATTATCAATAGGAATGAAATTTCATTTGCATACTAATTTATTTATGTAAATTTCATGACCATTCCTCATTAAATATTCAAAATCAGTAAATATTTAAGATTGTATGGTGACTTGCTCATAGTCAACAGTGTAGTTGTTCCAGGCGAAACACACATCTACCACTCCAGGCGAAACACTCCAGGCGAAACACACATCTACCACTTGAATGGCCACTTGAACTTACTGTTTTTAATGTCATCTTATGAAACAGAGTTTTCATGAAAATTTGTGCAACCCCATAATAATGGCATCAATTTCACCTGTAGTCTTGAACAAGCTATTTAATGGTGCCAAATGGATTCTTTAATATGGTTTCTGTATAGTTTTCGTAGGAGTGCAAGGGAACAAATGAGTTGTGGGAAAGCTTGAGATGCAAGAAATCAGCGGAAATAAGTCACTTCGATTCAAGCCAAATTAAGATGAGTATTGATATGACACAAAACATTATGTTGCAGGTTGTATAAAGTAATCATTTCAGAATAAGAGTTTAATAAAATGAACTAATCTTTAAATAAATGAATTAATATATTTAAAAAATAATTAAAATAATTAATTTTCTTCTAATAATGTAAATAATAATCTAAGTCACTTCGATTCAAGCCAAATTGGGATGAGTATTGATATGACACAAAGCATTATGTTGCAGGTTGTATGAAGTAATCATTTCAGAATAAGAGTTTAATAAAATGAACTAATCTTTAAATAAATGAATTAATATATTTAAAAAAAATAATTAAAATAATTAATTTTCTTTTTAATAATGTAAATATTATAAATTATTATTTAATTTTTTATTTTTATTTTTATCAAAACAAATTAATTATTAATTAATCAATTTAATATCAATTACAGTAATTAATTTTCTTTTAATAATGTAAATATTATAGATTATTATTTAATTTTTTATTTTTATTTTTATCAAAACAAATTAATTACTAATCAATTTAATATCAATTACAGGATACGGTCAAATAATAGGGACAAAGAATAACAAATACAGGAAATTGTATAACAAATTATATATAAGAATCAAATGTATAAACAATCAACCACAATCAAATGAAAAGACAAACATTACCAATCACATGAAATGCCAGTCAGAAAAGTCCAAAAAATATAAAATCAATCAAATGAAAAGACAAACATTACCAATCACATGAAATGCAAGTCAGAAAAGTCCAAAAAATATAAAATCTAATAAGGTGATAAATGGTTTATGGAAATTAATTTTCAAACTCTGTAACCAATACCCTGAAAAGTGGCCAGTTGATTCTATGAACTCTTCATAATTAAACTACTAATATCATAATTACGTCATTATCATTATATAATGCCTTATCCTTTTAAAATTATTCGATATTTAGAGTCATTATGGTGCCTTATCTTTTTTTTTTATTATAGCGCATTATCATTTCTCACTGGTCGATATGGAAATATTCTCCGAAGGAAGAATAATTTCCAATAACTCAATAATTTTCTCCAAATATCAAATGTTGGATGTTATCTCTGGCATCAAGTAGATGCCGATGGATATTCCTTGCTTATGATTATTACTTCGTTCCATCGTTTTTTGGATCGAGGGTTTGGCACTATTTTTGGTGAACAAAATGATAAACTAATGCTTATTGAAAATCAAAACTATATATATAATAAAATTAATAGATATGGATATTATGTGTTCAGAGATTATGTCCCTAGATTTTATGACATTCTTACAGGACAATAATATTCTGAGCCTGTACATTTATGGTTTTATTTTCAACAGGGACGCAAAAGGTTTTATTTTGTTTTAATTTTAGAAATGTTATGATTTATGTGTATATTAAGTTTTTATATGTTTGGTATTTAAATGTTGTGAAATATTATAGTTATGAATATGAGTAAAGGAATTTTTATATAAACATATGTGTTCCAAAATTTTTTATATAGAGATATTAGTATAGGATTATTAAATTTAAAATTAAATTAAATTATAAAATAATAATAATAATAATAATGGTGGTGGTTTATATTAATTAAAAAAAAATCAATTTATTCAATTCAATTTATTATATTGTGTTTATATTTTTATTAATAAAATTGCAAGTCATATTTTCAAAAATATTTCATATTTAAAAAAAAAACAATAATAAAATTCTATTGAAAATAATAATAATAATAATAATAATAATAATAATAGAGGTCTATGTTAATTAAAAAATAAACTAAATTTATTCATACTAATTAGTTATATTGTAATTATATTTCTATTAATAAAATTACAATCATATTTTCTAAATATATTCCAGGTTAAAAATAATAATAATAATAATAATAATAATAATTAATAAACATAATTGTATTAAATAGAATATATTATTGAGAATTAACATTTGGAAATAATGTTTACAATAGTATACAAGTAGATTTGGTTTGTTAGTTGATTGAGATGTTGAGATATTTTTCAACAAGAAATCTCTACGTTTGGAATCGGTTGGATCTCATAAGCACTATATATGTGGAATATAATTTGGTTTTTAATGTAATATACCAATAGTTCTTTCATGTACTTTATGCGATGTCTCCTCCTCAAATTTCTTTGTTGGTAGAAGAATTGCTATTGGTTTTGGTTCTCATAGCTTTTGTTGCCTTCTTTGTTAATGAATTTATTTTTCCTTTTTTTTGTAAGATTGTTTGTGAAATATGACAGAGGACCAATTATTGAACAAAATAATGTAGTTCAAATTATTTGTTCTCAGTTCAGTGCCAAGAGAATATATGGTTGATTTGATTATGTGATTTTGTTATATGTTAATGGGCCTTGTTGTGCTTCAGGCTTCAATAACATCAATTATAGGTTATTGTATGATATCCTTGTGTGTTAGACAAGTTAAGTTATTTGATCAACTTCTAAACACATTCAGTATCCACACCACCTTCCTAGAAACTGATGAATAGATGAAAATGAAATATTTGTGAGATGGTGGTAGGTCCATAGAGTAGTTCATTACATGAAAACTTTGAGTGTGAAAGCCCGGGCAGCCGAGTTTGTCAATATTGTTGATCTTACAAGTTGGTCAATGATGGTCAGAGACATTTGTACCTTAAATGAGCTAAGTGGAAAGCTCAAAGGTTGTGATGGAGAAACAGCGTGGTTGGGAAGCTCGAAGATTGTGGTGGAGAAAAATGTAAGCATTAAGGGAGTGACTTGGAAATAACACTTACATCAGCATACAAGTAGATTTGGTTTGTTGGTTGGTTGGATCGTTGACATATTTTCTCAACTAGAGTTCTCCTTCTTTGGAATCTACTTGATCTAATATGTGGAATGTAATGTGGTTTTGAATGTAATATAGAAATAGTTTTTGTGTGTAGTTTGTGCTATGTTTGCTCCTCAAATTTTTATATGTTTATTAATTAAATATTGTGAAATAGTGTGCTTATGAATATGATTCATTGTACCCAAAGGTTTTCTACATGAAGAGGTATTCACATAAGATTATTAAATTTTAAATCAAATTAAATTAAAAAATAAAAATTAGAAAATATTATGTGAATTCAATTGAAAATAATAATAATAATAATAATTGATGTTTATGTTAATTAAAAAAAAAACAAAATTTATTCAATTAACTTTATTATATTGTAATTATATTTCCACTAATAAAATGACAAACATTTTTTTTTACAAATATTCTAGATTAAAATAAATTTAAATAATAATGATTCATATTCATAACCATAACAAGTTAATATTAAAATTTAATTAATAAAATTACAAACAATTTTTTCTACCCATATATCTATCAAGAACAAACTTTTAATCAAGTTTTGGATTCAAAAATAGATTTACATGTCCAAAGATTTGAACTTTTTGATACTTAATAGATCCTAAATTAAAATGGATATATGTTGGTTATTATTTTTTAAATTTAAATTATTATGAAAACATATTATGATTTTTTTTTATAATTTTTTTATAATTTTATTAATAAAAACAAATTTACAATATAACAATTAAATTAAATGTATTTCTTTTTTCAATTACTTTAACTAATTGTTTTTTTTTAAATTTAGTGAACATAATATTTTTATTATTGTTTGATATAATTATACATATAAAGCATCACTATAACATATTCATTATACTATTTTGTAAAACATATGATACAATAATTGAAAAAAATAAACCATAATTTAAAAAAAAATGAAGTTTCAAATATTGTTTTTTTTTTTTTTTTTGCTTGTTTAGACTAATCCTAATCTTCCCATTTTTTTCTCCTTCCATTCCACCCATGGGTTTCGAACGGGTGACCTTACAGAAGGGAGTGCCTTAACAGTGCACCCCATCACCGACTGTTCTACACCACATGGGCCAAGTTTCAAACATTGTTAGTTCATATTATAATTTATTATTTTTTAAATATAAAAATAAAACTAAATTGATAAATAAGATAAATTTATTTGTTTATTTTATTACTTTAGCTAATTATTAAATTTTTAAATTAAGTTAACATTATATTTTGTTTATTGTTTGATTTAATTATACATGTAAAGCATCACTATAACATATTCAATATATTATTTTATAAAACATATAATATAATAATTGAAAAAATAAAACATAATTCAAAAATATTAATAATTAAATTTATTAAAAAAATATTTTTTTACACATTTTTATTTCATATTATAATTTATATTTTTTTAAATATAAATATAAAATAAGTTAATAAATTAAAAATAAGATAAATTTTAATATTTTTTTAAGTTTATTATTATTATTAAAATAGATATAAATTTAAAATAGAAAAACTAAAATAAATTTATATTAAATTGTTATTATTATTACATATTAACTTATTATTATTATTATTTAGTTATTTTAATATTTTAGTAAGAGGATTGTGTATCATAAAAACGCACTAAGATGTTGAAGAAATTCTATTATCTCTTTCTTTTCTTTTAAATATTAAAAGTTGTGATATGTTTTTTTACATATGTATGTTGAACCATTAATTAATTAATTAATTAATTAATTAATTAATATATATATATATATATATATATATATATATATATATATATATATATATATATATATATATATATATATATATATATATATATATAATAAGTTTGTATATTTTAAAATTTTGTATGATGCATATGTAGCATTGTTTACACAAACCAATTATTTAAAATAATCCATAAAATATCTAAAAGAATATTTGTAACTCGTTTTTAGATTGCATACTCTTTAGCCCTTTCTTATTGATCATATTTTTGTGGTATTTCATAAGTATTCAAGATAAATAATAAATCATATGTAGTGATACCTTTAGCCATTTCCTCCTTATCATATTGTTGTGGAAGTCTAAAAGTGATTTAACAAAAAAAAAATGTGTATCTAAGTGACACATGGTCGAGTCATTGCTTTTGCCTTTGGTGCACGGTGTAGAGCTTGGTTTACAGTCTAGGCAACTAGAAATCCATCAACATCCTTCGAAGAATAGGAACAAAGTCTTGTAAGCGATTTTCGGCCAACTTCCTCTAGTGTTGGGAGTGGAGCTTGTTTGGCCTTCTGTTGAGAGACACAGGGACCGTGCTTTAGTTGGAAGATGGCACCATCTCTAGATGACAGGAGTTCGGGTGAAGTCATGGGTGGAGGATTGTTGGTTTCCGATATTGAACTACCATCCTAAGGTTAACCAATTCTTCAATGGTTGGTTTTGTTTTCATTTCCTAAGTTAGGAAGACACATAACACATATTGAAGGATCCTTGGGTGAAAGGGAGGGGATTTCTACTTCTTCAACACTGGAAAGTGGGATTTGACTCTCTATTTGATGCTCCCAGACAAAATCTCTTTTGGGTGAAGTTACCAAGTTTACCTCTGGAGATATGGAATGAAGCGACAGTTAAAGATATTTCCAATTGCATAGGAAAGTTTTATGTTTTGGACAGTAGGTGTTTCAGTCAATTAGGTAAGAGATTGGCATGGGTGTTGGTGGAGATGGATTTGGGTAGGGCATTGTTAGCTGACTTGGTGTTTCAATGGAGTAATTTTAGGGTGAAACTACTAATTGACTTCTAGGGTTTACCCTATATATGCTTGAAATGTCATAGGACTAGCCACCTATTTTTAATTTCTTATTTCAAGTGGATTGATTTCAGAGTTTAAGTGACAGAGGGATCAACAAGCCTCTTGGTGTTGCTGCTCGGATGTGGGTATATGCATCAGAGGTGGATTCACATCCAGCGAAGACATTGGGGGTTGAGTATTTTAACGATCTTCATCGAGGTAATATGATAACTTCCTTAGTTATGTTTGTAGATCTACCAAAAAATTTTAATGAACTGCATTCTTCATCTATTGATGTATCTCTGAGTGCCTCTATGAATTCTATTTCTAGTATTGATGCTTCTCTTAGTCCTAAATCCTCTAAGTTGGTTAAACCAGATAATCCAAATTCACTCCTTTCATTAGGGTCTTCACATCATTCTGCCCTTAAAGATGTTTGTATTTCAGTTCTCCCTTCCGAATTTTTGTCAGAGAAGGCATCTAAAGGGTGGGAGGGTCTGTTGGTTTTCCTTTACTAGATTCAGCACAAAATTCTTCCAATAAGGTTCTAGTCTCAGGGGATACAAGGAATATTGATCTTATTCCAGGGAATCCACCTGTTATTTGTAACCCTTTGTTGGTCTTTCACTCTCCTCCTAAGGAGTGAGAAGCTTATTATATGTTATCCACTTCACCTAATCGAGAGTTGGCTACATAATTTTTAGATTCAGAGGATCTAGAACCTTTAGTGATCAAAAGGGGTTTTTTGGATCTGGTAAGGTGTCTAGGGGTTCAAAGTCTTTTCAAAATGTTACACATAGAAAGAAAATATACCGAAAATTTAAACTTTCTTTGATTGAAATTTGATGGATTTGTCCCCTCAATAGGGGAGGGAATCACATGATATTCCCTTCTCTATTGATGAGGCCTTTACGGTGGGACAAGTTTCAATATTGAATTTTTATGGTTCGTGGGTCCTTAGAGGGGAGAAATATGTCTTGGATGTACCTCCGTGATCATTATATCCTTTAATATTAGGGGTATGGGAGCTGAACCCAAAATTAACTCCCTTCGCGGTATTTGTCGTATGTTTAATCCTTCTATGATACTCATTCAGGAAACCATGGTGGATTTTGATAAAGCCTGGGGTTTATGCAGATATTTTGTCTGGGCTGAGATGTTTTTGCTACAAATTCTTGTGGGTTATCGGGAGGGCTAGGGGTCATGTGGAATCCTAGAAAGTTGGACATGAGAGCTTTTTGAACGTTTGCAGGAATCTTCTTAATGGACTATATGGAAAGAAGCAATCAAAGGATTAAAATTTTAAATACATATGCTTCATATGTTGGTTGGAGATTGTTTTGGGAGGGTATGGTGAATTCTAGTTTCCTTGTGCTTAACTCATTAATTTTGGCAGGGGACAGGAACTTTTCGTTGGGTGATGCACAGGTTTGAGGTGTTAAGGCTTAGGTAGACCCTCTCCCTAGTTTTATTAAAGACTGGATAGAGTCCCAACCTTTGGTGGACGCAGTGCCGGATATTTTGGTCCCTACTTGGTTAAATGGTAGAATTAGTGATGATGGTATTTCCAAGTGCTTGGATATATTTATGATTAGCCAAACTCTATTTAATAACTAGGGGAGGTGAAATCTAGTGTTATCCCTTGGTTCATTTCAGACTGTCAGCCTATCATGATATCTTGGAATGAATTGGGGACTAAGAGGGCATATCCCTTAAAGTTCAATTCTCGTTGATTATTATTACTAGGATATAAATAATTGGTGCACACTATTTGGAATGACTCTTAATTCATGTCTAACTATTCCCCTATGGTCAATTCACACTAGAACTTGAAAAATCTTAAATTAGTGACTCGGAAGTGGATCGGTCTAAAGAAAAATGATGAGCTTAAATCTTTATTTCAGATTGACAATACTCTACAAGAGTTGGGTGATTTTAATGACCCCTTCTATTTCTCGGATGAATATCTTAATAGAATTGTGTCTTTGAAGGGGCAAAGGAGAGACTTTTTAAAAGGGGAGGAAGAGGATATTGGACAGAGGAGTAGGGTTATTTTGATATAGGTGGCCAATATTAATTCTAAATACTTCCATAGACATTTCAATTTCACAAAGTAGTAAAATTTGATTAAAAATATTATGGATGAAGATGTGACCCTTCATAATTGTCAAGCATCTTTCAAACAGGTCATCATTAAACATTTTGAAGGGATATTTTCTGCCAAGGATGATATGTATGTGGATAAAGCTTCCTTCATTGATCTAATTCCTACTATGCTGACACAAGACGATATTGATAATTTTAGAAAACCGATTTCTGATGAGGAACTGTTGTCCACTTTGAAGTATTATGTGAAGGACAAGTGCCCCAAGCCGAATGGTTGGGGTGTCGAATTGTTCATTTATTTTCAAGGATTTGATGATTACAGATCTATTGAGGGTGGCTGAGGAGATTAAGTAAAGAGGATTCATCACTGGGGCCATTAAGTGCACTATCATTGTCTTAATTCCTAAGAAGAAGGCTTTGAAGAGATTTGTGGATCATCTGGCCATTTTACTATGTAATTATGTGTTTAAAGTCATCTCTAAATTGATTGCAAGGAGGCTTAAGCCGTTAATGTCAAATTTTATCACATCGAAAAAATTTGATTTTATTTTAAGGGAGACAAATACAAGATGTTATCAGAATTTCACAAGATATGTAACATTCAATCAATTTCAGCGCCAGAAATATTGCATCCATAAGGCAGATTTCAATCAAGCTTATGATTGTATGGAATGGGAATTCCTTTTATTAATTTTTATCAAAATGGGTATGAGCCTTCACATTTACAGGTGGATTATGGGTTGTTTGAAGTCAAAAAAAAAAATTGTGATTATTAATGGTCTTCCTTCAAAGTTGTTTTCTTCTTTTTAGGGATTGGACAGGGTTGTTCATTGTCACCTTTACTCTTCCCGTTGGTTGTCAATACATTAAGTAGGAAAGTGAGGGATGCCGGGAATGATGGAATCATAAGAAGGGTTAGAGTTTCTAATCTTGATTGGGTCACCCATCTTATGTTTGTAGATGACCTTTTATTCGGTGGTCAGAATTATGTGGAGGAATGGATCATCTTCCATAATATTATAAAATATTTTGGAGATGCTACTGATCCGATCATGAACGACGCTAAATCGATTCTTATACACAATGGAGATTTGGAATATGTATTACAGGTAATTAAAGAATTGTTTGGGGTCTCATCGAAATAATTCACAGAAGATTTTACTATTTATATTTTACCCTCAAAACTAGTGGATACAGGGTTTGTCATTGAGAATGGCTCATAGATAAGTTCAACAATAAACTGGACTGTTGGGTACATAAAGGGATGTCTTTGGGGGTAGACTCATTATGCTAAAATCAGTCTTATAGAATATTATTGTCTATTGGATGCATATCTTTTTATTACCCAAGGAAATTATCAAAAGGATACAAATGATCATGGATAGGTTCTTATGGAAAGGTGCATGCTCAGGAGAGGGTAATCATAAGTTACATCTAGTCCGTTGGTCTATTGTTACTATACCTGTTAAAGTGGGAGCTTTGGGTGTCATCAATTCAGGTAAATTTAACAAGGCACCCTTAATAAAAAATATGTGGAGGAAAGTAGCGGGAAATGGATTATGGTCAAGCATTGTACAAGATAAATATATGTTTGGTCACTCTTTCACATCTTGGATTAGTATCAGGGAAAAAAAGAATGCACAAATATCATATATATGGATGAGCATGTATATTTTTTTACACTTAATTTTGGGACATGTTCGTTGGTTAGTGGGTGATGATTCCAGGATTCACATAGGATTATATGTTATTTTTGGCATGAGTAGAATTCACACCTTATCTGTTCAGACTCTCAATCATTAGACATCTTTCATATTTTTCATATTAATGAGACTTTTCATAATAGATTACAGAATATGGATGATCAGGGTAGGTTTTCTATAGATGATATGGGATTATTTGATACACATGGTGTGGAATGGGAGGAGTATACCATAGACCCTAGGCATGCAGGGATTTCTCTTAATAATTATGAGGACCATATGATTTGGGTTGGTTCCCTTAGGAAAGGATTATCAGTGGTTAAATACATTTATGTCAATTTTCCTTTTACAGATAGGGACCTAAACATTTAACTTCATTTCTAGGTTATATGGAAGTGGAAGGTGCTGAATAAAATTAAATGCTTTGGGTGGCTATATTTTGATAATCATGTACTGACATGGCCGAATCTACAAAAGAGAGGAATTATCGGACCAATTATATGCATTTTATGTAGGAAAACGGAGGAGGAGATAAACCATCTATTCATGGAATTCCCTTATGCAAAGGAAATTTGGCAAGGGGTGATGGGACATTTTAAAATTGCAGATAAGGGAACCGTGCACAAACTAAATTTTTTTATTAAAACATGTATAAAATATAAGAAATACAGGACACTTCCACTATACATTTCATGGACCATTTGGAGAAGACTCAATGTTGTTATCTTTGAGCAGAAAGATATACAGGTGCACGAAGACATTATCAAGACTACGGCCTTTTTCAATGAAAGCAACGGTACCTCCTAGAAAAGGATAGAGATATTCCAGAGGAGTAGAGGCATGGAAATTTTTCCCAGTGGGGTACTTTGATGGGGTAAGCTCAAGGATATCATGTAGGTGTAGAGTTGTGATATATGTAGAAGCCTCAAAATTCCATCCTCTTGCTGGGAAGCTAGAAGGGGGACAAACAACAGACCAAAAATCATTGCTTTATGGGGCGTGTTGATTGCAAAGAAATGGCTTGGTATTCACCACATACATACTTTTGGTGATGACAAAGGTATAATTTAATTGGTCAAGGAAAGTAATGTCTTCAACCCTCCTATATTAAAAAACTGGATGGCACGGATCAAAATTATGGTAAGACACTTTTAGAGTATTAATTTTGATCATCTATACAAAGAACATAATTAGATTGTTGAGATTATTTCTAAGAGAGGCATCAATAGGGAGATAATAGGTTTTTTTTCTCATCCTATTACCATGGGGTAATGATCAATGTAGGTTCAATTAACTACTCATCAAAAAAAGAAAGCAAAATATAGCCAACAGAACAAATGAAAACAAGGAGAGGCTAAAATGATTTTGTTGGAACAGTAGTAGAATAATATTTATATCAGATAAAGTTTTTTGATATGATTTACATTTAGCAGCACAAGCCATTATGTGTAAAATTATTGATAAACTACAGGATGTAATAGTTTTTGGAATCTGTTTGTGGCCTTATTTTTTTTAATACTTTGAATTATGAATTATGTATGAATTGAAGGAAAGAAAGAACCTGGATGTATGTACTACCTATTATTAATATAAAGAGTAACATTTTTTTACTACTGAAAAAAAAAAAAAAAAAAAAAAAAATCTAAGTCGCACTCGTATTTTCCCTGATGGGGGTGCTTCTTAGGTAGCTAATTTATGTTAAGAAATATAATGGACTTCAGGCATACGTGCAAATATATTATTATGTTCTTTCTCTACACACATATTTTTTCGTATGGGAAGAGATTTGGCAACCCTCAAGGAGTGAATTTGGCTCTACACTCCACCCAGGATGGCTTGTGTGTGGAACTTCCATGATTTACGTACATGCTTCACCAATCTAGATCCTCCCAGATTAAATGCTCTCAAATAGGGTTTTGGTATTTCATATGCTCCATGATCATCAATAGGATTATTCCTTTTGTATTCTTGGATATGGTGAGCTCCTTTCATGGCAGATTGGTTGTAGGAAATGGTAGGCCTAACAAGCGAGTTATGTTCATTTATGAGCTCATCATGCGACATTGCCATGGGATGCTAAAGCTTGCGTTCAATTGGGACAGTTGGATTTGGACGTGCAAGTTTTATGTCTTTTACTCTTTTCATCGTACCAGCTTTCTCATATTCATAATTTATTATATATCCCTTCAGCTACCTGCAGGGTGGTGGAAATATGGTATCTTTTTCATTTAAGATGTGGTAGCTCATTGTCTCTAGGAATTTTTTAACTTGTTCAAGCGGAGGCTAAACCATATGGTTGTCATGGTGTCTAAAGGTCAATCTCTATATATAAACAGCCATATCCTTGCACCTTGCTTTTTTTTGGGTCATTCTTATCATCAATTTTCTCACAATTTCATTACCCAGGTTTGTGTCTTGTCCCAATGTTCTTCTTTTGTTTTTTCATAACATAGGGACTGGTCTATCCTTCGATCTCATGGTTTCTTTATTCTTGACATCATTACAATCATTTGAACCATATAGAGTCTTTAATTTTCCAGTACTTGTCTATGGGGTTTGGTATTTGGCACATTCTCCATTTGGTTTTGAAACTAGGTCTAGACTCTCCTAACTTCGGTCTTTGAATATAATCACAATTACGATACAGTTACCACATCGGGCTTTTAGTGGGAATCAATTATTATCCATTTAAAAACTCGCACTATCCTTCTACCCTATAATAATTTTTTCCCTCTGTGTTTGGGTGACTCTACACTCTTGTCATCACAATAATTTGGTCGTTCTTCGTTGTTTTGTGTTCATACGAAAGTATTTTATTTGCAAGTATTACATGCCTCCTCATCCATGACTACCCATCCAACAGGGTGGTATTCCAGGGGTGTCCTCCTCAAGGCATAGACACCTTTTTGGGTGGGAATCAATTGCAAATTTCTTTGATGTTGCCCCTCTTCAGGTCAAAAAACAAAAACTATCAATCTGGAAGTGAAGGAATTTGGTGATCGTAAGTACTTCTCTAACTCATAGATAAGTGGAAGAAACATTAAATGGGTGCTAGATCTAGGAAAATAACTTAGAATAATAATTCATTTTTTCACTCCATCACTCACCATTGTCAAATGGATACACTGCTTAACATGGTTATCTGGGATAAGCAAGTTAATAACTACAAACTTGTTGCTAGCCAAGACAAAATAAAACACATAATGTGGAACATCAGATATAACCTTGATGATATTGTGGTAAATTTAAGTCGGGTGGGACCTTTTTTTGTTTCTGATTCGGACATTGATTCTAATAATCAACATGAAGAGGAAGTTGTCATCAATGCTATGCCTCCAAAATCTATTCCTACAAAATCTGATATGCCTCTCAACAACTCTTATGCAACTATCTCCCTGTGCTCACCAATCATTATTATTTACTAAAGTGTTCTTCAAACAAATTGTCTCGGTATTCATGGTGGAAGGAACCTACAGGCTTTAGTTTTTATTTACATTTCACTACACTATAAGATATTTGCATGCTTTGCAGTTCAGGTTCATACTTTTCATTATGTTAAGTCTGTAGTTTTTCACTCTTTAAACCATATTATTCTTCATATGTTGTCTATGTAGTCCCTTTTTGCAAAAAATATTCATGATTGTCCTATTTCAAGTTGATATTCTGGTGCATTTACCTTTCGTCAATTTCTAAACGCTTAACTACTGTGCTTTTACTCCATGGATTTTGCATGGTGAACTATTTCATCCCGGATTTATTGAAGTTTCAAAAAATCTTCCATTGTAATATCTCATGTAATACTTTCAGCTATCAATAATAATAAAAGTTGGACAAATTTACAAAAGAAAAAAAATCTCACTGAAATTTACTTCACTAGAGAAAATAAATAAAATAATAGAAAAATACACTAACAATAAAACTATTATATATGTAATATGATTTATACCTAAACTCATTCCCAAAGTTCGGTTTATTTTTTTCCACATCTTGATTGTATTTGTTTGTAAATTTCATAGTAAAATGGCATTTTTTTACTAGGTTTAGAAATATATATATAGTAATGATCGATGAGTACTATCATTATCCACGGTATCATAATAATTATAATAAAAAACATCAAATTTAATATTTCAATAACACTCAATCAAATATTTATTTTGTTACTTTTTACATTATTTTAATAATAATTTTAATTTAGCATCTTTATCATAAATGATAATGGGTGTTTTTTCAAGGCACATCTACATAGTATGTTATAATTTCATATTACCTAGGTCTTGTGAGGCTTTCCCTAGTTATTTAAAATGATAAAAAATGTATTTCTCAGAGAAGAGTATGCATTCTCTTCAAATGGGACAAATCTCAAGTTAAAATTGCATATAGATTTTGTTCTCGTGCAAAGATAAGCATAACCTTAGAATATATAGTCATTTTAAATTCACAATATTCTACTTTTAACTTTAAAATAGTACACATTATGAATTCCTTTGGAGTTGGTATTACAATTTTTTTTGTGTATTTGAATTCCCTTGATGGAAAAAATTAATCAAAGGCGAGTTGTTTCCTGATTTTTGTTTTCTTCAAAGAGGTTACGAATTCACCTAAAATTATTAATTTCCCTAAGCCTAGTAAGGAAAGTGGTGCCATTTGAAATTATCATATTTTAAGGAATGGAGTGGATGGTAGTAGTTATAAGCTAAGACCTATGAGGAAGCTTGGAGGAGAGTTCAAGAAGGGATTGGAGGGATGGGTTTGTTGAAGTAAAAGGTTTCCAAGCTTCTAGAAGAAATACAACGTCAACTTTGTGTATTTATCAATAGAGATCACTTTCTAAAGGTTTATCTAGTAAACAAAATTTAGTATTGAGGGCTCTTATAGTCAATAATTCCCTAGTGATGGATGCATCATGATCCATCTCTCTTTCAATTATAGGGGATTGGGTAGTCATGTAAAAAGGAAATTCATGGGAGCATTGTAGAGTCTTAGAAAATTGACATTATATTACTTCAAGAAACTTTAGAGGGAGGTGAAAATAAATTTTATACCTAAGAAACTTGTTGGGGATTTGGGATTTTATCCTTTTGGATGTTATGGAAGATTAGTTGGCTTTATTCCTAGGGGACAATCAAGTTCTATATATTCTATTTATTACTAGTCATTTGTATCAAGATTGGGGGTTGAATTACATTCCCAATATCTACATAAAAGGTTTACTCTCTTAAAAATTTATGGGTCCTACTTTGGAAGGATAAATTGCTAGAAAAATGCCTTTAAAAAGAACTCCACCAAAGAGGATAATGTGATTGTTGGTGGAGATTTAAACTTTGCTATAAGTAGATCTAAAATTTGGGAACCATTAGTAGAAGTTGACTATTTTTCTCAATGTACTTTGAGAAAATTAGAGGTCATGGGTATGTTTAGGCCAAACCCATCAAAATGAGAACCACATAAATGAAAAAATGAGTGGTTGAGGATAAAATTGCTAAGATACTTAACCATTTTCTCCTTTCTAAAGCTCTAATATATGACTAAGTTAGGGTCAAAAAATGTGTTGATTTAGGGAAATAATCTAAACCTTTCCTAATTCTTCTATAATTAGAAACACTAGGGAGGAAACAACTAAGCCCCTTGAAGTTTAGCTCATCATAGATGGAAGAGGAATACATTATGATCTTAGCCAAATTCAAATTCAATCCCTTTGAGGTATCCTCTAATGCCTTGGTAGAATTTCAATTTGAGAAAAATTTAAATTTGATCAAGAAATAATGATTGCATTAAGAACTTTGGAATGGACTTAAGGATGACCAAGAGGTTGTCAATATTAATCGAGAGCTAATTGGATCATTTATTTAGGATATGCATGGATAAATAAATAAAAAAGGACATGTAAGAAATAAATTTATATATATAGGGTATAGATATAACGACAGTAAGAGACCTAACCTTCATTATGTTCACTGCGGCAGAATTGGACATGACACATCAACATGTGAAATCCCCTAGGGGAAGTTAAAATAAAAAGAAGAGAAGAACAGATACATACATAAATCACATAGTCCAATGATAGGTAAATAAATTGAATATGTTCTTTAAGTTGTTTCCCATTCCAATATTCTAGTAATTAAATGTTTTTTTCATGATTCATTTTCTTCTTAGAGAGAAAAATGGTTTCTTAACACAAGTGCAACATGTCACATGACTTTCTGGAGAGACTTCTTTAAGGATTTTAGTGAAAATGTAGATGGAATAGTGTACTTTGTAAATAAATTAAGCCTCAAACCATTGGGACTTAGAACCTGTTGAGGCCTCAGAATTCCGTTGCAACAACATGGGGGAAAACCACCCAGTTTGGACCCTAGAGAAAGTCCTTTTCCATTTGGTATGGTGGCTCCAACTGGGGATAAAGGGACTAGTTTCCCAATAAGGATGATTTTGGGGTGTGTTTTTCTTATATAACATGCAAGTGGGAAATTATCTTAATATATCATATGCATTTATCTAAACAATGTATTCTACTATATACCCAGGGTTTTCCTTCTTTTATGTGATCTAAAAAGATATATTCCAACTATTAGTAATGAAGATTATTTAACAGTTGAAAGAGATGAAAATTATGTAAAGATAATTATTTTAACAAATTAGTTTGATTAAAATAATTGTGTAATGTATATCACATTTATATTTTATATATATATATATATATATACGATAAGATATCATAAAAAAATATTAGTACATAAGTGCAGTTAACATTAATTTATGATAACAGTTCAAATATATAATGCAGATAAAAAAATAATTGTCAATCTAAAAAGAAAAAGTTAATATAACATGTAGAAGTACCATATATACGAAGTCCTACTCATATAAACTAGCTGTAGTTTTCTACTCGTCTGCAATTTCAAGCAATTTAAATAGTACAATAGTGCAACATCAGTTGAACAGCTTTAAATGTCAAAGGATAATAGATTTCATTCCATTAATCCATCAAAGAATTTGCAAACCTACAGAAGTGCATTATTTGCAAATGTTTTTGACAATTTTCTGGACCCTTCTCTAAATGCATGAGAAGGGTTTAAATACTAAACTACAATATGTTTAAAAATTTATTATTACGTAAAAATAGAGGAGGTTTCAAATAACCATCCTCGTAAGGAGAAAAATTAAACTATAATCTAGGAAAATAAAATAACAACATGATTGTGTGTTGATCATATTTTCACATTTGACCTCAGAGCTAACAAATATCCACCATTGGCTTTAGCCGAGTTGGCTGCAAAATTCCTAATTTGATCTAGCTTTTGAACATTGCATTCGAAAGTGTTGGCTATGACTTATTTGTTGAATCAGTTAATGACTAAAGAGTTAAGCACTAATGATAAGGTTTGATCAGAAAATTCCAGTAATTTTCTTCATCAAACTCATTTATATTTTCAATCATTTATTCCTGCATCTCTATATTTTGCTTCCACTATGTTTCTAATGTTTTGAGCTTTGAGATTACTTTAGTTGTGGATTCTTTAATAATTTCAGATTTCACAAGCTATTCATTAACAGATTTAGTAATTTCATTTGTTAACCTTGATGCCTTTGTCATTGACTTTTCTGCTTGTCTCAGTTGTACTTCCCAATCCTTAAATAAAATATCTTTGTGAAATTTGTCTATTTGAGGTAGGTCAACTTTCTTTCCTGAGTCAAATACTTGCCACTCAATGAACTCATTAATATTGTTTTCAACTTTCTCACACTCAAGTCTCCTGTTAACCACTTGTTGGATAAGGATTTTTCTTGTATCACAGTAAGAGCTGGTGATTCAAGCTTGTTGACAAAAGGTTTTGTGTTGCTGCTTTAGTTGTGCATTCATTTCCAGTGCTTCTCTTATGGCAATCTCTACTTGAGGTTGCATTTTCAATTTTTTCATTGTTTCTTCAAGCTATGTTTCTTTCTATGTAATCTACACTTGATGTTGCAAATTCATTCTTTCAAAATCCTTTTGAAATTGAGACATCTTCATTTCCATCTTCTTGCTAGAGTTAAAATTTTCCTGTTCTAATAGTCTCTCTAACTCTTGTACTTTGTCCTCTTTTTGCTTCAGTAGAATTTGTAACTTAGTGGCTTTATCAATGGTGGTAGCAGCATATTCTCTTGCGTATTGTGATAACTTAGCTATATATTTTGTCGGATCAGCTAAAGGGTCTTTCCATAGAATGTCAATAGATTCATTCATAAGATTTGAAAAAATTTCATCACTTCTTCTCCTCTTTCTTCTCTTAACTATAGCCTTATGATTGGGATTGTAGAATACATCAAGTGGGGGTATTTCTTAAATCTATAAAAAAATATGCTCTGTAGGGTATGCCAGAATGATCTATTCATCATGAACTTTAGGTACCTGTTATAGCAGAATTTCAGCTTCCACTAAATTCTGAGAATGCTTTGGCATTTGAAAATTTGTGGATTCATCAATATTAGGCTTCGGCTGTGGTGTTTACAGTGCCTTGGAAAACTTTTTCGATTCATTCTTCAAATATTTTGGCTGAGAATTATCTATGTAAACGGGTGTATTTTGGATATGCTAAACTTCTTGAGAAGATAATCCAACTGAATTAATTCCTTCTTCTGTTTGCATTTCAATCCCTTTGATCACTTTGTCAATTATTTTATCTGGGCTCTCATTCCTTCTTTCGGATTCATTATCAAAGTGATCCAAATTATGAGAATTATGTTGTGATTACCCTGACTCGTGATTAGATTTCTCTTGGGATTCATCTTTAGACATGTCTTTGAGTTCATTATCTAGGCTAACGCTTGGAGTCGGTATTTTGACATCTTCAATAAATAATACATCCAAAGGGATTCTTTCTAGCTTCTTATTTCTATATGTTTGGAAAGCCTCAAATTCATTTTGATTGAGGTGACTGGATGCATTTTTCAGTACGTCTGTGAACTTCTCTGTTCCTTGAAATAAATCATAAAAAATATCTATCTCATTTAAGAAAGGTTCCAATTTAGCTCAGTGGTGAAATTATTAATCACATCATTGGGGTCGAATGACCTCTTTGGAATTACAACCAAATTTAATAAAGTAACATTTGAAACTTCCTTGAATGTATGACCAATATTGAAAAGTGAAAAAGTACTGCACTACAAAGCGAAAGTAGGCCAAATGGCCTTCTTGTAATCTTTGAGTTGCTTAGAAATGCCACTTACTACAAGTTGGTAAGTAATTTACCTAGCTAGGAGCTTATGAGGAACATAATAGGGTAAAACATGGGGAGAAGAATAACTCCTGAAAACTTTGATGTAGGTGAAATTATCTTCAGTAAACCATCTAGCAATGGGAAAAATGTCTATGCTAGCCTCTTTAGAAATCCTAGGGGATTTTTCATTAAAGATAAGCTGACGCATTGTAACATGACTCCATTGCAAATTTTATAAAAATGTAAATGAAAATCAGATTCCCAAAGGGCTCTGTGGTAAATATGGATTGGAGTGGGGTCTTGCGTTGTCCATTTCCATCCAATGATAGGAAATCTTGAACAAAAGAGAATTGTGTCCATAATATAAGAACTCGTGTAGAAGGGGGGAATTTCCCTAGAGGAAACACTTCTTTAACTTCTATAATCCATAATATTTCTGGCCAAATTATTAGACAAGATGTTTTCCCAATTCATAATAGAAGAATTTACGATTGCATTAGTTAAAGGGACCTAGTCTACGGAAAACCTAGTGGTATCTTGCTTTGCAAACAATCTACATAAAATTCTAGCAGCATAGCTATAAGGGGAGGGTAACTGTGCTATTGGGTACATACCGAATTTTCCCCGTTTCATCTTTCCTTGGTCATATTTCCATCCCTTCATTACTTCCATAAGTTATGTATGCTTCTTTGAAAAGTTTTGGACAAAATATTTGTCATATTTCTTCTGCGGCATGGGAAAGTGGTACATTGTCCTCAAATATTCTGCAGTTAATGAACAAATATTATCCAGCTTTGAATTTTTAAATGACCTATCTGTTATGTTAAGGTGGTTAATTACCCACTTTACCATATTTGTGTAGGGGATAATCATCGGCCTAATTGCTACTTCGTGAAGAAACGAGCATGCAACGTCGAAGTATGATGGGTCTGAGGAAACCGACGCATCTGCTATAGCTATTTAGACTATTACCCTTGGTTTTTCATCTTCAAAGAGTTGGTACATTGATTCCCATGAGGAAATACTGCAATCCTTGTTGCAGGTCGTATTTGAGAGCAATGGAGGCATGTATAAGTCTTCAACAACTGATGTTTAGGAAAATTCCTTTCCTTTCTTTGTCATTCTAGCTATTCTCACTTCGTTAGGTAGTTTCCTAAATTCAAGAGAACAGAGTAAACTCATATCTAAGATGAATGGAGAGAAGGATAGATCTAAAACCATATAATCAAAAATATGGCGTTCAATTATTAAAACCACACTCAAAGTAGATATCAATATTTCAAACCTTACTCCCATTAAATGTCATTAATAACCCATAATTCTTCCTATCAAATCTCTTACACACCATTATGAATATGTCTAATCTATCAATTTAAGATGTTAGCTCTTATATCTGGTTGATTATATATGAATCATTGCATGCACTTGGGTAATAAGTATCAATATCACATATCACAACTTTAAACCATTACCATTAGCTATGTTTTTTTGTCACTGATAAATTTCGCGAAATGTGATCTGCGCAAATTGCAGATTACAATTTTCATGTGGTAATAAGACTTTACATTTGGTTATTCGTTGTGAAACGTGAAATGTGCTAAGGAATCATGTTTTTGTGCTTTATCAGACCTTTGGACTTTATAATTGTGTCTTTATTGATTCATCAAGTCTGACTCATCGCAATATTTACAAAATTTCCATAAGCTAAATATTTTTTTTAAAAGGCGATGTAATTTATTTTTTAAAGGGTTTTTAAAGAATTCACAATGGGAATTATATAAAACTTGAAAATATTTGTAGCACATATTGCAATTAGCAACACTTATATATTTTTTAACTTAGTAGGCTTGTAAGTTATGTGATTTGTGATGAGCGCTTTTAAAATCAAAGTGAAAAGGGAAAAACATTTATTTCCTAAAGTTTTAGACTTAGGCTAAAATAAAATCAAGCTCTTAAATTTCTATTTATTTTTAAAGGGTCCCCATTTATTTAAAGTAAATGGTGGATTTTGTATAGTACAACATAACTATCAAACTTAAAATGCATGGATTCCCTCATTTCTTCTACATGATGTACTCTATCTTTTAGCGATGTGAATAAATTTGTTGTTCCTTGTGCTCATTCATAAAAAGGCGACTTCAGTCACATATCTTATAGCAAATTATAAATAATGAAGGATTACAACAATATTGTTGCCTTAACTAGAGTGGAAGATGGAAGATTATTTTATCTAAAAGGGACATCTTCTATGGCACAAAATGTTGCATTCCTTTCTCATCAGGACGAAGGAACATTGTCATCTAGTATTCTATGGCAAGCTATATTTGGGCATGTTAGTTATAATAACCTTCATATATTAAAAAATAATGGTTTTCAATTTTTCATACTATTACGAGGAAAATAAATAAATGTGATTCTTATAACCTCAGAAAGCACAATGAAAAACCCTTTCATGATTCCACTTCTAGATCATGTAGAAAAATTGGATTTATGCATTCTAATTTGTGTGGCCCTACGTCTACTCTATATACTGTTGGAATAAATATATGATCAATTTTACCAACGAAAACACATATGTCTTGGGTGTACTTGTCAAAAAATAACTCTCAAGCCTTTGAAACTTTTAAAATTTTCATATATAGTTCAAAATGAAGCACAATCACATATTGGCTCCCCTCCTATTAATAATGAAAGAGAACATAGATATAATTATCTTGAAAAATATCTTCATCAACATCGGTTTAAACTATAAATAATCATTCCATACAATCCCCAACAAAATGGTGTAGTTGAAATAACGAACATGAGTATCTACAATATGGTTCTCCCCATGATGTTTTTCAAAAATGTAAATTTGATGTTTTGGGATGATGTAGTTCTATATGAAGTATATGTGAAAAGCATGTGTCTATCTCATGCTCTTATGAATTATACTCCTTACAAAATGTGGTATGGAAACATTCCTTATGTAAAGTATATTAGTGTCTTTGGTTCCACCTACTATGTCTTGATTCCTAAAGATAAAATAAAAAACTTTGATGCATGGAGTCAAAAGTGCATCTTCTTGGGGTATTCAAATACAAATAAGGGACATCACCATCAGAATGAGGTAAAAAATAATTTTATTATTTCTAGAGATTTAATTTTTCATAAGTCTTCCAATACTAACAATACTATTGAATAACTTTATCATCTCAATAGATTCACTCGTGTAAAGACATATCATGTATTTGATAATAATATTCCACATATTGAACATGTGTCACTATCTTGGATCAATTTCTATAATATCCTTTTGAAAAAACATCTCCCATTCATGAAGTTACAACCACTTAATCATATCATAAAGATACTTTGAATGATGTGATTGATAGGATTCGAAGGTTGAATCTTGATGCAACACCATCTCAATTAGTGGCAATGTCCACCAAAGTGACTCATTAAAAACATAAAAGTGTTCGTATGGATGATTTCAAAGAAAAACAACCTGAGGTACTGATAAACAAGATGGAGGTGATGTACATAATTACAACTCGAGTGATGTAAGATGATATGTATGTTTAATATCATTGTGAATTGAATTTATCTACTAAATGTGAACCAAATTCCTTTGAAGAATTTGATAATCATGGTGAGTGGAATGACTCAATGTAGAAGTAATATGATGCTCTCATAAAAAAATGGGACATGGAATTTGGTGGAAACTTCATTAAAAAAAACCAATTATTTGCAAGTGAATCCACAAGAACAAGTACAAATCAAATGGATCACTTGAAAAACACAATTCTAGTCTTGTTGTAAAGTGGTTTGCACAAGAAGGTGGTATTGACTATGACAAAACTCTTTCTCCCATAGAAATATGGGCCACCATTTGTACTCTCTTTTCCTTGGCAACAAAAAATGGATGGAAATTCCATCAAATGGATTTGAATACTCCTTTCATGAATGGAGATTTGAAATAGAATGTATTCATGTCTCAACAAAAAAAAAAAAATTGTGAAGGGACAAGAATAAAAAGTGTACACAATTATAAAATCCTTATATGGTCTGAAACAAGCACCATGAGTATCATCTGAAAAGTTATCTGAGCATCTTCTAAAATTAAATTTCAAACACTTTAATCTTGATGATGAAACTATGCATTTCAATAAAGTTGGGAAAATAGTTGTATATCTTGTCATGTATATAGATGATATATTGATGAAAAGAAATAATGAGAGCAATATTACTTCCATAAAATTTTGAAATGAAAAATCTAGATATACGTAAATTTCTTAATTCGCATACTTGTTTGAGGCCCAAATGAGCTAGAGACCAAAAATATTCAGTTTCTTCTACATGAGACACTAACCAAACTTATTTTCATTATATCTAGATTCAGATCATTTTTTAGTAGCAACAATTCATACATCACTAGATGTCAGATACTCAAATCACTCCACATAACCTACAAATGTTTGGATAGTAAGGGCTTTCTTCTCCACCGATTAGCTTTCAACTAGATCTCGATATGGCCTTTTCATTTGGATGCCAAATGTTTTTAGTATTGTGAAGCCTTACAAAACCATCGCCTAGTGCAAATCCTGAGGCCTATGGATTTTCCATGTCAATCCATGGTGGACCAACCATAATCCATGTGCTCATTTTTCCTCCTTATCACTACCACATTATACGAGCTCAACCTAGACTTTTACAACCAAATTTCATTCTAGTTCTCAAGGTATCAATATCTAGATGTAGGACCCACCAATGCTACATCTCCTACCATGTAATTTTCCATTTCATCACACTACCATGTGTCATTCCCTAATACTACCACATGTCACTTACCACTTGAACATTTTTCCACCCAAAAATCTAATAATGAGTGCCATATGTCATCACCTTTGGTTTCCATGGCATTGACGCATGCCACCTAGACTTTCCATCTCATATTTACCTAACTTTATATTTTTAAAGAGAGAATCCATACAGGTGAAGTAGATTGTAGAGGAGAGGAATAACCTGTTTCAGAGTTTTTTTGGTTATTTATAAAAACTCTGAAACAGGTTATTCCTCTCCTCTACAATTAACTTTATATTTTCGAATAAAAATAAACTTTGGTACCTTGGGGTTGGGTAAACTTAATTCATGGTTAATCTTGATAAAGTAATCATAAAAATTGGATTAAGGTTTTTTTTTAAGGTTGGATGACTTCATGATATATCACAACTTAATGTTATATAAAAATTAGGCCTCATTTTATTTTGATACTGTACCACTCCATGAGGGCTTACAACATTCGTTAGTTTACTGAAGGCCCTTCTTCCATGCCATGCTTGTGGGGTCCCCTACTATACTAGGCTCATAAAAATCCCTACTTCCTGGGGAATTTTATTGGACCCTCGACCTCATACCGATGTGCACTTCCTAGGAAAATATATTGGCCCTTGACCTCATACTTTTCCTTTCTTCTTGGGGAGTTCTATACTAGCCCTCAACCTACCAAGTTAATCCATACTGACCTAGGCTCCAATATAACATACAAAAATTTGACTAGATGGAACATTTCTTCATCTACCTTACATCAAATGTGTTTTAATACTTCTTTATTTGGAGTTAGAAGAAGTTCCATATACCATTGAAAAAGTCTCTGAGAAATCTATTCAACCATGCACTTTTCATTTTCAATTAGACTAGGGAAATAGAGAAGAATTTTCTTTTAAATACAAGCTTCCCACGAGATTCCTTACGCATTAATGAAATTGCAATCATGTGAAACTTTTTTGTTGACAACAATGATGCTACAATTGACATCAATAAAAAATACAGACATACTTCCAATAATATCCCCCTTTGAAATTAATCTAAACACCACAATACACTTCTAGTCATTGATGGTATTGGGTTGGACACCCCCTATCTACTTATTTAATTTTCCTCTCCTAATCTATACTTATTCTCCCCATTTGACAGCAATGGAAAAGGGAATATACCCTTATTGTGCTAATGCATATTCTTTCCTTGAACTCCCCTTGTCACTAACATCATTCTTGGTTCAAATTAGTGGACCACTCCCCCTTGTGAGCAAGAAATCACACTTTTTTCTAAGAGATTCAAAATTGTCTCTAGGAATGGGTTTAGTAAATATGTATGCAGTTTGATATTTTTTTGGAATGCATCTCGAAAAACAATTTTATCACTAACTTATTCTCGAAGAAAATGGTATTTGACAATAATATGCTTTACCTTAGAGTGCATAATAGGGGTTTTAGAAATATTAATGAAACTGGTGTTGTCACACATGATGGGTACAAGTTGATCACCAATTTCTTGAATATTCTTGAGATTCCACCTCATCCATAGCACTTGATTGCAACATTATTATTTCACAATATATTTTTCCTTAGCTATGGATAAAGAAATGCAGGTTTGTTTCTTATTGATCGAGTAGACTAGACATTTGCCTGAAAAGAAGGCCCCCCCACTGGTTTTATTCTTATCATGAGTACTACCAACCCAATATACATATGTACAAGCCTTAAGATTAATTTTTGTGCCCCTTGGATACCAAAAACCAAAATTTTTGTGCCATGTAAGTATCTAAATATTATTTTTACCACATTTACATGATTTTCTTAAGGAATTGACTAAAATATTCCCACTAGACATGCTTCTTGCATCATATCAAATGTTTAAGTTGATCAATAAATAATGTTTCCAATCATATTCCTACACATGGTCTGATTTTATTTTGGTGACTCATCATACTTACTAATTTTGCATGATTTTATCATGGGAGTGCTCATGGCTGCACAGTTTTCCATACCAAACTTCTTCATTATCTCTTTAAGGTACTTGGTATTAAAAATAAACATGTCTCTTTATATTTAATTAACCTACAAACAAAGAAGGAAAGACAATTCCCCTAGCATAGACATTTCAAACTCCTTCTACTTGTTAGTTGCAAAACATTTTCTCATAGAATCAACATCAATTTCAAAAAAAATTCCATCCACATAAACAATAATGATTAGTAAGTTATCATTTGGATTATTTATATAAATTTTGATGTTTTTCCCCTCCCTTGAATCCTTTTTTCTAAGTATATTTATTGTAATATTCCCAATTAGTCCTAAGCTAGTGGCAATATTCAATTTTGTCTTACTTTTCTGTTTCATGAATAAAATTGTAAAGGAGGATCATAAAACTCCTAAACAGTGAATAAATCAATGCCACACGTGAACAATGCTAAATCTGGGCTATGTAAATAAGCACCCTTAGGTGTGAAAGGGGCTAAATCTTTTGACTGGGTCAACCATGACCAAATCAACAACGATGTCTTGGAGGAGTGGTCATCAATGATGCACAGCGTAGTTTTAGATGGAGATGGTTCATGTGAAAGGAGCCATTTCAATGAAGGTGGTTTAGGGTTTGTAAGCTCTCAAATTATAAAAGGAAGAGGATGGAAACATGAGAAGGTTGTTTATGTGATTACATTTTTCAAATTTTATTGTTTGTTTAGACATATCTCATTCTCCTTGCTATTTAGCAGAGAATAGTGCTATTTAGCACAAGGATTTACTTTTTAGGAATCCCATTTATTTCCTTGAGAGGCCTCTTGGAAGAGATTTTTATTTATTGTCCACTATCAGGCTTAAGGCCAAGCTTCTACTTCCAACTACAATGCAGATCCTATTGAGGGTTTGGTTGTCTTTGTAAGCTGCAGCAAGTGGAGGCTAGATCTACTTAGATCTAGGCCAATCTAGTGCCTCTTTTCAGTGGGAAAGTATTCTATTCAATTTGAAAGAGAGTATTGGATTATTGGAGCATCATATCCACATCTTGGCATCAGTCCAAAGTTATCTTAAACCCTACAGTGCAATTTTCCTTCCAAATCTGCGTTTTTCTATAGGTGTTGTTGTAGGGACTTTTGGCATAACATTTTAGAGGAGTGTTTTTTATGTGTTGGGGATTTTCCCTTCCCCTTTGACATCCACCGAAGAGGATCATACTATTTTATGCATCATATTAGATCTGAATATTCCTGTAAATCTAAATATTTCTACAGATCTGCAGCTTTTAGATCTTAGATCTACTTCATGTGCTTCATGTATTGTTAAAAACCCCAAGGGGTATTTGAAGGAGAGCCTTTATAGTGTATAGATCTATCATAGAACTAACTTTTCATGTATTATTTTGTTCTAGATATAATTTTTAATCAACAGTTGTTGCAACATAATAAAAATAACATTGTCAAGGCAGTTTTTGCTCATATGTATGGTTGTTGCACCTCTTTTTGAGGATATTTCTTCATTGGAGGCTTCTACTTCCTCTCATACATATTATGGGCTTCATTATACATCTGATTTGTTGTTATAAATTTTAAATCTGGGTCTCCATATTGGCCTCCTTCAAAAATTTTGATGATCTGTGTTATTTTAATGCTTAACTGTTTAGTATTGCTGCATTTTCCCATTTGGGATATTACAATGGTATCGGAACATCATCTTCGCACAGCTTGTGCTTTCTAAAGAGCTAATAGGTCTTCCCAAGGAAATGAAAGATAGAAGAAGAAGATTGATTACTTAGAAGACAAATAACACAAGAGTCAAACTCCTTTATCTGGAAGAAAGAAAGGGAAAGTGTTCTCAAAAACTCTATTCCAAAATATGCATGAGATGAAAAGTGAAATCAGGGGAATGAGGAATGAAAGACTTGAAGATCCTTCGCAGATATTTGCACATGAATAAATCCCCATTTCTTCATATTATGTGTGTGATCATTCAGCCACACAACTAGAACTACAACGTTGTAGCATGCCTACATTCCTAACAAGAGAAGAAGTAGAAGAAGAGACACCAAAAGAGGAGACTCTTGGTGACTATCTCCAAGAATATGAATCTCAGTCTAAAAGAATCAAGGAGCATCTAATCTTCCTAGAGTTTTTTCAACTAAAAGAAGAAATAATATCTAGCATATACAAGAGAAGAAGAGGGTGCATGCAGAGCACTATGGGTAGGATTTGTCTACCTACATTTGATGGATCAATTGGGAGCTCAACCAAGTCTTGGGTAAAGAAGCTTGACACATATTTTCAGCTACATCAAGTTTTAGAAGAAGATTCCATAAGAGTAGTAGCTCTGCACCTCCAAGGTAAGGCTTATGCCTGGTGGTTATTTGAATCTTCTTCATTGAAATATGTAAACATCTCTATTTATGCAAAGTTCACTAGGAGTTTAGTGAAAATATTTGACGTTAAGCCATCTGAAACTTCTTTGGGTGAGCAAAATAAGCCCAAGAATTCACAACCTTTGCATGAGGTGGAAGGATCCATGAGGATAACTCCATTATAGAACATTTTTGAGAGGGTTAAAGATCTACCACATGATTTTCCAAGGAAAAAGGCCCCACTTCAGCAAGAAAATTCTTCTCAAGAATAAGACATGAGGGTCCCTTTTTCAAGAGGATATCAAGAGAAAGGATCTCTTAATGAGGAGGCATTATCCATTGTTGAGGGGAAGGAAGAAGAAGAGTTGGAAATATCCTCTAGCATTGTGATAGCAAGAGGAGATCTATTTTTATTGGGAGATGGAGGTGAAGCAATTGCTTCCACTAGGAGGGCTCTTGCACCTTTGCAAGAAGTTACCAAGGATCCTATACATGAGGAGAATGAACAACATGTGTCTATGATATAGAAAAGGATACAAAACAATGGAAGGAATGTGTCCCAAAATTGAATCTAGTTTTAGGAACACACACTATGAAAGATCAGTCCTTTGTGATCAAGACCCTTGACACCAAGGAGATGTTGGGTGTTCATGAGCTAACTACATCTAATGGAAGCACCTTATACTGTGATATCTTGCAGAAGGTGGAAGAAGAAGGACAGAGGAAGGATCACAGCAATGATATGATAGGAGGTGATCCACTATTGCATGGAGTAACATATGGGGAAATTACTCCAAGCATAAAAACTCTTACATCCATAAGAGTGATACCCCATTATCATGAGACTTCCACACATAAATCAGAGGTAGATTTGCATAGTGGAAGCATTTTTATGATGTTCCCATCTATTATACACATGGAAATGGACCATGAGACATCATTATCTTGTGGTAAACCACCTAGGAGACCACTTGATTCATATTTGGTGAAAGACGTTTCATGCATTGATGCTCCATTTATAGATCTAAGAAGGAAGGGAGCATTAGGATACCATAATAGAGCACTGAGAGTATGGGAAAATCTCAAGGAAAGGGAGATTATTTTTCCCTTATCATCATTATTCATCCTCTCATCTCATATTTTTCTTAGAAAGGATGCTGCAAAGGTGGAGAATGACACCATCATGGAGCGAGGAAGGCAATCCTTGACTATGAAGAATCAGGAGACAAAATTATTTAGAGAGCACTTTTCCATAAATGATGAGATATGGTGGTCGCACATGCATACTTTTGCAAAACCAAGGAGGTTTTGGATAGATGATAGCCTTCCATGGGAGACTAACTTCTAATAAATTTAATTTTCTTTGGAGCATGTGAATATGCAAGAAGGGCAGCAAGGAAGGAATAGAAACCTTCCACCTTATACCTTTGGCATAAGGAATATCAAGGATGAAAGCATCAACATGGCAGAAAATTGAGTTGACACATTATCAATGCTGTCATGGTTGGAAAGATTAGATCCATATTGGGAATCCCAACTATTGGTGGAATATTCCAAGGATCTTCACACATGCCTGATTCTTGATGAATTGCTACATGATGGAAGCTATTCAATCCTAGATGAAGTCATCTATAATCATGGTAGGATATTATTGTCTAGAGCCTCCAAGCTCAAGAGGAAGTTGCTACAAAGAGCCTATGAGCAATTATATTTCAGCCAAACATATTCCATGAAGCTCAACAATATCATCTTGAGGAGCTACTATTGGGAGGGTTTTGAGAGAGAAATATATCAGCATTATCAAAGATGCATGTACCATGTGGAGATGGGGTAGCAAAATGACTCTAAGTAAGAGTTAAATCAGCCCTCTTTCTCACATCTTGAGGAAGGGGATGGATCCATGCATAACTCCATTGGTATGGGGAAGATTGTTGGTGAAGATCATGCTCTTGTTACACATGTTTTATATTCTGATTTCATGCATTCTTCCACCATGTTTATGTAGGAAATGACTCCAAAGAAGATTATTATATCTTGTAAGCTTCATGGCCAATATTGGGCCACAATTTTTTTTGAATTTGGCCACTCCCTTGGAAGAAAAAGGGAGATTTTTCAACATGATGGGTGCTTCCCTAAGGCACCAAACATAACTCACACTTTCAGCTCTGGTGAGATGATATGGCCAGCAAGTAAGTGGTGGGAAAACCACTTACCACATCTTGATATGATGCAGGTAGGAGATGCATTGCGCTGGTTCGACATGTGGGACTATGACCCACCTCCATATGCACAAATTTATATTTTTATGTACATTGTTTTGATCCCCTACATTGATGATGTATTTTTTTCTTTCTATGGTGGATATTCCCCATGTACTTTATGTTTCATATTTCAAGGAAATCATTGGGCATACCATGTTTGTTTCATGTGATCTTTTGTCTCCTTATGAGATGAGCTATTTGCATCTCATGAGAACTTTGGAGGAACAAGTCATGGAGGGATGGTTTGGTGAAAACTTGGCCTATGGAGGAAGTCAAACTCATGTGTGTGTCACCAAAGGAGGAGGAGATGAGTTGTAGAACTCACCTTATCAGTTTCTTGAGGACAAGGAACATTTTGTAGGGGAGGACTGTAATATTCCAAATTAGTCCTAAGCTAGTGGGAATATTCAATTTTGACTTGCTTTTATGTTTCATGAATAAAATTGTAAAGGAGGATCATAAAACTCATAAAAAATGAATAAATCAATGCCACGTGTGAACAAATCTAAATCTGGGCTATGAAATAAGAACCCTTAGGTGTGAAAGGGGCTAAATCTTTTGATTGTGTCAACCATGGCCAAATCAACAGCATTGTCTTGGAAGAATGGCCATCAATGATACACAACACAATTTTAGATGGAGATGGTTCATGTGAAAGGAGCCATTTCAATGAAGGTGGTTTAGGGTTTGCAAGCTCTCAAATTATAAAAGGAAGAGGATGGCAGCATGAGAAGGTTGTTGATGTGATTAAATTTTTCAAATTTTATTGTCTTTTTAGACATATCTCATTCTCATTGTTGTTTAGTAGAGAATAGTGTTGTTTAGCAAAATCATTTCCTGTTTAGGAATCCCATATATTTCCTTGAGAGTCCTCTTGGAAGAGCTTTGAATTTCTTGTCCACTATCAGGCTTAAGGCCAAGCTTCTACTTCCAACTACAATGCAGATCATGTTGAGGGTTTCGTTGTCTTTGTAAGCTACAGCAAGTGGAGGCTAGATCTACTCAGATCTAGGTCAATATAGTGCCTCTTTTCAGTGGGAAAGTCTTCTATCCCATTGGAAAGAGAGTATTGGATCATTGGAGCATTAGATCCAGATCTTGGCATCAGGCCAAAGTTATCTTAAACCCTACAGCACAGTTTTCCTTGCAGATCCACGTTATTTTGTAGGTGATGTTGCAGGGACTTTTGGCATAACATTTTGGAGGAGTATTTTTTATGTGTTGGGGATCTTTCCTTCCCCTTTGAGATCGAATGAAGAGGATCATATTATTGTATACATCAGATCAGATTTGAATATTCCTATAAATATGAAGTTTTTTTTAGATCTGCAGCTTTTAGATCTCAGATCTACTCCGTGTGCTTCATGTATGGCTGAAAACCTCAAGGGGTATTTGAAGGAGAGCCTTTATGGTGTATGATCTATTATATATCTGAATTTTCATGTATTATTTTGCTCTAGATATAAGTTGTAATCAACATTTTTTGAAACATAATAAAAGTAACGTTGTCAAGGTAGTTTATGCTCATATGTATAGTTGTTGCACCTCTTTTTGAGGATTTTTCTTCATTAGAGGCTTCTATTTCCTTTTTTACATCATATGGGCTTCATTATACATCTGATTGTTGTTATAAATGTCAAATATGGGTCTCCATATTGGCCTCCTACAAAAATATTGACGATATGTGTTATTTTAATGCTTAATTGTTTAGTATTGCTGCATTTTCCCATTTGGGATATTACATTTATCCAACGTAGAGTACCAAGCCCTGTGTGCCTATTTTTACCCATACAAAGCTTTCTTTAATTTTCACACAGAGTCCTTGTCTTCTAATATTTTGAAGTCATTCTAGTTGCTCAATATATATTTCTTCTTGTAGCTCTCCATTTAAAATGTTTATTTTACATCTATATGATAAACGTTAATCCCCTCAAAACTTGCAAATGCCAACAACATTCTATTGCTCTAGGTCTGGCTATTGGAGAAAATATTTCTTCAAAGTCAACACCTTTGACTTCTAAATATCATTTAAATACAACTGTTTCTTTGTTCCTAACTACTTATCCACCCTCATTCAACTTATTTTAATACACACACTTGATTCCAAGCACATTTTTTTCCTTAGGTATCGGAACATATTCCCATGTATCATTCTTCTCAATTTGTTCTATTTCTTCAGTCATAGCTTTAAGCCAATTTTTATCATGACTAGCTTCGGAAAAGTTTTCGGGTATGATTAGGAGTAACATAGCTAAGTTATCATGGCTTGTTGTACCAAAAATATTCTTTCTAGTTTAAAATCTTGATTCCTTATCGCCAACATTTTGACAATACATATGATTCTTTTGGACATACATGGATAGAGTTTTTGGATGCAAAGCCTCAACTTCTTCTTATTTTTCCTCTTCATGCTCTTCATTATGATTTTATTCATATTCTTGGTCATTATTTGGTTGTGGTTGGGTTCGAGGAAATGTTTCATCTATTCCCACATCAATATTTTCAACAACCTTACATGTCCTTTTTTTGTAACATATATATCCCTTGCATCTATATGCATATCCAAGGAAATTTTCTTCCTCAGTTCTGGAATCAAATTTCCCTAAATCATATTCATTTATCTTAATATGACATTTCCTTCCAAACACTTTGAATTTTTTAACATTGGTTAGTATTACTTTCCATATTTCATAAGGTGTTTTAGTATTTTTTATCCTTATTTGTTCTTTATTCAATATTATACTATTGTGCAAACTTCTTCTCTCAAAAATATATCAAGTACTTGAGTTTCATTTAGCATCATTCTAGCCATTTCTTACACCTTTTTTTTTACGAATTCCATTTTTCTATGGAGTTCTTGCAAAAATTAGATGTATTATGATCCCATTGTTGTCACAAAATATATTTGATTCATTGGAAGTAAACTCATCTCCTTTATCATTTCTTGGGATTTTGATTTTTAAAACAATTTCATTTTCAACTAAAGCCTTGAAGGCTTTGAATTTTTCAAAGGCCTCATATTTTTCTCTAAGGAAAGTAACCCATGCCATTATTGTATAATCATCAATAAACAACATAAAATACATTTCACATTTTATTTTTTGAGTCCTCATTAGTTCATAGAGATCTTTTTGGATGAGTTCCAAAGGCTTGGATGTAGAATATTCTTTAGTTTTGAATAATACCGTAGTTTTTTTCCATGCTGGAATGCCTTACAGAGGGAATTATCTAGCTTTGATATATTTCGCATGTATTTCATAGTCTATTTTTTTTCTTATCTTTACCAAATTATGAAAGTTGATGTGTCCACATATAAAATATTTTGGGCCTTAGTTCTTTCAATTATCTATGTTGACTATGCATTTCCAAACTATTATTGCAGATGCATTGTTTCTAAGTACTATTTTGGCTTCATATTCGTCTTTAACTTTAATGAATTTGCTATAACCTCTTGTCATGTCTCTTGAACATCCGCTACCAATATACCATATATTTTTTTCTTTTGGGAATATAACATAAGATCTCACTCTTCCTCCTCTTGATTCTCTTTCCATACTATTGGATGTTGATTTCTAAGGGTACATTCTTCATAAATTGGTTTTGAGACCTATTTAAACTACTTCTATAATCATACAATGTATTCTCATATATATTGCATTTTTAGCATTCAATGTAATTTAATAAAGGAGAAAAATGATTACCTTTTATAATACCACTTTAATACATAACTATAGGTTTTCTTCTTGAGTAGTTGTTCATTAGAGATTTAAGGAATTCTATCCTTCCATATTGTTTTCTTGCATAGGCTCTACAATCAATTTCTTTATGACCAAAATGATTACATGAGTAGGAGTTTCCACAAAAAAAAAAAATTGGTACATGGACATATTGTCCATTGAAAGGAATAAATTTTATAAATCTACTATGCCTACTTTATCTGACTTAGTCATAACATTATTGATTCGTAGTTGTACAGGTGCCTTTCTATTATTGCTTCAACAAACACCCTCCAAAAGTTTTCATACACTTGAATTTTGGATCCTCCTTGTGATCTTATGGTCTGTCATCTCAAGTTGTTCATAGTCACTTCATGATTAGTTGGTGTTTTTATAATTGTTCAAGTCTTCTTATAAATACTCTAAGTTTTGAGGCCACTTTCTTACACATGCATATCTTTTCATGCATTCATAAGTGAACCCATTCCTATCAATCCTAGCAATCAATGTCTACATTTGAAGATAGGCATTCTGAAACCCTTGAAGATAGTACCTGCGGATTATTTGGAGATAGTTCCAACATAGTCACTAGATAAAATGACTACACAATGCGTAGTGGTAGTAATTGTGTAAGTCCTGATGATAGTGCATTCGCAAACTGTGGTGGTAGTGAAAACATATTTCTTAAAGAAAATGCATTTGCATCCTTTGCTAGCATTTAGCATGCATTTCCAGTTGACATGAGAATGCAATTCTCCAATTCATTATTGTCACATCTCTTAGTGGCAGCCACCTCACTCTTGTCTTCTCCCCTTGTATGAAGAATCTAGCTCAAAGCTCTTTTCATAATTTTTTTTCTCTTTTGAGATATATGTACTTTGAGGCATAAAGAGAATTCTCTCACTCTCAGTTGCAACTATATTATCATTTTTTCGAGTTCCTCAACTTTCACTTTTCCATTCTTTTTCTTTTCTAAATGTTGCTTTTATTTTTGTGACTGTTGTTTTTACTTTCTTTCACAAGTTTTGATTTTGTTTTCTTTTGCATTAGCATGTGTCTGTTTCACTTTATTTAGCTTTAGAATGTGTAGTTTCACTTATTATTACTTTCACAAGTGTCATTTTGCATGCATTCATTCTTACATGTGTTGGTTGTGTTTTCTTTGTGTTGGCATGTTTGAATTCACTTGTTTTCATGCATATTAAGAGAACCTTGGCACATTTTCTAGAGGTAGCTCTAATCCACTCTTTGGAACTGGTTGGTGCTATTTATTCTTACAACATATGCTTGACACATTCCTATGGAATAGTGCATATTTTAGTTTTTTTTCGAAACTTGTGTCGTAAAGGTACATATTAAGTGTCACATTTGGAGATAAGTGTCATTTTACTATTGTTTCATTGAATACATGTTGGTTTTGGGTATTGTGTATCTCTTTGTTATATGGCTAATTTTTTATGAGTGTGTGATAATTTTTAAGTCATGTAATATGCTCCACCCCTACCTTCTTGCCATATTAGTCCCACACTTAGTCATTTTTGGAGTTCTCACCGTCTTCGCAACTTGCCCAATCAAGTACCAAAATTTATGCCTCCTCTAACTACGCAATGTGTATTCCTAAGCCACAGTGTTGAACCCTCTAACTCCTATAACTGCAAACTGTGTAGTCCTAGAGGACTATCCCCCTCAATTATGCATTGTGCAAACCTAGTGCTTAGTCACTCAAATCGACCAGTTTCACTTAGCCAATGCGTAGTCTTGATCAGTATTTCCTTACCCTACGCACTACACAATCATAGTGGATAGTGGAGCCTCTTTTGGACTCTTACAATTCCTAACTACATAGTCTTCTAAGCCTCTCCCTCACCCATTATGAATTGCACAAGCATAGTGCCCATTCAAGCCTCCTTGTCTCACTAACTTGCTCAATTGTCAAATTCCTTGTCTTGCCTTGCCTCAAATATGCATTATGCAGTTCTATTGGATAGTTGGGCCATCTCTAGGTCACTGAAGTGCTCAACTGTGCTATCCTATGAGTATTCTTCTTAGTTATCATTTACTGTTCAGTTATATTGCTTAGTCTTGGCTCCATGCCTCTTGAAATTTCACAATGTAAAGTCCTTGACTTGGGTTCTCATTAAACACTAAAAATTGCATAGTTACAATGCCTAGAATCTCACTCTCAGTCTCATATATTTATGCACTATGCAATCTCCAAACTTCTCTCTCAGTTCTTGTCCACTATCCCATCACATGAAGCATCGAATGAGAAAAGGTAGAATATGATTATGAGACTGATGTTTTCTTGTCATAAGTGAATTTCATTATAGATGGCATCAACCTATCATGGAATGATGATGGTCAAGGAGGCCAGTAGGAGATATTACAAGAAGGAAACTCATGGAAACAAGTTGAAAAGACTCCATCATGCAAGAGTATAGGAACCTTATACCCTGACAGATGGATGGAGACTGAGATGACATTAAAGTATCTATTACTATAATCAGATCCTTTGGAGTATGAATATGAAACACCTTGCAAATCAATCATGAAGAATTGAAGACATGAAAGAAGAGAGAATAACTTGGCATCTTTACATTACAATGAAATCGTATGTTACTATCACCAAGTCATGGCTTCTCAAAGTGTCACCACCATAGTCATATGTTTTCAATGTATATTTTGGGATATCATTAATAAAATGTGATTATTTTATATATCAAAATGAGAAAATGTAAAATATGTGGAAGCTGAAGGGTCCCACATGGAATTTGAAAAGTCACATAGGAGCTAAATATTCATGAGGGAAGGTCAAGAGTCATAAGGGAGGTGGACAGTCACCTAATTTGTTATAAAATACACCCTCATAGCTCAAGAAATAAGACTTGGAATTTTCACCTTGGCTTCTCTAGCTTGTCATAGGATAGAAGATCATTCTTTGGAGGAGCAAGTGGTGACTTAATGTTCCACCATTTGGGCTAGCGTTACATCATTGTAATCATGTTTCCTGGGAATTTCACTTAATATATGAAGCTCTTAGATCCCATGCATATGCTGTGAATTATAGTAATATTATTATTTAATTTTTTGCGGTGTGTGTTTATGTTTACACATAGTAATGAAAATGAACTATTTCGTTGGATTTGGTATGCATATTGTTGAATTTTTATTGTTACTTGCCTTTATGATCGTATTTATCTTATGAAATACTTTGTAGGTTAATTAATGATTCTTTCCATGCTATTGTGTGTCTCTTTTAGGATAGTACTATTAATTTTATTCTACAAGCTCACTCTCTCTTTCCCTTCCATGAAAGTACCTTATATAGATTACAAGTGTATGCCTCACAATTTCAAATTACTTGCTTGTTTCAAAGATTGTTTGCATAATGCCTTATGTTGATAATTGTATCGAATGCAAATATCTAAGAATAATGATGGTTGGGCTTATTATCTAGATGGGGTCCCTACTCCAAACAATGTGAGGTCTAGTTGGGACGTCATACCATGGAGACCCCCTTTGTTGGTAGATTTATAGCACCGTAAACAAGTGGTGCTAGAGGGAGGGCCAAATGGTAATATAATCACATTAAGTTCATTTTAAATCTCTTATATTTTATGGCTTCTTCCCAAATCATAATCCCATGATGTTTTTGAATAGATCAAATATTACAATCCTCGTGGAAATCATTCATAACTTGTCACATATCAAGTTTTATGTAAAGGATCCAACAACCATACTTGGGAATATGGTTTAATTCATTCAAGTTTTCCTTCCTAATGGAATCCATTATAACGATGCTCAAGCTAAAATATTTACCCTTACACTCGAAGGTCGTGTTAAGCATTGGTGTCATACATTACCAACTAATTTTATTCATTCATTTGAGAAACTTGTTAAGGAGCTTCATGAAGCTTTTGATAGGCATGATTATAAATATGTATATAAAAGTATCATTCAAATTAGAATGAAAACATGTGATTTAGTAGAGGATTTTCTTGATTGGTTTCTTCACCTTTTCTATGAATTTCTTGAAGAATATTTGGATTGATAATTTTTTAGTAATAAGTTTGAATGTTTGGTTTTGGTCTCCTTGAAACAATTTATATCATATTCTCGTGATGATTTTACTCTTCCAACTTTTTTAGATCATGAGGAAACTCCATCCTCTAAGGAGGAATGAATTACTCCTTTCATTCCTTCTCCTCCTCCTTTCTCATTACCAAATAAAGGTGCCCCCCATGTCAAGGTTGGAGCTGTGAAATATGAAAACCAAATTTCTAATCCATTTCCCACATTCATCTTCTTCTCATGAACCATTTTTCATTCAAAGAAGCATTAATGGTTCTCATGATTCCATAAAATATAGTGTGGAGGTTGATCCCTTTATTCTTAAAGATAACACTAATATGTAAAATCTTGATCTTGAATTTGATTCCATTGAAAGTATTTTTTATTCAAGGGATACATGTCATCATTTATAATTTACAAACCATGACCCTTTGTACCTTGATTCGCTTAATCAATCCACTCTACCAGTAATTGTCCTAGATACTTTTGCTTCTCAATTTACTGGTTCACATGGTGATTATGTACAAGGTGGCTATGTCTCATAGATAGAGGAAAAAACATATGTAGATACTTTCCACATTTCTTCCATCTTTTATATTCCTCTATGTCAAAATGATGATTAATCTTATTGCAATATTAGTATCCAGTAAAATTATCTAAAAATCCTTACTCAAGTTGAAACCTTGGACAACCATCACCCTGACATTCATGTTTCTATTGATATAAGAATTAATGAGTTCCCAAGCATAGTGGATGATCCTTTATTTTCTTCAAAAGACTTATATTTTCAAGCCTCCGATCTAAAACCTAATCTGAGTGGTTTATGATCTCCATTTGTGGGATTCAATGATATTTTAATTTGGGATTCTCTTGGAATTCCTCTATCTTTAGATACTAAACCAAGAGAATCAAATGGCCAAATTCTTAAAGCTTTAGCATACCCTGCTAAATAAGAGAAATGTTGATTCCATAATCACATTGGTATGTCATTCTTTGACCATTATGCAGACAAAGATTAAGTTGATCCAATTAATATTAATATTTCTCGTAATCTCATAGATCATAACATGCGTAACAATCCACCATTACTGAAAGCTAGTATGAGTATTCAAATTTTGGCTTTTGAATCAGATTCATCCACAACCAAAGTCTCTCCTCCTAAGTATTCTCATATTTCCTCACTTTTAGCACACTTTTCATTGTGCCCGAATGTTTTTGATGATTTTATGATAGTAGAATTTTATCTAAATCCTTTATATCCTTATTATGCTAGCCTTGATCACAACTTCGTATAGGATGGTGTGGTTTCATGATCAAATGATGAAGATATTGAATCCATTGTTCATAATCGTAAACCTTTCAAAGGTCAGGAGGAATATGTTAAAACTTTAAATGTTCAAGGGAGCTTTCTGATTGATTTATCCAAATTTTATATCCAGCCAAAGTCTCATATGTTAAATGTTAAATATGATCAAATCATTTCCATTAACAATGTTTTCATTAACACATCTGACAATGGTCATGTGTACCTACATGTTGACCTTTCTAAGCCACCCAAATTCGACGATCCACCACCTAAAATTAAGGACTTGTAAAGAGTTAAGGCACTTCAAATCTCTCTTATGGCTATGTTAGGTTCTCACAGCCCTAATGAGATCCCAAAAATATATTGGATACAGGTCTTAAAGGATTCTTTTCATTTTCAAGTTAATAGTCCTAATCCTCAAAATAGAGATTTTGACCAGATAAATATTCTTGTTTGGATAATCATATTTCATGTGAATCCTTATATCAGACCAGAGGCTCAAGTGCATATATTTCACAGATCCCCAGATCCTAACAACCTCACACTCCAATTTCCAAGACAAAGATCATAAACTAAAATATTTCACCATGTTGAATCTTTCCATGAGTGATTAACTTCTTATAATTATAGGGTATGTTTTGAAACTAATTATTTTTTTATCACAGTTGATCCTCATGAGTCTAAGTCAATGCTTGAATAATTTGGTGAACTTAATCCCTTAATATGACATCAATTTTGGATCTAATTCGATTGACATTTTTTATCTTTGGTCCACCAGATTTTATTGTTCTTTGTATCTTAACTCGTTTTTGGATTTTTCTATATCACTAGTCGATGTTAGTTATTTTGAATTTCATATTTCTAGCCTAGTTTATAATCAGACACAAAGTAATGATGTCCTACACTGGAAAATAGGAATTGATCATTTGTGAGCATCATTACACAA
Source organism: Pinus albicaulis (assembly GCA_034641835.2). Classification (NCBI taxonomy): domain Eukaryota; kingdom Viridiplantae; phylum Streptophyta; class Pinopsida; order Pinales; family Pinaceae; genus Pinus; species Pinus albicaulis. The sequence continues at coordinate 200,048,261 of CM076582.1, forward strand.
GGAAGAAGATTCACTAATTCGAAGTGCTTGTTAAATATCTCAAATTAATACATCCTTATATTTGAATAATGGAACACCTCATGCGTTAGCCGTCAAATTTGATCAATACACCAACCTTAACAACTATCATCTCCCTAATTATTTTTCCATCAACTTACCCAATGAAAATTGTTGGTTTATATTTAATTCATCTCTTTATTTCTCATATACCTATCAAGAAGTTTGAGCACTTCAATGTTTGTTGATGGTTATGTTAGGTCCCCACAGTCTTGATAAAGTGAATGAGAAAGAACGGTTTAATATGTTATACTTCCTTGTTATTTATCATAATATGGATTTGATGATTGAATATTTCTATTTGCACAAATATAAATCTTATATATTTGGTTGTTTTCACGATCTAATTGTTGACTAGTTAGAGGAATCATATCTGATGAGTTTGAATTTTAATAACAAGTTCCAAAACTATCATGAACAAAACATGTATGGATGTATGTTTGAGAGGAATTTTCAAGGTATTCATGTTCATCATCCCTACTATTGTGGAAAGAGTGAAGGTTGGATAGAGCGAGCTTCTAAAGAACACCATTATGCTTACAAACTTGACTTTCATTCTTACATATAGGTCATTCAGGTAATCATATTTATTTTTGTACAGTGTTTTATATGGTTTTCAATTGTTCATATCTTTCAGTTTAATGGTTGGGATCAACTTGAATGTTTGCATTGGAAATTTCACTTCACTTGTCCCTAACCTTCTAGCTAGTTAGATTAGGAGTAGGCCTAATTGTATTTTAGCTTCTCTTTTTGCATTCCATTGACCTTGCATTTTTGTTTCACAACTAGTATTTGAATTTTATTTTATTTTCTATTTTAAAGCTTGCATGCTTCCTTTCATTTCAGTCTTAAATTTATTCCCTTTTATTCTTTTTCCTTTCTTGTTGCATCATTCCTTTTCTTTCGTGTTGTGTTTAATAATATTGTGCATGGAAACTGCTCTTGGATGGATCAAGAAAAAATTTGGTGAAGCTTTGAAAGGGCTTTATAACACACATCAACACTTGGTTTACTTTTGATCCCTCTTCTTTGATTGGGTTTGATATCTTCAAGGTCAATGGTGTCTAAATGGAAAATAGGATTCGCTCAAATGAAAATCTATAAGAAAACATGGATGCCCGTATCTATTTTAGGATATTCATTACTTGACTTAGTATGGTAATTGAATGGTGTTTTTCTTGTCGATAAAATTTAGTAGAGAAGGGGAAGAAGAAAAATAAGAGTGATCATATTAATTTTAGAGGTATATAACAGTCTCTGAAGGAATAGTCTCTCTTGCTATTAATAATTTGGAATCCCTCTTCCACGTTGGTGATATAGATGTTGGTAAAATTCCAATGAGCATGTTGAAAATAAATAAAGGGTGAAAGAAGAGAAAGGCTTCATCTGCAGAGAGGTGAAGCAAGCAACTTTGTTGGGGTATTGAATAGGTTTGTTGGAAGTGAAGCAATGCTTCTGTTCCTATAGTGACTTTTTTAGGTTACTGAATAGGCTTGCTGTAACCTAAGAAAAATTAGAGATGGAACTAAAAATTTGATCATCTTAAAATCTCAAATAAATACTATTCATATCCTAGATTGAAAAACTTGAGATATGGTAAGTCTTGTAAATGTGTTTAGTCGGGAAATGGGATAGGAGAGGCTTGTTGCATCATAAATTGAAATAATTTATTGCTCTATGATCTAGTGTCTGATTATATCACCAGATAGTAAGAGACGAGACTAATGAGACAAGAAATGGATCCCAGTATCGTATGATTGGAAAAGCAGCATGAAATCAATTATATATTATAATGAAGAGAGATGACACCTGGCATCCTCGCAGGTTGGGGAAGGATATTGAATTCATAGCAGAATCCTCATGCTCCACTCAAGCAATCTACTTCATTTGCACTCGATCTAAACACCTACAGACACCCACAAACACTCAAGGATAGTAATGATATCCCTTGGAAGATCGTTAGATCACAAGAAATATAGATTGATTATAAGATTGTTGAACACATAATCATGTAAGGAAATGAATCATAAATCTTCACTAATCATATAAAAAAATACGATGCTAATATATTCTCTTTGTCTCCATGATCTAGCAGAGTTTCCCCACTTTATCCAAGAAATGAGGATGAAGAGAAACACACATGTGATCAAGACCTCACAAGCTCTCCCTAGTAGAAAAATGGTAGCATAGGATTAATATCTGAGCTCTCTAAAAGACTAGTTCGCCAAAACTAGCATGACCCTCTCAAACGGTCCAATATAAATAGGTAGAAGAGAGGTCTCGGGAGGATGTATTTGGCGCTCAGGAAAATCAAAAGTTACATAAGCTTCTAACGGATGAGTCCTCTCTAGATCGAATAGAAGAGAGATCAAACTGATCTCATAGGGACCAAGGAATTTTAGAACATTCCCTTGGCCACAAGCATTTCAAGCTCTAAAAAGGACCCTAACCGCAGGCATAAGGATGCTTGGTAGTGGCTATAGTGTCCTGGCCACGGGCATAAGCCTACTTTCCTATGGCTAAGGGTAAAAATACCCAAAAAATGTCCTCATGTCAAGAAAACGTCATCTAATCATGAGGGCTAAGGGTCAGTGTTGGGATAGGGTCCCCTAAGGTCAAGTTTTTGGTATAAGTTTGTTGAAACACATTACGCGTAGAATTCAAGGGGCTTTGGGGCAGGTCAAAGCTCCTTTATAATTGTAATGGGTGAAAAGGAAACCATGAGTCTCAAACCATGGTTTGACACCATGGTATGTGCATGTCCAAAGACATATAAATATGTAAGAAGTTGAGTCGAAAAAGAAAAGTTAAGTTAGTCATGTTATGTTTATGTTTGATCTTTTGATCGAAGTTTTGGGTTAGTTTGTTTTCGATATAGGTAGAAATTCTTATTCTGGTTGTGTGTACAGAGACCTATTCCTGAGATGTGTGCAAGGACTCTGCTGCTATGAGCACAGTCGGAAAGGATTGTACTAGATTTAAGACTTATTAATAAAGAAGAAGTTTTGGTGAACTTTGTTTCATTCTCTATTTTTATGCATGAATAGGTTAATTAATTGTTGATTACTACAAGTTATAGATCCATCTCTGTCTAAATGTGCATTTATCTCAGTTAATCATATGTGAAATATTTTCATTTTTGTGCAAGGATTTCATCTATGTTAAGGATTTTACTAAAGAGATATCTATGCGATTGTGTAGGTATTGTTCCTACTATGATAAGCTAGATTTAACTGAAGTATAATAATTTCTTTATGCATATCTGTTAAAGGGTTTTATCTACGTCTAGATATGATTTCTATCAAGTCTCATGCAGGTCGATAAGCCTTATATCTGATAATTAATGTTAAAGCCCACATAATACACTCCCTCAGGGTGTGGAAACCTGGTTCGAGCACCCCTCCCCATACTGCTTCGGGTGAGACTTTGGTCTATGCAAGAAGATCACTACTAAAAGGGCCAGTAGTTGGAGGGTTTTTTTTCTTTCTGTGGAACATTGTGAAGGTTTTGTTTATAGCCCTCTCAAAGGTAAATCTGATAGCAATGAGGAGTCTGAAACAAGTAGCTCTAGTGACCCTGCACACTTATAAGAAGAGGGATTGCAAGATAAAATTATTTTTGGGTCATTGGCCATTGTTCAAATCCCATCTACTCCACATCAAAATTCATCACACTAACAAGCCATCCACTCCACCTCCACAAACACCACAAGAAGTCGATATCGCTACTTCCATAAAGCTGCATAATTTCAGGGGTGTTGGAAAAGAATATGTTGATCAATTCTAGTTTGTCGTGGATGTTGTGTGGACAACGCATCAGATCAATAATGATAATGTTAAGAAAGCACAACTGGCTACTACATTTCAAGAGCGCGCATTGGATTGGTACATCAGGTATATGGCAACAAACCCTAATGAAATGATTTATGATCTTAAAACAACACTAAAGTAGTAGTTTAAAAATTCAAAATCATATTCTCAATGTGTGATTGAATTAAAGGAGATCCACAAAGAAGTGAATGAATCTCTATGGGAGGCAGATCAATAGTTGAAGTGCACCATCCGGGATGGAGGATTCACTATCGATGACATGCAACACAAGGAATGGTTCATTTTTATGCTACTACCGCATCTGTGCTAGTCCTTAAACCAATAGAATATTGTGACACAAGTTGAATTTGTGGAGATCTCCTTGAAGCTAGAAGCCTCTCTTGTACTAGCTACGCAGGTTGGGGCTCAGCAAATCCAAAGCAATTAGCTGCATTACACTTAGAGATAAAAACTCTGCGAAAGGAGAAAGAAAAGGATGTGTGCATAGGATTATGGTGCACACACTATAAAGCTGAAGGAAATCACAGGGATCAGTGTCCCATATATAATAACTATCTAGAAGTTGGAGGAAAAATCTAGATTAATAATGGGGCAGGGCCTAGTGAAGTTCCCAAACTATGGTACGCATTTTTTCAAGCGAATGGACTGCACATGATATAATTCTGCCCTAGGATTGGTAAATATATTCCAAAGCTCCAGCAACCTTACTGCACATTTTTTCGATCTGTGGGACACGATGAGAAGAACTATCGAATATTTGATCTAATGATTGAATAGATTGCTTTGTATCAATTTCAAGCTAAAGGTAGAGGACCATATTCACCAGCATCGTCACCTAGATGTAGTGGATTTCTAGGCAGAGGACGAGGAAGAGGAGGAGGAGCTAGTCGTGGAAGGGGACAAATCATTTGTTATAATTGTCGAGAGGTTGGCCATTATGCATGCTACTTATCAAACACAACACAAAAATCTCGCAGGTATTGTAGCTAGTTTGATCATGTTCTTGAATATTTCCCTCTATTGTTTGCAAGAAATGTAGGAAAAAAAACCACAGGCACCCATGCAGAATGTTCAAATGATGAGTGGAACCGCGCACTAAAGACCCTAGCATAAATATTCTGACCAAAAGTGGTGTAGCAACTAGAGGAGATAAAGCAGAAGGTAAGAGACCAACTACCGATGTTTGGGTGAGGAGAGCTCCTGAGAAAAAGGAAGGGTTTAATCTAAAAAGGGAGAAGGAAACCTTTGTCACAACAAAGAAGGTTTTCATGGATCCTGGCACATCTAAAGTACCATGCAAGCCTGCCATGGATACTATTGCAGGGGCCAAGCCTGCAGAGATGAAAACATTTTTCAGGCTTGTATCAAGCTTCTACGCAATAAGAAGGCAGTTGAGAATATTCAATTTTTTATTAAGCGGTTGCACCAAAAAAGAGCAGCCTCAGATGGAGCAAAAGGTTTCCAATAAGATTTACAAGAACAAGAGAATAATTGGCCAAGAGATGTGCCTGACTAATCAGATAGGTGAGTTTGAAATGGACCAGGTCATTTGGATCTAGGATTCGATGCAAATGTCCTACCAAAGCATACTTGGCATAAAATGAGAGAACCTAAACTGGAATGATATGAAATTCAGTTGGGCATGACATATCAACAGAAGATTATACCAATGGGTAGAATATTTGGAGTGATAGTTGATATCGAAGGAGTTAAGGCACTGACTAACATTGAAGTTCGTCAAATTGTTGATGATTCAGATATTTACCCTACGTTGTTAGGTCTGGATTTGGCTATTGACATGGACGCTATCATCAACCTCAAGCGCAGAAGTATGGTCTTTGAAAATAATGGAACTGGGGTTGTGGTCCCTCTAGACCCTGCAAAAGGAGAAATATACATAGAATCGGTGCACGCAGAAGAGGATGTTGATCATATCTACAAGCTCACTGTGAGGGATGAAGATTTGATTAATCCTACAGCAAATGGTAGGCTTAGCTGGGATAGGGATAGTTTGTGCCACTCAGACTCAGATGAGGAGTTGGAGAATTAGAAGAATCATTTGATTGAAGTTTCTACATTATGCTGCAAATGAGTAACCAGATATCTATGATGTACATCCTCTGAGGTTTGTGAATTACCCTACTATGATGGTGTAGGTAGTGTCAATTAATTTTTATAAGAATTTGAAAGGGTTGTTCCAGAGACATAACAGTGAGAATTTGACTCAGTTTTTCACCCAACCCTAGAGCGATGGTGGGAAACGCACAAGGAAAACTTTTTTGATTGGGAAGAATGTACCCACATGATGCAACTGTGATTTTGACAGCCCAATACCCAATTGGAAGGAACCTATGTCGGCAACGAACACTTGTACATTCATTTAGCCAGGTGGACTTTAGCTTGGGGAGAAATTCCATAGCCAGGATGGGTGCACACATTCATTCATACTTTGAGTAGGATACCCATGAAATGGGATATGGAGGTTGAGCTGCGATGTGGAAAAATGGAATGGGTTGCGTAAGGGAAAGATTTTTTTTTAACTTTTAGTTTTGAGAGAGGATTCCCATGCATAAATACTGCCTTACACATGATTCAAGATGTGGTCTTTGACATGCTAGAGAAATTAGAAGAGAAAGCCTTACCAGCATGGGATTCGCAGATTAAGGATATAGTTTAATGTCGAAATGTGACAATTGATGATAATGAGGAGGACCCAAGAAACATCAATATCCCTGAGTCTGGAGGTCAAAACACAATTGTTGGGCCTGTGGTTGAATTACCAAATGTGATTGGACCCATGACGATTTGGCAAGTCAATATTGGAACAGAAGAGAAACCTAAGATTTCCAAAATAGGGGATTATTGGGATGAAGATACAGTGGCTAAGGTTGTGGAGCTATTCGCTGAATAATAGGACTTGTTTCCCACAAATTTTTCAGAGTTAAAAGGGATTTCTAGGGATATTCGTGTGATGAAGATCACTCTAAAACCAGATGCCAGGAATGTCAAGCATCACCCTTACAGGTTGAATCCTAAGTGTAAGAAGAAGGTCAAGGAGGATCTAGAGAAAATGGTTGTTGTAGGGATCATTGAACTAGTAGAAGAATCGGATTGGGTAAGCCCCATGGTGGTCCAAAAAAGGACCAAAGGCAAAATCAGGATTTGTGTGGATCTGTGCAAGTTGAATGATCCATGTGTGCATGAACCAAGTTTTCCAACTCCATTTTCTGATGAAGTATTGGAAAATGTGGGTGGGAAGGAGGCCTACTAATTCACTAGTGGATTTTCTGGATACCACCAGATAAGAATCATGCCTAAAGACAGAAGTAACACAACCTTTTCAACGAAATGGGGATCATTCCAATACATAGTAATGTCATTCGGTCTAAAGAATTCGCCAACTATTTTCTCGCACCTGGTGGTAGTTGCGTTTAAGGATTATATACATAAGTTCTTAGAAGTATATTTTGATGACTAGACTTTATTTGGCTTATTGAAGAAGCATGTTTCAAGTCTGTGCTTCATGTTGGATACTTGTCGAAAGCATTAGATCTTGCTAAATCTAAAGAAGTGTATATTCTCTATCCCCTTTGGGATTTTTTGGGTCATATTGTCTTAAAATATGGATTGATGGTTGATCCAGCTAATATTTCCATTATTTTTAACATGGAGGTTCCATCGAATATAAAGCAGTTGTGCTTAATTTTGGGGCATACTGCCTACTATAGAAAATTTATTCAAGGCTATGCATTGATTACTGCATCGATAGAGAAGTTTCTCAATAAGGATGCATATTTTTTCTGGGACGAGGACTGCCAGAAGAGTTTAGAGTTTCTTAATGAGAAAATGGTTACCACACAAAGGAATTCCATATGCACATGAATGCTTAATGTATTGTGTTAGGAGTTGTACTCATGCAACCAGGAGTTGGAGATATTGATCACCCAATTGAATTTGCGAACAGAAAATTGTCAAGTGTTGAGGGCAATTACTCGACAAAGGAGAGAGAAGGGTTAGCTATGGTCTACGTGTTGCAGCATTTTCACCACTACTTGGTGGGAGGTCATTTTAAGATGTTCACTGATCACTCTGTAGAGTAAATACCACCCATCTGACAAGCACCGACGTGATGCAGAAGTTTGTAGATGGCTCCTTTTATTTCAAGATTATGATTTCGAGGTGATTGTAAATCCAAGTAGATTGAATGCATGCCTAGGTCATTTTTCGCGCATTGAAAGTGGAGATGAGCCAACTAGTTTAGAGGAAGGATTACTAGACGCGTAGTTGATTTCCATTACAGTATTTAATGACCACTTCCTAGATATCATCCACTTTCTGACCACTGGAAGTGCGCCTACAATGTATACAGTTAATAAAAAGAAAGAGTTGGCCATGTGTGCAGTGTACTTTACTTTTATTTCTAGCCAGTTGTATAATATGGGATCTGATGAGGTATTGAGGCGATATGTGCAGGAGTTTGAAAAGTGGATCATCATAGTAAAACCACATGCAAGGGTTTCAGGAGGTCACTATGTAGGTAAACCTACTATGAAAAATATTTGGAGGGCTATTTTATGGTTGCCTACAGTTCACAGTGATGCAAAAGAGTATTTTCATGCTTGTGACGTGCGTCGAAGAATGGGGAAACCCTCACGCAGAGATAAAATGCCACTACAACCAAAAGTGACTTTGCCAACTTTTTATAAATGGGTCATTGACTTTGTAGGACCGATAAACCCTCTCGGGAAGAAGATTTGTCCACGTTATATCATCACTACAATGTATTATTTGACCCAATGGGAAGAAGCTAAGCCTGTGAAGGATTACATCGCAGAAATGGCTACGCACTTCTTTTTTTAGAATATCATTACAAGGTTTGGGTGTCCTAAGATCTTGATGAGTGACCGGGGTACACATTTTATGAATGAGACCATTCAAGCCTTGACAATGGAGTTTAAGATGCACCATCAGAAGAGTACATTGTATCATCCACAGGCTAATGGTATGGTAGAAGCCTTTAATAAGATTTTGGAGAATGGGCTCAAAAAGGTTTTCAATGCTAATCGGAATGATTTGGATGTGCACATACCTACAGTTCTTTGGGAAAACAAAATTGCATGCAAGAAATTGACAAGACAGACCCCTTTCAGGTTGGTGTATGGACATGAAGTTGTTATGCTGATGGAGTATATTGTCCCTAGTCTAGGAATTGCAACGGTATTAACTAACATGGATGAACAAGATACTATGGAAGAGTGACTATCACAGCTAGTTGCGCTGGAGGAGGAAATATTCATTGATGTTTTCCATCAGCAGGTGCAAAATTCATGCGAAAAAGGTTGGCATGACAGGCACATTAGGCAGAAAATTTTCAAGGAGGATGATTTGGTTTTGCTATATGATACCAATTTTGTTGTCCCACCCAGGAAAGTTAAAAATGCATTATCTGGGACCTTATATTGTCAAGGAGATCAAAGAAGGAGGTGTGGTATGTCTAATTACCTTAAGTGGTGAAGTCCTTCCTGGGTATGTGAATGGGATTCAGTTGAAACCATATAGGAATGATCCCATCCCTGTGCGCGCTTAATGACTATATGGCCAGAGAAGTCTCTTAGTGCCCTAGATAGTTGTGAGAGGCTGCAAGGCCATAAATAATTTTTTCAAACATTGGAGAAGTGTGTTATTGTGACGAAGATTGAGTAAGCGAAAATATTTGTGACAATCGCGCATAGGTTGTGCCAAAAGTTTGAAATAATCACAAATGGGCCAAAAACTAGTCATTGTAATAGTGAATCTGGATAAGAAATATTTATTACTGTTTGGAGTGGCTAACCTCCATTTATGGAGGAGATTATGCCATATTTAAAGTAATTTTAGCATTTATGAGGCTTCATCTACAGACATCAGGTCATTTAGGCCGCGCCATTACTATAAATATGGCAAGAAGGGTCACATTAGTTCCCTTTGATTTATAAGATATTTGTGTCCATTGCCATTAGTGTGCTTATTTGAGTTTATGTCTAAGCACTCGGAAACATTTTTCGAGATGCTACGCCAAAGAGGGTAAGGAAATTTAATTCTTGCAAGTATGACTGTTATAGATCCTACCCCCTCTATGATGCCCGTTGATGAAACACTTGCGCTAGAAGCTCGACGTCAAAATACAAAGAAAGGATAGCCCTCATAGACTCGAAAGTATCTTTGCAAGAAGACCTTGAAGCCTAAGTTGACCCCAACTGAACAAAAAATGAGACTGATGGTTGAGGAACCATAAGTAATCATTGAGGAAGATGTTACAGAGGATATCGATCCAATGTCGTGGTTGCCCAAGTATATGGAATTGCACAAGCCATTTGTTGAAGTCACAAGGGACCTGGATAAGGTCAACTCCCATATCAACTTGCCACTACTCTAGGAGAATGTACCCCTTGAAGGGGACATATTTGCTAAAGCACCCTTACTAAAGTTGATAGACTGGAACCTGGTTGATCGTGTAAATTTCCCTAAACTGGAACCCTTGGAGTACTTAGAGACAGTTCCATATGACGGAGGAGTCATCAAAGTTGAACCAAAGACATGGGTATTAAGATTGCAACATTTAGAGCTGTTGAATATTCTGAACATATTGCACTTAGGGCACAGTACAATAAATGATATTTTCCTATGCCAGCTGCTTGCCCTAGTGCATGATAATTATCTATGGCTAGGAGAGTGTTGGAGAAGAGTCTCCCAAAGGCTATGAATTTTTTCCATTTTTGCATAATTTTGTATTGTTTAGTCTAACGTAGGGGTTTTGGGGTGGGTCAAAGCCCCAAATGCATTTTAAATGGGTCAAGGGTAGACCAAGAGTCCTCAAACCACAGTTTGCAGACCATTGGCTGCGTAGGATAAACCTCTATAAATAGATGAAAATTTTTTGAGTCATAGGTAGGAATGAATACAGATTGATGTGAAGTACAAACTATTAGGTTTTTACTAGGGTTTTTTGGGTTAAGACTCCTACTGGCTTTGTGCGTGGAGATCCTCTATCCTACTATGTGTGGACCCTACTGAAGAGTGGAAGAATAAGTATATTTTCACAAATATCTATGAGATATCCTTTGTAACAATTTTGATCGAGCTCCAGGAGTGGCTCGCAAGGCTGGTCGAGTTTAAGAAGTGTTGGAAAGACAAGCGGGTCACCAAGTGGACCCCAGAATGTATCTGGCAGCTAGAAAATACTGACAACACGATCACTCGAATAGTATATCACTGGGTGGACAGTGTGATATGAGGATTTGTGACAGAATTTACAGTCAATCAATTTGTATCCAACTCAGAAGCAGAGCGGAGGTTCTTCAAGGGTTTCTGGGGTAATTTTTTGAAAACTGTGCCATTACTGATTAAGATCTTGTTGTGCGAAAAAATCACTTTGTGTAGCCATACGCAGTGAATGAGCTCCGACCAAAGTGAGGGCACAACACGCAGTGGTAAGTACTACAGAACTAACCAAGAAGGGGACCGATCTATCTACAATCCAATAAGGAATTTTTCTACGCACAGCCCTTTGTTGATGCCACCCTCAAATCCTCATAGGGGTAAAAAATCACCTCCACCCCCACTAAAAGACGATATGGTTGCGCACATGAAGCTACCTACCTTCAAGGGCATGGGTGATGAGGACATGGATCTGTTCTGGTTTGTCACAGGATCAGTATTGACTGCACAGAATGTAGTAAGCAATGCAGTGAAGCGAGCATAGTTATTCCCTTGCTTTTGAAGGTCGAGCCCTGGACTAGTACATGGGATACATTGACCAACATGCTAATGCAACTATTGAATAAATTAAGAATGCGTTCAAGAATTAGTTCAAGAAACCTAAGTCCTACTCTCAAATAGTAAATGATTTGAAGGATTTCAAGAAAGGACCATCTGAGTCCGTATGGGAAGCAGATCAATAACTAAATAAGGTGATCAGAGAAGGAGGATTCCAGTATGATGATAGGAAACACACAAAATGGTTCATTGCTATGTTATTGCCCCACCTGCGTGTACCTATGGGTCATCAAGCCATTGAAACTCAGGAGAAGGCCTTGGAGTTTTCCATGAAACTGGAATTTGTGCCAAGAGATGATACCCAGTTAGGAGTACAAAAGATACAAGGTTACCTAGAATAAATGCACATGGAGATCCAAAACCTATGCAAGGAGCGAGGGACGAAGGCCAGCCCTGAAATATGGTGCATACGATGCAAGGTGAATGGCCACACCAATGATAACTGCCCACTGCTTGCAGACTACATACAAGCTGGGGGACCTGGCCCATTGCGCCCTAAGGAAGCTGTTGGACAAAGTGGGCCAACACTATGGTGCGAGTATTGCCGTGTTTCCAAGCTGCATGATACCAACCACTACCCCACCTTGCCACATATATCCCAGAATTAAAACAGCAGTGGTGTAGGTTTTGTAGGTCTATGGGACACGACGAATAGAACTTCTGAATGTATGATCTGATGATCAACTGAGGAAATATATATATGGTATAGTTGGACCCCTCATCACCTAGTTCCCCTGTAGGCATAGGAGGATCCCCAGCTAGGAGCAGGGAAGCGAGACGAGGGGGAAGCGTAGGCAGGGGTAGAGGCCAATTAATTTGCTATAATTGTGGAGAAATAGGTCACTTTACGAGGGACTGCATAAACCCAACTCAGCTATCCTGCAAATATTGTATACATTTGGATCATGTGATCAAGGACTGCCTGATTTTGATAGCAAAGGTGCAGGAAAATCAACAACCTCCTATGTAGAATGTACAATGGGTGAAGGCGGAACCTCGTGAGGAGGGATTGTGCATTAATGTAATAGCATGCAGCAGTATGACCACTAGAGGATCGGCGAGAAAAGTTGAGACGGAGCCTCTGATTCGTAAAGTAGCTACCAAAATAGAAGGTTTGGGCTTACAGAAGGAGAAAGAGACCTCTATCGTACACCGGAAAGACTGTGCTAAAAAAAAAACATTGGCTCCAAACAGTGGAATCAAGGATGAGGTCAACTGTTCTTATAGGTGTGCATGAAGCTATTGCACAATGAGCAAGCTGTAGAAAACCTCCAAGCCCTACTCGATGGTTGTGCAGGAAAAGTAGACCCATTCGTGAAGATTAAAGATGTACACAGACTTTATGAGAAGAAGAAATGCACGAGCCGAGAGATGTGATTAACTACGCAGATTGGTGATTATGAAATGGACCAATTAATTCTAGACCTAGGATCATATGTGAATTTCCTACCTAGATAGACTTGGAAACGAATGGGAGAACCTAAATTGGAATGGTCCACTATCCAGCTGCTCATGGCTAATCAACAGAATATCATACCATTGGGGAGATTGTCAAAGATGGTCGTAGATATTGTCGGGGCTAAGGTATGAGCTGACTTTGAAGCTATTCAGATTGTAGAAGATGCGGACCCTTACCCGACACTCCTAGGATTGGATTGGGCCATTGATATGGGTGGAATTATCAACTTGAAGAAACAAAGCATGGTATTTGAAAGAGAGGGAACTCAGGCGATCTACCACTAGACCCTGCAGAAGGAGAAAGGTACACCGAGCCAGTGCGTGAGGAAGAAGGGATGGACCACATATATAAGTTAACTATGAAGGACATAGACTGGAACAACCCTTTGACTGACAGTATGCCTTACTTGGAGAAGAACAACAAATTCTTCTCTAACTCCGATGAATAATTAGAAGCATGGAAAAACTGATTAGAGGAAATCTCTACACTGCACTACCTGCGAATTACTAGGGACTTTCGGTATATATCATCCGAGGTAAGATAATTACCCCGCGTTGATGGCTTTGGTAGTATAAAGGAATTTTTGCGAACCTTCGAAGCTGATGTTCCTAGAGAATGATGGCTATGGGCTCTTAACCTAGCTCTGCACGCAACACCTACGAAGTGGTGGGATACACATAAAGAGGTGTCTCAGAATGGGAGAAATGCCGGGATATGATGGTACTTCGGTTTGAACCTCCGACCAATGTTCACGTTAAAATATTCCAAGGCCCAAGAAATGCACACGAACACCTGTTTTCTTAGATGGAGAAATGGTGCAATTGTACTACAGAAGAATGGGTTCACTTGTTTATTCATTCCTTGGGACCAATTCCCATTGCTTGGTATCTTGATGCAGAGCTATGTTAATGCACCCGCTAGTGGACAACCCTAAGAGATGAATTCTTGGGGACATTTGGGTTAACTGGAAGATTGGAGGTGCTTGAGAAATCTCTGCAGACCCTCGACACCGTTGTGATTGGTGAATCCAGCCCCCACACAGTAAGAGGAGGACCCATGCGAGAAACATAGATTCAGGATAATATCGAGCTCGACAAGGCCACTAGGGAATATTGCGACACGGATCCATGCACGGTCTCGATCACAGCATCAGGAGGGGAGCGCACAGTTGTGGGACCTTCGATACATAAGGCGGCTAGTACGAAACCACTAAAACCACAAAGCATTAACGTCAATATGGCAGTACCACCTAAGTGGGTTACAATTGAGAACTATGGGGATGATGAGATAATGGGATATACTACAAACTGAATCATGGAGTATCCATATAAGTGTTCAGGAACTAAGGATCACATGGGGGACTTGAGTGGTATGCACGTCACCATCAAATTAGATGTGCAGCCAGAAGAATAACAGCCTTATCCTATGCAGAGGATGAGGGAAGAGATCAATAATATGCCCATCACACCGATCACACGATTAAAGCCCACAACTACGAAGCTACTGCGTGAGATCTTGGGACATATGGGCTACTACAGAAAATCCAGCCAGGGATACGCATTGATCACTAAACTATTGAAAACACTGCTTAAGCATGATATTTCATTCAATTGGGATGACGTGTGCCAAGAGAGCTTTGAACAACTTAGGAACAGGCTAATCACTGCACCTATCCTCACTTCCCCCAATCAGGGGATGATATTTCATAAGAATACTTTAGAAGTAGTTCATACGCAGCTTGACACCAGGAACAGTAATCACACAATTTCATGTATGAGTCAAACAATCATGGGTGTGGGATGTTATTATGCCACCATGGAGAGGGAATGGTTGGCCCTCACCTACGAGCTACAGACATATCAATGCCATCTGTTATAAAGCCACTATAATATTCTTACAGATCATTGGGTTTTAGAGCGTCTAAGGCATATGACTGTGTTGGGGGGCGAGGGAGTCTGCAAGTGGCTACTGCTTCAAGAATATGATGGTGAAATCATCGTCAAGCTAGGAAAGTTGAATATGGAGCGAGATCACTTTCCCCGATTTGAGACGGGCGATGAAGGATTTCCTGACATGCAGTTGTTCACCAGTAAGGTTTTGGATGCGCGTTTTACCAAGACCTCTCTATTCCTGACCACTCATAGTACCTGTCGAATATTTGGTATGACAAAAGAAGGAGTTGGTTCATCGAATGACGGACTTTCTCATTATCACACCTTAGGAAGTAGTACGCAGTAATGGCCGGAGGTGTGTAAATTACGAAGACATAACAAATATTTAATACATAGGTAAGACAACAGCGCAAGAGGTCTTGAAGGCTGGGCAATGGAAACACAGACATTCAGTTGGAAGGAATCCCAGCAGAGCAAAGTTGATACGCTGGGAACACGGCAGGGTTGCTCGGAGTGTAGGGGTACACTGGGATCATAGGGGTATGCTGACCCCACCCCGGGTGCAAAAATTATCCATTGAAACAGTCAAATTAGGTAAAACCAACAAATTACCGTTCGATGGAGCAGGTGGCTGACATGTAATGCGACGATTCTGGGAGATTTTTTACCATTTATTTAATGGAAAGTCCCTCAAGAATTCCACCCTACTGTTGGACGGTACCCAAGGCTATTAAATAGGTTAGATAGATCAGACACAGGTTCTATATTGCTCGAATATCTTGTACTTAGCCTATTTGTCATAGAAAAAGTTATGTTCTAAGAAATTAAGTGCTTCTAGCATCTTGTTCATGTCTGAGCAACCTGCCCCCTGTTGTAACTCCTAGAGACAGCCTAGAGTTGTGATAGACCAGTGCCTAGGACATCTTATGAGGTGTAGAGAGCAAAGGGTTAAATACAGCTTTCAGCGCTTTGACATGACAGAGCTCTCACACAATTTCTTTGGAAACAGAAAAATAACACTAGAGTGGGACCAAAACTCCCGATAACTTGAAGCGCGAAGAATAATACTGAACTGATGTAATGCTAAATTCAGAAAACTGATGCATCAGACAATTTTAAGACAGCTCATTATAAACAGGGCCGGATTCATGATATATGGTAGAAAAGGTATATATAAAGACGGCTACAGAGATGTATAGCAAAAAGAAGATATCAGCGCTCCGGAAAGCGATACTAAGAGGAACTTGTTTACTTTGTATGACGGGCTTAAATAGTTAAGAATCCATACATGCCGAGAACTCTAGCCAATAGCTAATATAGCAGAAATACGTGTGAGTTGAAAATGGAACAATGCATTACTCCTGAGCCATTTTAAAGTATCAGAAAGCTAATGATATAAGTATCAGTGCGATAAATTTATATCAAAGACAAGGGACACTCGCATTCCAGGACGTAATACTAGAAAAATGAATGTAAATGAATGGAACACAATATTGCAACGAGCAAGAGAGAAACACACACTACCATAACACCAAGTCCAGAATCCTTATTAAAATGAAGCTCCTTATTGTGGAACCCGACGGAGGTCGTCTTTGAGGATTGATGAGTCTTCACAAAACATACGCACAGGAAATCCTTACACAAACAATTATTAAAGAGATACGGAACCCTTATCAGCTCCGCTTTTCTCCTTCTTCCTGATTCTGCCTTTCTAATGAAAATATTTGAAATATCTTCCTCGCGTGACAAAATTTGTTACCGGTCATTATCAAAACAACAAAAATCCATGATGGGGCAACAGTCCCTCCATCATGTGTAAACAGGCCCCGGGCCAATTTCCAAAACAGAACATAGAACAATGTCTGATTAAAATTAAAAATGCGAGAGTGGGGGAACAACATCCCACTCGAGAATTAGGAAAAACATAACTAAAAGAAAGTAAAAAGGCCGTTTAGGCCATGTCGTGAAAAAACTGAAATGTCATGAGTGCTGCTGAGTTGAGGCCGTTGCGGATGCTGGAGGAGGCACGTTGGCAGAGGAAGTAACACGCTGACTCAGAAACTGAGTCAGCCTTTGCTGGCTATCAACGTTTGGTTCGGGCATAGCTGAGAGCTTTTCCACCCTGGTGAACGCCTCCCCGAGAATGTGAATGTCTGCATTGGTCGGAAGCCGGTACCTAATCATGTGGAGAAGACTAAACTCTTTCTGGAGGATTGTGACAATAGTAGTGGCCTTGAGCTGAGTTGCTTTTCCCGTTTGGATATCAGACCGATCCCTTTCCATTTCTAGAAGTGCTGTGTATCGGTCGGGGAGCATGAGCACGGCTGGGGCGTTTGGCTCCCAACAAGAAGGGAGGCCGGCTGCGATGATCACGTCCCACACCTTGTCGAACTGTTCCACCATGTCAGTCACCTGTTGGAGAACCCTTGAAGCTGCTACTTGGGCTTCTTCCTTATCAATAATTTTCTGACATTCGTTGATTTCCATAAACCGACTGGGAATGCCATGTTTTCCCACGTCATTCGCCCTTAGTGTATAAAGAAAAGATATGTAATTGCCGGCGTGTCGAGCTCTATTAGACAGATTACCCCCCGCCTCCTGCAACCTTCTATTTAGATATGGAAGGGTGGACTTGAGTTCTCCTATCATCGTCAGGAACTCCCACTGCTCGGTCACTGCCATGATTATATCCGACCAGATCAAGCTTCTGGCCTCGAGCAGGGTGAGATTTCCCTTCGCTCTACTCTTCAACTCGGCAATGGTTTGTTGTTGCTCAGTCGTGGCCTTTTTTCCTTCCTCAACTTCTCTTTGTAGCCCTTCAATTGTTCTGGCCTTTTCAGCCAGGGCGCCCTCCAACTCTGCCACCTTTTGCTTGGCTGTAGATGTTTGCTTCTCCAACACTTCTATCTCAGCCATAGCTGTGGATAGTTGTGCTGTTGCTGAACCAGTTCCGCTTGATGTTTCGGCTGCATGGCAACTGTGTGTATCCCACCGGGTCTGCAGCTCAGTGGCTCTGCTCTCAAGCTCTTCAATCCTTTTAGCCATCTTTTCCTTTCTCTTCCCTTTCTACGGCAAGTCTAACGGATAGCTCATTTCTCTTCCTCTACGTGCAACAATTCATCGTTACGTACCGGATGGCTTGGTGTCTCGGCCGTTCTTATTTCTCCATGATATGTGCAACTTGGCTATCCTTGACTTGCATTCCCTTCCCCCCTTCATCCGAACTTTTGACTGGAAGCATTCGAAAGAACGTGCTTTTGATATTGCTTGAAACTGGAAGCAAGCGCTGTTCATTACCAAAGGAATCCCTCAGGTTATCATGTTTCTGTTCTGTCTTCCTTAGTGCGAGGGTGATCTGTGAAAGCTTGTCTTTCATCATGTCGTAGACTGTTTGGAACAAGTCAGTCATGTCCTGTACTGGTACCTTCTTCATATCGATAGCCAATTCAAGCACCTTATAACTCGGAACATCTGAATTCGGGTCCAGGATGGCCTCGGTCATAGACAGTACCAGGCTTTCTGTGTCTGCATTGACAGAAGCGGAGAGCCTGGTATGGTATTTCTCAACGAACCCTCCTAATTCGGCCCTGTATTTGTCTCGGACAGTTTTATTTATCAGCTCCCTTTCGCTCGTCTTGGAAGGAGGAGGCTCGACGATGGCTTGCGTGACTTCAGTGTAGTCAGAGGAGGCGACATTGTCTCTCAGTACCACTATTCCTGCCTTGCCCTTATCGAATTGACCAAATTTCGTAAAGGGCTCCAATATTATCCCTTCCCCGATAACTTCAGCTTCGCTAGTGGCCACCTTCTGCCTCTTGGGTGATGGAGGTGCTGCTCCTGAAGTACCGACTTCTTGCTCATTGGTGCCTTTGTTCACTTCTTCTTCTCCTCTTGTAGCAGACGAGTCCATCTCCATCTGCGAAAACATAGGCCAGACTTCAAGGTTAGCCCTCCATTCCAGAAATGGCCTGGACTCATGAATGAAGGGCGCAGACCTGTTTCTCTTTCTTTTATTTGCAATGATTTCCCGTGGGTCATAAGCCCAGTGCTCCCCCAACTTTAGGTCCATGTTCTGCAACATTTTTTCAGAAATTGGGAGGGCATATCTAGAGTTTACTACAAAGGGGCCAATTTGGTCAGGAAGCTTTAAGATGTAGCCTTTCTTAGCAGGAACAAAATGGAACTGGTCAGCTTTGAGGGCTTGCCGGATGTATTCGAGGGCGTAAACTCGTCGGACGGGAAAAGCTGGCAGCCGGTATGGGGCAACTTCGGCTCCATAGACCCGAATTTCAGTGTACTCTTCAGACAGGAACCAATCACTGGTACACTGGTATTTCCCGGCCTGTAGCCAGCGTTTCATCTCTGGGAAAACCCTAGGGGAAGGCGCGTCGTGAATAATGGTATAGGAAATAGACATGAAGGTGTTCCGCAGTGACGCAACCCTCTCCTGGGCAGGCGGCGAGGACGAGCAATTCCGGTCGAAAGGCTGAGTCTGCATTCAAAATTCTCGGAATACATTCTATTAACCCCAAATGATTGAACTTGTGCTTGTCTTTGAAACGAGAAGAGGTAGCACCAAAGAGCAAAAACGGAACTTTCGGACTTTGGCGACGACTCCTGAAATTAGGTCGAAATGGTTGAGGAAAGAAAACACCAAGTTTCAATGTAATCCGTTACGAGGTCATAAGCCACAAACGGATACATGCGAAATGTCTTCGGGGTTCCTACCCCAAGTCAGCGATGAGGGACAAAACGAATTAAGACTTCTTCGGAAGAACAGATTCAACGAAAATGGCTCCAATGGAGCGAGGGCGGTCGCACAGTGGAAGTGGATTGTGAAGGCTATGAAGGCACGACGAGCCTGCGACGACTTATTCGTTGGGCGACGGACTGCATCTTTGAAACTGAAGTATGTGTCATTGGAAGGGAAACGGAGGGCCTGTCTGATAACCTCGGGGGAAAGGGAAAAAATTACGTTCCCCTGAGGGGAAACGAAAGCGTCCCGATGTACATCATAGGAGTCTCTGAGCCAGATGATGAAATCGACGCAGGAATGGACCTGGGGGGTGATATGGTGATAGAAGCCAGACGCGACAACTCGGAAACAGTCGGCCTTGTTGCAGTGGCGACCGAACAGCAGGGGCTTGACACTGCGTATGTCAAAAGGATATTTAGGGTCGTAGATACCGGACTGTAAATCGCAGAGGGGTTCAAAACCAGGGGGGTTTCTCGACTCACGGAGTTGGGGGGTTTCAGGTTCGTTTTTCTTGGGGGTTCCTCTTCCCATGGCAGACATTCAACAATTTCGAAAAGAGAAAAAGGAAAAGAGGGAAAACGGAGAATGGAATACCTGAACAGAGGGTGACAATGCTCGGGAAAGCGACGAGGGGAACCGTGACAGTGACTTGGAAATACCCGGCGTTCTTCCCCACTCGGTATTCGCCGTAGAAAACTACCTGTGACGATTTACCAGAGAGAAATACGGGAGTTTGTTACCATTGGGGTGAATTGTTTGGGTGAAAAGGTGAATAAGTAAGACGACAGAAGGCAAGTGTCGTAAGGACACTGACACTGAGACACGTGGCGCGTGGGGATTGGGTATATCAAGGTGTAGGTGAGCGCCTCGTGTCGGGTTAAAAACTGGTACGGGTCTCAGTACCAGTTGACCTACTAGACTTACCTTACCTTTTATCCACGTACGCCCTCCAATATTTATAGCACAGAATTTCCTTTTGCCGGACTAACACCTCGCCTTTCTTTCCTGCATGTACCAATCTTTATTTTGCCACGAGATTACATCCCATGGCCCACCCTTACCAAGCCTTTCCTTACCTAGAGATCTTACCATGCCACGTGTTGCAAGTCCGTGGGGGTAAGGGTTTCGTCCTTTCCTCACAGCCAGACCCCTTCGGACTTACTCCATATGCTGTCATATATAACCCGAGGCCCCTTTCAATATATGAGTTGATATACAATGCCGCATCCTCTTTACTTTGTATTTGATATCCATTTATATTTCCGCCTATCACCGCTTAGTGCTGTTTATCCCTTAGTTTTAATATGTGTGTATTTCACCACCTTTTCTCTTTTCGGCCCGATTTAGCTTAATACTAGCCACTTGGTATGAAATTTTAATATGAAGCCTGTTCGTCCTTTTGGGACTTTCGTGGCTAATGCTAAGTATTGAAAAACATTGGCTCCACCTGGGGACGACACGTTTGTCCCTGAACGTGCCGAGAACTACGCAGACCGCCTGTACATCTCCATTGAGCGACACTTTTTGGTCCCTGAAGCTACGCCCTGTACAGATCATCACGACACATGCACAACCTATGATAAGAAAATGAAAATCAGCAACTAATGTACAATATAATACATTCAGGCCTCTTTCAGCCTGCATCAGAATTGGAAGTATGGCTTGAGGAATTGCCCGTTTACAGGGGCTTCCAACAGATCTCCCTGTAAATTCTCCAGCTTAAATGCGTTATTTCCTCCCTGCTCTGTAATCTTGAAGGGGCCGAACCAGAGGGGGTCAAATTTACCATGTTTACCTTTTTCGGCCCTGCGTACATCCCACCTGAGGACTAGGTCTCCTACCTGCAGCTTTCTATCTTTCGTATGCTGATCAAACAATTCTTTCATCTTCTCCTGGTAATCCACTAGTTTCTGGTTCACCTGAACACGAGTTTCTTCCAGCTCAATCAACTGACTGATCCTTCTGTCCATACCATCTGATTCCTCTTGAGTCTCCTGCATGAAACGAGCCACGGGTAGAGCTAACTGTATAGGGAAAACAGCTGCTCGTCCATATACTAGTTCATAGGGAGATCTTCCTGTTGCCCTTTTGCTGGTTATCCTATTTGCCCACAGAGCGAACTTCAGTTGAGAGTCCCAGTTCCTCTGGTTTTCGTTTATTGTTTTCTTTAGAGCTCTGACCAGTGTTTTGTTTGATGATTCTGCCAAACCATTTCCCTGTGGGTAGTAAGCTGTGGAGTGGCCCAGGGCAATGTTGTATTGCTGGAAAAACCTCACCATTTTAGCAGATTTGAAAGCTTGAGCATTGTCTGTAATTATTCTCGCGGGACATCCAAACCTGGAGATAATGTTCTCCTCCATGAATTTTATGATCACTGTGTCTGTGGCATTTCGTGCAGGAATGGCCTCTACCCACTTCGTGAAGTAATCTGTAGCAGTCAGAATCCATTTGTGTTGCCCGCTGGAGGGTGGGTGAATCTCACCTATGAAATCAATTCCCCATTGCTTGAAAGGTTCATCAATGTGTACAGGAATCAGGGGTAGAGCTGCCAGCTTTTGTTTTTCAGCAAACTTCTGGCATTTGTCACATGCTCTTACCCAAGTGAAAACATATCCAAACAATTTGGGCCAGTAAAAACCAGCCTTCAGGATCTTCTGAGCTGTGCTCCTCCAGCTATAATGCCCTCCACAAATTCCCTCATGGAATTCGGTTATGATGTTCCCTACTTCCTCTTCGACGAGACATAACAGGAGTATGCCTGAGGGATCTCTCCAATACAATTGGCCATTAGCTACAGCATACTTCTGAGATTTCAGTCTTAAGGCTCTGTATTTAGACTTATCACAGCTGGGTGGGCAACTGAGCGTCAGGAGGTACTCAACGATTTCTTTGTACCAGGGGCTAGTGAGATACTTCATTTGTATTTTTTGGGTAGCCATTTCTATCTCTGGTCTCCCTGTCTGTTCCTCAGACTCTTCATTGGCAATCATGGATAAGTGAATACCCAAAGCTTGGTAGTTTGACTCTGACAAAAAATTTTCTAGTCCCTGTCCTTTAATCAGTTTGGTGGGTCTGATATCCAGGTCATATTCTTGTATCTTCGCGATCCACTTGCCTCTTCTGCCCTCACTATCTCCCTGAACGAGGATGTCCTTAACTGCTGCTGTGGGTACAAAAGCAGTAATGTGGGACTGTAGAATGTACATGCGAAATGCCTTTAGGGACTTTACCAGTGCATAAGCCTGCTTCTCAAGTATGTTGTATTTTAGTTCAGCATCCCGAAGAACTTGACTAAAGAACGCAATCGGTTGCTCGTACCCATCCACGTTCTTCTGTAGAAGGACCCCTACCACCGTATGAGGTGATGAAAAAGAGAAAATTATGAAAGGTTCAGTGAAGTCAGGCTTTGCCAGCACTGGAGCCTCCGCAAACGCAGTCTTGATCCTGGAAAAGGCCTGCCTTGATTCTAGTGCCCATTTCACCTCATTATCCTTCTTTAACATATCTGTGATGTGTCTAACTATTTCGGCATAGTTGGGAATGAATCTTCTCAGAAAATTTATACGCCCAAGGAATACCTGCACTTCTTTCTTGTTTTTGGGGAGGGATATCCCGTTTATAGCTTCCACCCTTTTAGGATCGATTTTGACCCCATCTTTAGTTACTATATGTCCTAGGAGTTTGCCCTCTTCTAATGCAAAGAAAGATTTCTGGGGATTAAGAGAGAGTCCATACCTCCTGCATTTCTCAAATGTCTTCTGCAAATGCTGAACGTGCTCGACATCGTCCTTTGAAAAGACTGTTATATCATCCAGGTACACCACCAGGAACTTATCCTGTTCTCCAACAAAGGTTATGTCCATCGCTCTCTGAAACGTGGCCCCTACATTGATCAGCCCGAATGGCATCCTGGCATACATAAACGTCCCCCAGGGTGTGGTGAAGGTTGTCTCTTTCTGATCCTCTGGGAATACAGATACTTGGTTATAGCCCGAGAACCCATCCATCATAGACATTCTAGAGGCTCCTACCACCTTCTGCAGAATATGATCCATCTTCGGTAGTGGGTAGTTATCTTTTAGAGAAGCCCTATTCAGGTTTCTGAAATCCACACACAGCCTGATTTCACCATTCTTCTTTCGTACTGGGACCAGATTAGCCACCCATTCAGAATACCTTAGTGGCACTATAATTTTAGCCTTCAATAACTTTTTTATTTCTTGCTCAATTGAGGGTAGCAACAGGGGGTTAATCTGTCGGAGCTTTTGCTTGTGGGGTTTTGCATCCCCTTTTAATGGAATTTTATGCTGCATCACACTGACATCAAAGGTCTTCAAATCTTGATACGACCAGGCAAATACATCTTTATAGGTTTGGAACAGCTTTCGGTATAATGATTTGTATTCATCCGGGACTTTCTTAGACAGCTTCACAATCCTTGGGTCTTCTTCTGTGCCCAGATTAAGATCTTCGACCTGGTCCTCAGTCACCATTTTGTTGGGCTATAGCGGAACATCGTTTTTATTGAACAGCCTCTCCAAAGGCACCAGCCCTCGAGGAATGACATTCCCTTTCAGCTGGAGGAATTTGTGACCAGCTATTTGGTCTTCCAGTTTGTCTTTTGTACTATCCCCCATTTCTTCTTCTTCACAGCTGTCAATTTCTAGATTGGAAAACTCCCCAACAGTCTCCAAAAACCTCTTCACTTGCTCGTCATCTTCAAAGACCTGCCAGTGTTTGACATTATCAGGGATAGAAGGCCGGTATCTTATCTCAATTTCGTATCTCAGCAAGGGGTTCTGAGGTGGGCGGAATGTGCTAGCAGCCACAGCCAAGGAGTCTGCCATTCTGTTCTGTTCCCTGGGCATAAACTGAATGTTAAATGCCAGAAAAGAGTTCTCCACAAGATCCCAAACTTCGTTTCTGTAGGCCCTGAGCCTCGGATGTTTGGCTTGACACTGGTTTTTCACTTGTCTCACCACCAACTCGGAGTCTCCCATCACCTTTAGATTCTGTATGTTCATACTCCTTGCTGTTTGTAGTCCCAATATAAGTGCTTCATATTCAGCCACATTGTTCGTGGCCTCATATTCCAATTTGAATGATAAGGGGACCCATTGACCCATTGGTGAAATAAGTAACACTCCAGCTCCATTTCCTTCTCGGGGGTTAGCTCCATCAAAGTGGAGTGTCCAGATTTCCGACCCATAATCCTGTACTGGTGACTCAGTTCTTATCTGACAAAATTATGGTTCATTAGCATATTCCTGGTCTTCCTCCAACATTAGACAGGAGAAATCTCCATCTCTGTTGTAAACTGGGGAGTTCACGGAATCACCTGCCTTAGTGACTGTCTTGACAAATCTGGTCTCCCTATATAATCTCCTCTCCTGGCCACCAAAAACAGGAATGGTGGCATAAGACAGATCCAGCTTAATAGATCCCCCGATTCGGGTCCCCCAGGACCTTGACAATAGCATACCAAAGCGGGCTGGGATGTCAGCCACCACGATATCCATTACTACACTC
This sequence comes from Pinus albicaulis, assembly GCA_034641835.2. NCBI lineage: Eukaryota > Viridiplantae > Streptophyta > Pinopsida > Pinales > Pinaceae > Pinus > Pinus albicaulis. The sequence continues at coordinate 200,073,599 of CM076582.1, forward strand.
TTGGCCGGGATCTGAGCTAGGGTGACTGCTAGATCCTTGATCATGCCCAAGCATTTCACTCTTTTGGAATCAAAAGAGTAAAGATATTTGTATGGGCGAGTGATTTGGAGCCCCAATTGTTCCATGACAGACAGGGGCATCAGGTTGTGGGACGCTCCTGAATCTAACATACAGTTATGTAATAGTAGATCATGGATTACCAGAGATACGTAAAAGGGGGGGGTGGAAGGATCTAACTCTTCGACATGGGGGCCGAATACTACCATAGGCCTTTCTTCTTGAAGGTTGAGGCTGTCTGGAATATGTGGCACATCGGGGTTGGAAATGAAAGAGGAGACTTGTGACTGGTAGGCAGGCTGCTTCAACAGTTCAGACAGAGGGACAGGTATTTTAACCTTTTCGAGTTCCTTTTGCAAACTAAAGGCAGATGAAGGCTTCTCTATTTGTACTTCCTTATCTTTTGACTCTTTGTTTGGCACGGGAGGCTTAACTTCTTTAACAGAAGGTTTATTTACGGGAGGCACTGCTATTTGAGAGGACGAAGGCATTTGACTATTAGTTTGCAAAGACTGGTCGAGGGGTTTCTTACCTTTGTCTGGAACTTCTTGAGTACTGGTTTCTTTCTGTGCAGGTGCTGACCTTTGGGGTGCATCTTCTTCTTCGTCTTGAGTGCGTGTTCTCTTCCTGGAGGACCTAAGGTCATATTTCCTGTTGAACTGAGCTTGCATGAAGTCCTCAAACTGTTTACAGTAGTCATCGATCTCTGGCTCTTCAGCGTCCTCATTATTTTTCGGTTCTGAGTGAGATTGCGACCCCCCTTCCTCACTTTCCTGCACCGGACACTCTATATCATCACTGTCTGAGAATACAGGGCAGGTATCATCATGTTCAAATGCAGGATCTTCATGAGAAGATTCTATTTGTCCTTCCAAGTACAAAGGATGCGGTACTTGATCTTGTTGCTCTTTCTGCCCTCTCTGTAGTATCTGCAAGGGCGGTTTTCTGTACTGAGGATTGAATCCTCTGTTTGGAGCATTCTGAAAGTTCTTTGGGGGTGAATTTTTAGCTTCCATCTCCAGCTTGACCAATTTGTTAGAGAGACTCTTGATTATTTTATTCATTTCTTCGATTTTGTCATTGGCTGAGTCTCTATCTTGACTTGAAGTGGACACTTCTTCTTTGCCTCTCCTTTTAGTATCATGTTCTTGCTTCACTTTGGACTTACCAGTCGAAACATAATTTGCCTCTATTTCCAATGCATCTGTCTGTGCAATGTCTAGAGTGGCTGGCTTTCTCTCTCTCAGCGAGAAGCCAAACTCGGAATCAAATGCTGCCACGAAAACAACCTTGGCAGCAGTCTGGTGGGGCTTCATCTCGGCTGGGAGGCTGAGATACAATTTGTTAAACCTTCTGATGAATTATGATACCCCTTCATTATGCTTCTTCTTAAGGGTGTTAAACTCGGTCAAGGAGTCCCCGTGATCTTTCCTATCTCCCCACTTTCTTACGAAAGCTTGTTCCATAGCATCCCAGGTGTTTATGGAATTAGCTGCGAGAGTTTTAAACCATTTTCTAGCTTCTCCATCTAGAGACTGTACAAACAATCGTAGGACCACATCCAGATGCTCTACATTAAAGTTCTCTGCGAAAGAGCAGAAAATCTCCACATGTTTCTGAGCATCAACACCATTCTCCCCACTGAATCTGGGCAGAACCTTTAAATAATCTTGTGGCATGTCATTTAAAACTGCGGGGAGCTGTAGAGGGGCATACCTATTTTGTAAAAAACCAGGTATATTTGCCATTTGGGGAGGTGGAGGTAAGATGAGAGCTCGGGAAACGAGTGTGGAGGAGGTGGTGGTAGTGGAGTATGAATGATGATGGGTATGTAGTGAACAGCAGTTTGGGGGTTTGATAAGAAAGTAGGGCTGTCAACAGTAGATACTTCGGTGACCTCTTTAACCTCTTCAACCTCAGGGGTAGGATGAAAAGAAAACTGTGGAGCGTAACTTGACTCAGCCTCGTCTTTGATATAGACACCCTCCCGATGTGGGCTCTCTGAATAATAACCAGTATCTCTTATAGTATGGCTGGAGCCTTGTATTTGAGCGACTTGAGAGGAGGAAGGCTGAAGATATGGAAATTTTTCAAGGGAAAACTCAGGAATATCGGTATGGACTGACTGCCTTTCTCTCCAGCCCCTTCTATGTAAGATTCGTTCTGGGTCAGACACAGAGGGTGTCCTTGACTGAGATGTATCTGACCTTAGGTGTGGCTTACGGGGAGCCAGGACTGCAAATAGGTTTATCAGTAATATGAATGTGGAGTCGCCAAGGTGAGAGATGAACAACTCTCAACTCTTCGTGCTCACCTAACTGAAGAGTGGATGGGTTTTGTCGAGGCCCAGGGATTTAACTTTCTTCAACTTCGATCCCCGGCAACGGCGCCAAAAAGATGTTGTAACTCCTAGAGACAGCCTAGAGTTGTGATAGACCAGTGCCTAGGACATCTTATGAGGTGTAGAGAGCAAAGGGTTAAATACAGCTTTCAGCGCTTTAACATGACAGAGCTCTCACACAATTTCTTTGGAAACAGAAAAATAACACTAGAGTGGGACCAAAACTCCCGATAACTTGAAGCGCGAAGAATAATACTGAACTGATGTAATGCTAAATTCAGAAAACTGATGCATCAGACAATTTTAAGACAGCTCATTATAAACAGGGCCGGATTCATGATATATGGTAGAAAAGGTATATATAAAGACGGCTACAGAGATGTATAGCAAAAAGAAGATATCAACAGTCAGGAAGACGATACTAAGAGGAACTTCATAGCATATGACGGGCTTAAATAGTTAAGAATCCATACATGCCGAGAGTTCTAGTCAATAGCATTTCATAACAGCTAACATAGCAGAAATACGTATGAGTTGGAAATGGAACAATGCATTACTCCTGAGCCGTTTTAAAGTATCGGAAAGCTAATGATATAAGTATCAGTACAATAAATTTATATCAAAGACCAAAGACACTCGCATTCCAGGAGGTAATACTAGAAACATGAATGTAAATGAGTGGAACACAATATTTCAATGAACAAGAGAGAAACAAACGCTACCATAGCACCAAGTCCAGAATCCTTATTCAAATGAAACTCCTTATTATTGAGACCCGACGGGCTCTTCACATTTGTAATCTGAGTCTTCACAAAACATACACACAGGAAATCCTTACACAAACAATTTTTCTGAAGAATCTGGAACCCTTGTTTCTCCTTTTCTCCATATTATATAGGATTCCTTTTACCTTTCAGCGAGAAGATATTTCAGGGAAATATCTTCCTCGCGTGACAAAATTTGTTACCGGTCATTATCAAAACAACAAAAATCCATGATGGGGCAACAGTCCCTCCATCATGTGTAAACAGGCCCCGGGCCAATTTCCAAAACAGAACATAGAACAATGTCTGATTAAAATTAAAAATGCGAGAGTGGGGGAACAACATCCCACTCGAGAATTAGGAAAAACATAACTAAAAGAAAGTAAAAAGGCCGTTTAGGCCATGTCGTGAAAAAACTGAAATGTCATGAGTGCTGCTGAGTTGAGGCCCCCCATATGTTTTGGAGAAGCACGTTAGCAGAGGAGCGCTCTGTTGACTCGAAAGCGAGTCAGCCTTTCTTCAACTATCAACGTTTCGGATTGGGCATGGTGAGAGCTTTTCACCACAGTGAACGCCTCTGAGAATGAATGTACGCATTGATGAGCCGGTACCTGATCATGTGGAGAAGACTAAACTCTTTCTGGAGGATTGTGACGATAGTAGTGGCCTTGAGCTGAGTTGCTTTTCCCGTTGGGATATCAGACCGATTCCTTTCCGTTTCTAGAAGTGATGTGTATCGGTCGGGGAGCATGAGCACGGCTGGGGCGTTTGGCTCCCAACAAGAAGGGAGGCCGGCTGCGATGATCACGTCCCACACCTTGTCGAACTGTTCCACCATGTCAGTCACCTGTTGGAGAACCCTTGAAGCTGCTACTTGGGCTTCTTCCTTATCAATAATTTTCTGACATTCGTTGATTTCCATAAATCGACTGGGAATGCCATGTTTCCCCACGTCATTTGCCTTTAGTGTATAGAGGAAAGATATGTAGTTGCCGGCTTGTCGAGCTCTATTTGACAGATTATCCCCTGCCTCCTGCAACCGCCTATTCATATAAGGAAGGGTGGACTTGAGCTCTCCTATCATTGTTAGGAACTCCCACTGCTCAGTTACTGCCGCTACTATATCCGACCAAATCAAACTTCTGGCCTCAAGTAGGGTGAGATTTCCCTTCGCTCGACTCTTTAGCTCGGCGATGGTTTGTTGCTGCTCAGTCGTGACCTTTTTTTCCCTCCTCCACTTCTCTTTGTAGTCCATCAATAGTTCTGGCTTTTTCGGCCAGAGCGCCTTCCAACTCCGCCACCTTTTGCCTGGCAGTTGTTGTTTGCTTCTCCAACACTTCTATCTCAGCCATGGCTGTGGATAGTTGGGTTGTTGTTGAACCAGTTCCGCTTGACGTTTCGGCTACATGGAAACTGTGTGTGTCCCACCGGGTCTGTAGCTCAGCGGCTCTGCTCTCAAGCTCTTCAATCCTTTTGGTCATCTTTTCTTTCTCTTCCCTTTCTCTGGCAAGTCTAGCAGATAGCTCATTTTTCTCTTCCTCTACGTGCAACAATTCATCGGTCTGTACCGGATGTGAAGCAGGTATGCCAGCCCGTTTCTTAGCTGCTGTAATGTCCTTCTGCAACTTGGCTATCACTGCAGCTTGCATTCCCTTCCCCCCTTCATCCGAACTTTTGACCTGTTCAAGAAGAACGCGCACCTGATGTGCTTGGGCACGACAAGCGCTCTGTTCCGCTGCAAGGGAATCCCTCATGTTGTCGTGTTTTTGTTCTGTCTTCCTTAGGGCAAGGGTGATCTGTGAAAGCTTGTCTTTCATCATATCGCAGATTGTTTGGAACAGGTCAGTCAGGTCCTGTACCAGAACCTTCTTCATGTCGACAGCCAATTCAAGCACCTTGTAACTCAGAACTTCTGAATTCGGGTCCAGAATAGCCTCGGTCATAGACCGATTTTCCGAACACCAGGTGTACGCATTATTGGCCAAAAAGTTATTGTGAATTTGTCGACGAAACTCCCTAATTCAGCCGGATGTTGTCTCGGAATGATTTCCATTATTTATCGGCTCCCTTTCGTTCGTCCTGGCGGGGAGGAGGCTCTACGATGGCTTGCATGACTTCAGTGTAGTCAGAGGAGGCGACACTATCTCTTAGTACCACTATTCCTGCTTTGCCCTTATCAAATTCACCAAATTTCGTAAAGGGCTCCAATATTATCCCTTCCCCGATGACTTCAGCTTCACTGGTGGCCACCTTCTGCCTCTTGGGTGGTGGTGCTGCTCCTGAAGTACCGGCCTCTTGCTCATCGGTGCCTTTGTTCACTTCTTCTTCTCCTCCTGTGGCAGACGAGTCCGTCTCCATCTGCGAAAACATAGGCCATACTTCAAGGTTAGCCCTCCATTCCAGAAATGGCCTGGACTCATGAATGTAGGGCGCAGACCTGTTTCTCTTTCTTTTATTTGCAATGATGTCCCGCGGGTCATAAGCCCAGTTCTCACCCAACCTTAGGTCCATGTTCTGCAACATTTTTTCGACAATTGGGAGGGCATATCTAGAGTTTACCACAAAGGGGCCAATTTGGTCGGGAAGCTTTAAGATGTAGCCCTTCTTAGCAGGAACAAAATGGAGCTGGTCAGCTTTGAGGGCTTGCCGGATGTATTCTAGGGCGTAAACTCGTCGGATGGGAAAAGCTGGCAGCTGGTATGGGGCAACTTCGGCTCCATAGACCCGAATTTCAGTATAATTTTCAGACAGGAACCAATCACCGGTACACTGGTATTTCCCAGCCTGTAGCCAGCGTTTCATCTCTGGGAAAACCCTAGGGGAAGGCGCATCGTGAATGATGCTGTAAGCAATAGACATGAAGGTGTTCACGAAGCTGACATAACCCTCTCCCCTGGGCAACTGACGGACAGAGCAATTCCAGTCAAAGACTGGTCTGGGCTGGGAATTCTCGGAATACATTCTATCTAACCCCAAATGATTGAACTTGTCCGCATGCTGAAACAGGAAGAGGTAGAACACCAAAGAGCAAAAACGGAACTTTCGGACTTTGGCGAGCTCTCGAAATTGGGTCAGAATGGTTGAGGAAAGAAAACCTGGGATATCCAATGTAATCCCGTTCTGAGTCATAAGCCACAAAAAGCGGATACATACTGAAGAGATGTCTTCAGGGTTCCCTACCCCCAAGAGTCCGGCGATGAGGGACAAAACAGGTCGAACTTCTTCGGAAAACAGATTCAACGAAAATGGCTCCAATGGAGGCAAGGCAGTCGCCTGGTCGATGGTTATGGAGGCTATGAAGGCACGGCGGGCTTCTCTTGACAGCTTATTGAATTGAGCGAGCAAGGTTTCATCTTTGAAGCTGAAGTATGTGTCACTGGAAGGGAAACGGAGGGCCTGTCTGATAATCTCAGGGGAAAGGGAAAAGACTGTGTTTCCCTGGGGAGAAATGAAGGCGTCCCGATGTGCATCATATGAGTCCCTGAGCCAGATGATGAAGTCGACACAGGAATGGACCTGGGGAGTGATATGGTGATAGAAGCCAGACGCAACAACTCGGAAACGGTCGGCATTTTTGCAGTGGCGACCAAACAGCAGGGGCTTGATACTGCGTATGTCAAAAGGATATTTAGGGTCGCAGATACCCGCCTGTAAGTCATAGAGGGGTTCAAAACCAGGGGGGTTTCTGGACTCATGGAGTTGGGGGGTTTCAGGTTCGTTTTTCTTGGGCGTTCCTCTACCCATGGCAGACATTCAACAATTTCGAAAAGAGAGAAAGGAAAAGAGGGAAAACGGAAGATGGAATACCTGAACAGAGGGTGACAATGCTCGGGAAAGCGACGAGGGGAACCGTGACAGTGACTTGGATATACCCGGCGTTCTTCCCCACTCGGTATTCGCCGTAGAAAACGACCTGTGACGATTTACCAGAGAGAAATATGGGAGTTTGTTACCATTGGGGTGAACTGCTTGGGTGAAAAGGTGAATAAGTAAGACGACAGAAGGCAAGTGTCGTAAGGACACTGACACTGAGACACGTGGCGCGTGGGGATTGGGTATATCAAGGTGTAGGTGAGCGCCTCGTGTCGGGTTAAAAACTGGTACGGGTTTTAGTACCAGCTGACCTACTGGACTTACCTTACCTTTTATCCACGTACGCAGTCCGATCTTATGTGTAATTTCCTTTCGCAGGACCTTTAGATCTGCTTTCTTTCCGCATGTGCCATCTTTATTTTGCCACGAATTACATCCTGGCCACACCATCCTTTCCTTACACGGAGATCTTACCATGCCACGTGTTGCAAGTCCGTGGGGGTAAGGGTTTCGTCCTTTCCTCACAGCCAGACCCCTTCGGACTTACTCCATATGCTGTCATATATAACCCGAGGCCCCTTTCAATATATGAGTTGATATACAATGCCGCATCCTCTTTAATTTGTATTTGATATTCATTTATTATTCCGCCTATCACCGCTTAGTGCTGTTTATCCCTTAGTTTTAATATGTGTGTATTTCACCACCTTTTCTCTTTTCGGCCCGATTTAGCTTAATACTAGCCACTTGGTATGAAATTTTAATATGAAGCCTGTTCATCCTTTTGGGACTTTCGTGGCTAATGCTAAGTATTGAACAACACCCCCTCTGATAATAACAATCCTGAGTTCATATTTCACACCAGAATGATGGCCATGAACCCTATTGAACTCTCGGAGCCAATAACCTTAGTAGAACAAGACACTAAGGAAGTGGTGGAGGTCGAATCCGAAGTCGACGAAATCCTCTCCACACCCAGCCCTACCACCAGGAAAGGAAAAGAAAAAACTCAGGGCTGGGGCAAGCCCCTAAAGCCTACGAAATGGGATACAGGAAAGCCCCGTACTTCCCTGCAAAATGTGAATTCCCTACAGGTTGCTCACGAGGGGGCCCAACCTACCGAGCCGATCAATTGGCTGCACCCCTTCATGCACCCACGTAGGGCATCAATGCATATGCCAAAGAACCTCAATGGCTTGATCACTTACCTGCAAATTCCGCTGACCCCGAGGGTGGTCCCCATCATAGGCGCACCTTTTGGCCACCTTCATGAAGTTAATTTTGATGATCATTATTTGGCCAACTTTGAGGCCTTCCCTAAGCTAGCACCCGAGTTATACCTTAATCCTGTTTATGGCGCTGATGGGGTAAAAGTTGTCCCTCAACACTGGGTACATGGTTTGGCTAGGTCCAGGCTCCTAAATCTGCTTAGGATGCCCCACTTTGGACACTACAATGTATCGGACCAACTCACACGACAATTTCTTGCACTAATTCATGACGGGTTCCTATGGATCTAGTTAGGATCCCCATTAATGTTGCTCTCATGCATCAGATTACTAGTCTCCCCATGAGCATCTCTAACCCCCTGGAGTGCATGGGTAAGAAATATGAGGGGGAGACTGTTGAGTTTGTGTGCCAAAAGTATCATGTGGACTGTAATACTTGGGGATTTATCATGAAGACCATCAATGATCAAGGTACACAGTTGGGCACCATGTTGTTAGCATGTAAAATGATGAGGAAGTGTCAGGTAACCTTTGTTCCATCCTATGTCATTTGGTTAGCCTGTCAATGTGCGAAAGGGGTATGTTTTAACTGGGCATAGTATTTGTGCGATGAGTTTCTAGTTAACGTTCATGAGTCCCAAGAGCAGGGCCGTGCCTTTTGTTACTCTTGGTTGATGTTTCTTATAGCATTAGTTGCATGAGAAGCTCCTAGAAAATAATTCCTCCCTAAGATTACCCCAGACATGTGCGAAGGGGCTTGCTATGCACACTTATGGGATTCCACGGATCCACAACGGCTTGAGGAAAACCAAGTGTTCTGGGTCCTCTTTCAAAGTAGCGTGGCTATAGCTATTAACTCCTGAACACAATTGTCCTCAGTCATATATGATAGATACAAGGGTATTTCTGCATTTCAGGTCACTTTACACAATGTTCAAATCAGAGCGCACAAGGAGAAAGCCTAGACCTCTCTTCCTTACATGGTGATGGACAAAGAAATCGACAACGTGATTGTGCTTTGGCCCCCTAACTGGAAAATTGGCTTCAAAATGGGTGCAAAGGGCATTGGAAGCACCATCACGTCCTGATTCAACCCCCCTATCGTCATCCCAGATATTATAGGTACGCCCAAGAGTATCAAACAAGACACCAGTGCGGCCACCCAAAAGGATGTGCAATAGCAGAAGGACATCGATATAGTGCCCTAGAGGGACTCACAGACTGGGTTGGTTGTGGAAGGTCTACATGTCAGTGGTCTTGCCTCTCCCCATGGCATGAAGCGCACAAGTCAGGAGGTCAGAATGCCCCACAAGAAGCATCGATCTCAGCAAGTAGGACGAGACGAAACAATCACATTGACTGATGGAGACCTAGAAAAAATCGCCAATGCAGTCACTCTGGCCATAGAGGACCGATGGGCTGCCTTAGAAGAATAGCAGCAAGTTGTGTTTGACACAATTCATGCTGAGCTGCGAGAACTACCCTCCGCCACTAGTAGCGCAGCACTAGCTATAGATGACAGCTGCCTCTGTTTTCTCCCTAGTGCAGCTCTAGTGCTCAGTCCACCCGACCTGGAACCCCATGTCTAGACCAGTACAAAAGTCCAACTGAACTTAGCTTAGCTACCCGATGAGGCCTTGCAAGGTCTCCACACCATTGTATTTCAGGAAATCCACCATCGAGACCAACAACTGCACCAAAATTTTGGCATAACTGAGCAAACCATAATTGCAAAGGATGTTAAGGTATGTCTCGCCACTACGAAGCACACAGAGCTCGAAAACACAATTCACTGACTTTGTGCATGGAGATCCTCTGTCCTGCTGTGTGCGGACCCTGCTGGTTGTGTGCACAGGTGGTAATTTGGGGAATATAAGAGGATTTTTGGATAATGATATAGATGTGTGGAAGTATTGTATCTGATGTTATCTGGATCTGATCTATTATGGTTGATACAGACTTGAATTATATGATGATGTATTTGTTTGTAAGTTGCGGACTGTCTTTGTTTATGGTAAATGTATCTTTAATCTATTAATCTGCTGCGAATATATTGTTCTATGATTATAGCTGATAGTATGCATGTGGATGCGAGCCTGTTAATTAGATCTGATAAACTATATTCTGGTTATTTATTGAAACTCCTATAAACGACCTCTGGCTGTATAGATCTAATACTTGTGGACCGGCTTGACTTACCTTCTCTCTCCCAGGGTGTGTAAACCTAGTTCTAGCACCCTCCCATACTGCTTCGGGTGAGACTTTGTCCTGCGCAAGCAGGTCACTGCCGAAAAGGCCAGTAGTATAGGGATTTGTTGGAAAACCTTAACCTCTGAACCTGGGTCAGGACCCCTCGAGCCAACAGAGCTCCCATCCTGATTGATGACATTATAATTCATCAGATCTCCAAGTTACCTTACCAAGGAGAGCATACTAGGGCAGCCTTTGGAGGGAAGGAACTGGAGAAAAAGGTTGTTGATAAGGTTAAAAAGACTTATGGGGCAAGCAGGAACACCCAAGGCTTTTTCGTTGTAGATATCAATTCTCTGTCAATTAAATTTTCCACCTTGATCCTTGCCTACAAGATGATCAAGAAGTGTCGTGCAATAGAGGTACATGTGTATGTGATTAATTTGGCTGTGTAGTGCGTGAAAGGGGTGAAGTATAATTGGGCGAAGTACCTCTGCAATGAATTTTTGTAAAACATTCATGAGGCACAAAAATATGGAAAGAATTTTTATTATGCTTGGTTGTTGTTGTTGGTCGTGCTGATTGGCTGGCGACCACCGACGCAGTCCCAATTACCAGACATTGAACCCGATATCTGTAAAGCTGCCAAGAATGCATCATTATGGAACTCAAACCTACCATCTAGGATAACAGAAAAAAAATATTTTGGGTGCTATTTGATGCAGAAATATTTCAAGCAGTTCAGTCCAAGCCACCACTGTCACCTACGGTGTATGGAAAATACAAACACATTGTGGACTTCAAGGCCACCTTTCACAATGTTCATTTCTGCGCAAAGAGGGATATGGAAGGTGTCTAGTATGATCTGCCATATATGGTTACAGAGGATTACCTTACATGAACTATGACCAAGTGGCCCCCCTTATGGATCGAAGCAAGTACAATTGGTGGTGCATCTTCATCATTACCACCTAATACCCCTACGAAGCCACCCATGTCGATAGATTATCCGAAGGATGCATAGAAGGAACAAGAACCAACCACAATGACAAAGACAATTGACCTGCACAGGGATGATGAAATGGAAGAAAAGAATGGCTATAGTATCGATGCACTGGCATACAGGCGATGAGGAACCAAAAGAGGGCCTCAGACCACCGTGGGGTCACACACCATGCATAAAGCCTCTAAGAAGACAGGGACTGATCCATTAATGCTAACATAGGACGATTTTGACAAAATTGGTGACACAATATAGGCAGTCACTGAGAATGTATGGAACAAGTTAGAGGCACAGTATAAGTCCATCCTTAATGATGTGCAGCAAAGACTTCAGCAGCTCAGAGTGCAAGCGAGCATGATACAAGTGAGCGCGTAGAAAGAGAGCGTGTGATAGGCAAGAAAATTGGCCATTCGTCACCCATCTAGTTTAAAAGTCGGGCATTTCAAGTTTCAGGCGCAACACTTCAGATTGATAGTTTCGAGCTGTGCGCGGTCATTCCCAAGGGATTCAAGGTTAGGATTGATTTGGTTTTTTTCCCTAGCAGCAAGATGCATGCTATGCATATGATGATCATGGGCAAGCTGCAGTACAAAGAGTAGAAGGCATTCCAGGACGTCGCGACAGTTCAATAGTAAGCCGCCACAATGCTTAAGGGTCAGTAGCTAGTAGAGGATGTGTGTCGTGCCACTAAAAGCCAGCATGCCCATTTGGAAACTGTTGGCACTCGAATCAACACTTGGATTGTGAAAAGCACCTGACCAGACACATCTTAAGCCCAAGGGATTTTTCTTATAATTTGATTGAGTTTTCTGGAAAGTGGTTGAAACTCACACATACTGAAAAGGATTTTGAGAAAATAAGAATCTCTCACACAGATGAGGGCACTGGTGTATGATTTGGTAGAAAAATTAGTTTGTAGCCTGATGGTTAGAATAATGGAGGATAAATAGTGGATATGTAAAACAAAATCCCACTACTAAGAGGAAAGGGTGACACAAATTCCAGATCTAAAATGTATAGTGAAAGAATGCTTTTAAAATACTTATGAGTGTCACTTTACATTAAAGAATCCAATTACAAGGAATGCTTCCGACTGACATGATCTCATGAATCAGGAATACTTGGTTAAAACACATATTTCATTAAATTTTGATTTAATAGTGGATTTAGAATTTCAAAATAACTAAAAGACTCAATTACAGTGATCTCCTTATAATATAAAATTTCCAATTTTAATGAAATACGTGTTTTAATCAAGGCTGAAACAAACAGATTAACATGCATGCTAGATCAAAAGACTTATAAAAACATGAAATGGGGTTTAATTCCACCTCAACGAATGCTAATGAACAATCTTCAATTCATACTGAATCAAGAACGCTTGGTTAAACAAGACTTACAAAAATAGATCCATATATCTTGGAGGTTCACAATACTTATAAAAGCATAAAATATAACTTTTATGATAAATCTGGAAATACATATAAAGTATGTAAAAATAGAAGGGAAATAATACACACACCACACATTTTGTGAGTCCTCAAGAGCGCATCTGGATATATTATGAACTCAGAAATATTCAACACAGTATACAATAAGTTGAAAAACCAACCAACTCATTCTTCCTCTGACTTTTGTCTATATATAGTTTTACAATAGATCTGTCAGCAAGGCTTAGAACTTTGGATTCCTTTTATAATAACTTAACAAAAAATCGATAAGAAGAAGAAAAAGTAGATTGTATGTTATTTTTAGGCATTTACAATTGTAACATAACTATGATGGAATTAATCATACTGAAAAAATGTCTTTGAGCTTTTAAGAAGATACTGTTATTTTTTGATAGGTGTCAAATTTTTGATATCTTTGTTGCCAGGTTTTATGTATAGTTGTGACTATTCTTTGAATGTTGCATGATTCCTTGTGGAAACGCGTTGGTACTGAGAGTAATGGTAGAAATATGTTTGAGAGAAACTCTCCTATTGTTCCTTTCCTTTGGTTTCTTGTTTGTCACAGTAGGATTTCAAAATAAACGTGGAAATAGTGTTGGAGTGGAAAAACGCATATATATAGGTTTCAAACAAAAGGACCAGGAATGTGAAAGATATGAGAAGGAGACACGTTGAATTGTGGGCCAGCAAGAGAAATAAAAGAGGAGCAAGAAATATGGAGGTTGAATAGGTTATGGAGGCAAATTGAAAGAGATAGCAGGTTTCATTTTATTAGCAAGAGATATTATTAGATGAGCGGGAGGAGAAAAACCCCTCTATACATATATCGCAATCACAGATTGGGGTTGGAATGTTTTAAATATAAGACACAAGCGGGGGAATGCGATTTGCGATGGAAGTGATGACATGGCAAGGAGGTGGGGCCAATCACAGATCGCAAATCGAAATTTTTATTATGAGACACAAGAGTTAAATGTTAAAACTCGCGAAGTGCGATGTGCGATGAGATGGAAGGTGGGGCCCACACAATACCACATATCGCACATCAGAAATTTTGTTATGAGACACAAGAATTAAGTGTTAAAACTTGTGAAGTGCAATGTGTGATGTGAGCGGAGGTGATGTGGCATGACAGACGGTGGGGACCATTGAATACCGCAAATCGCATTTCAGAATTTTTATTATGAGACACAAGAGTTAAATGTTAAAACTCTTGAAATGCGATGTGAGATGAGACAGAAGGTGGGGCCTATAAAATACCGCATATCGCACATTGGAATTTTTGTTATGAGACAAAAGACTTAAATCTTAAAACTTATGAAGTGCGATGTGCAATGTGAACAGAGGTGACGTGGTAGGACGGAGATGGGGCCCATTTCATACCGCAAATCGCAAATCGAGAGTTTTTTTTTGAGTAATGGGAGGTAGGTATCGAAAATTGTGAAGTGCGATGTGCGATGGAACCTATGGCCGACACGTGGCCACTCTCCACAACCTTCGATCCATTAACTCTCTTGCATCTTTATTTTCTATATCCATTCTCAACCGCTTATCCCTAACTTAGTTCTCACGATCTAATCTTTTCCATCCATCTAACCTTCATTTCTGTGCTATGATCTCTGCCATCCATCTCTCTGCTTCAATTTTTTTCTTTGATCCTCACCATCTATTTTCCCCTGTACACTTCCTCCAAAAATCTTAACTTTTTAAGGAAAATACACTAGTTATCTGTCTTCAGGAAATCTGTATGATTTCTTCAATAATGAACATTGTTTCATTCAATAGGCCCACATACATTCCTTTAACGAATAAATGATTTGAACTAATAATTCATTTTTTATCCACGATATAACCCTCCTGAGCTTGTTTAGTATTCTATAGTTCTAGTCTCTCTTGAGCTTGGATCAAGTTCATATTTAGAACTATCCTACCGTTGTACACTTCTCAGATCACTATCTAGTTCTTCTTGAACTCACCTGCATAGCACTATGCTTTGAAAACGACACTTTCATCTTACAACTGAACTGAAAAGGCAGATTTATTCCTTGGAGAATGATGACCATACTTTGAAAATCTTTGAAAAATTGAAGTGCTAACAAAAACAATGAATGATCATTTGTGTTATGGTCACCCTGAAATCCCAGTGCCCACTTCTGTCACACCCACTGCAAAATTGGAAAGTATAGTAGCCACACTGAAAGCATCTAGATCAAAAGTATCCACAGTGCGTGCATAGCTCAAGTAGAATATCACAGATTTACAGATGAAATTGTAGCCTGAGACACCTCTGGAAGTTCATCCACAGCACAGAAAAGTACTTCAGGAATAAACTGCTAGCATCACAGCTACTGTGGATGCTTGCTGTAAATTTCTAGAGGAGGCCATAAGAATTTGAACCTCCATCCAAGATTTCCCTATCACATAGCAGCTGAAGATGGATCTGTGGTCTAAGGAAGAACAATTTAATGAGATTCAGGTCGCTGCGCCGACCTTGGTGCCGATCCAAAGATTGGATTGATTAGAGGAAAGTCACACTATCAAGACGAAATCGACAGACTATGCCGAAGAGAGAAATTCTCGACAACAGAATGAATCGTTTAGATGAGGAGGCTTTGTAGCTATCCTAGAACATTGATGGTGCCCTCATAGGCCTGCATTAGACCAAGAGAAGTATCAGCCTCGCAGCCGAGGGGCAAACCATAGAGAAATTGGTCAACAAGGCACAGAGCGCCACAACACAGAATGCAGAAGTCATTCAGTGACTTAAAACTTCCATTTACGCACTGAAAGACAAGATGTAGGAGTCAGGACCAAATTTACTTAGGACAAGTCACTAGATTGTGTTGGGGGCCAATTGGGACAGTGTCCCCTAAGGTCAGGTTTTTTGCATAATTTTTTTTAAAAGCATTGCACGTAGAAGTCAAGGGGATTTGGGGTGGGTCAAATCTCCTTTATAATTGTAATAGGTGAAAAGGGAAACTGTGAGTCTCAAACCATGGTACGTGTCCGTCCAAAGTCATATAAATATGAAAGAAGTTGAGTCAAAAAAAGACATTTAATTTATTCATGTTATGTTTATGTTGGATGTTTTGATCGAATTTTTGGGTTAGTTTGTGTCCAGACTGGGTCGAAAGGCTCATGTTGGTTATGTGCGCGGAGACCTAGTCCTGAGCTGTGTGCAAGGAATCTCCTACTATGTGTGCAGATGGAAAGGATTGTAATGGATTGAAGACTTATTAATAAAGAATAATTTTTGGCGAACTCTGTTGTAATCTCTATGTTTATGCGTGAATAGGTTAATTAATTATCGATTACTGCAAGTTATAGATATATCTATGTTTAAATGTGCATTTATCTGAGTTAAGCATATGTGAAATATTTTTGTGTTTGCGCAAGGATTGCATGTTTTTTAAGGGTTTTACTGAAGAGATATCTATGTGATTGTGCAAGTATTGTTCCTACTCTGATTAGATAGATATGGTTGAAGTATAATAATCTTTTTATGCATATTTGTTAAGGGTTTTTATCTGCCTCTATATCTAGTTTCTATGAAGTCTCGCGCAGGTCGATAAGCCTTAGATATGATAAGTAAGGTTAAATCCCACATCATATTCTCCCTCAGGGTGTGGAAACATGGTTATATCGCCCCCCCCATACTGCTTTGGGTGATAATTTGGTCTGCGCAAGCAGATCACTGTTGACAAGGCCAGTAGTTGGAGGGTTTTCTCAATCCAATAGTTAGTGATCCAAGGGGAGAAAAATAGGTTGATAAAAAATTCCCCTAATGTATGAGGTCAAAACAAGAAGCTAATGACGGAAATAAATTATGATAAAACTCAGAGGTCCAAACGGTAGTGAGGAAACAAAGCCAAGGATGTGGATCGGAAGACACCGGAGTTGAAGTCTCAATTGCACTAATAACATCCCCGAGGTGGGCATACTCATGCTTGGTCATCAGAGAATACTAAACATGAATGCCAAAACATACACTATGGATCCATGACATAAAGTGATAGAACATGGTCACGACAAACATACACAGTGGATTTATGTGACTCAATTAATAGAGCATAGCCACTAAGAAATACAATCGTGGATCTATGTCATGGTATATATCAGTAGGACTATGGACACATGACAGAAAGAGAAGTGTCTCAGATAGCCCTCAAACTACATAAATGATACATAACTCTAGTGTAGCTTGCGAAGGATGCCATATAAGAGTGATATTTCCCTAACCCAGGGTCTTCGACATAGCCCGATGGTATGAATCTACACATGTGAATAGATGAGCTTGAGTCGAGCAGTGTATAAATCTCCTAATTACCAGGTAATGAGGTGAACTAGTAAAATACATGAGGGAATCCACCAATGAGGAAAATGGATCCGAAGGTACCTAATATAGTCCACTAAGTGTGAATAAATTAGCTAGCATCGAACACTAGTGAACTTGACCAATCAGGAGCCAATGATGTAAACCCACTATTGATCGTGAGGAAGCCTACCACTAAGCTCTGCAAGCTCTAAGTTACTATTGGTTCCTAGATAAAGCTACTATATAATGAGATGAAGGTGACAAGAGAATATTTGTCGAAGGAGGGCCTTAATGTATCCCCCATCAATTGACATGGAACAGACCAAAATGATCTGATGTAAGGATGAGATCATGACGTGATGAATTACAACTAACATAGGGATAGCTGACTCGAAAAGGTCAACATGCTACTGTAGATCGCCGAAACATGTTGATACTTCCCTTGAACACATAACGACACGACACAAGGGTGACTTGGCAACATGACTAAATGAGCACCATGTGATATCATGCAATGATGCAAGAGGGATAGAGGCATGCTCCATATAACTGGAAGAGTAACAAGAGGAGGTGTAAAGAGAATCATATGGATGGTACGGCTCCTAGGCAAGATAAAATCCAACTGTAAGATAATGAAGCACATAGGTGTTTTGTTCAAGGGTGAGGCAACTAATGCTGCCAATGGACGATAAAATAAAATAGATGGTCCCTCCCTTCTCTTTTTATAAGTTCCTTTTTCGTAATTTTTTTCCCCAAGTCCAAAAATGAGATGAAATTATACATGGGATAACCTCCTAGCCATATTATACTAGATTATTCATTTTTCGTAACTAGTCTATCCCAGTATGGAAAAAGGTTAAACTTATACTGGGTAGACGAAGCTTCAATTTCTTTAACGAGCATGAAGTAGACAAGTTCACTAGCCATTTTCTAAGTTAAGGAGTTTGAAAAGAGCATAAAGGAAACTCCTCCTTGAGGAATGAGTGGTATCGAGGGTATAAATTTGTTCCAGTAATGGTGGAGCTACTCATGACATAAAGTGGACAAGAGGTTGGCTAATCGGACCACTCATCGCAATGGTTCCTCGAAGAAAGGGAAAAACACCAAGTGAAAGTAGATGGTAGGCCAAGTAGATGATGATGATGGAAGAGAGAAACTAAGGCCCATCATGCAGAAGTAGGTTGATAAAAGTGGCAATCATAAGGGATAAAAGTGTGGAATCCTCCTGGGGTATGGCCAAAACAGAGATGAAGAAGAGAACATGAGGCTCAAATTCTAGGTCATGGCGGGTCAGAAGTAGGGATTACAAGAGATAACAAAACAATATTGCATGGACACCAATACGAAAAAATGGTGCTATCTAGGGTATTCATGGGTAGGTAAGCTCTATCGCTAGGCTACGACGTGCATAAAGGAAATGGCGAAAGTCGCAACGTTATGTGGTCGAACCTAAGGCACATAAATAGAGTTGATGGTCAAAATGAAAAATAAAAAAAAATTACCTACCCCAATATGCCAGTAGAAGAATCATAACTCAGGCCCGGTGCAATAAATGGTGTTCTCCCAAAATAGAAACAAAATTTCACTCCCAAGTCCACCTATGAAAGGTATACTAAAAAATAGATTATAAAACTCAAAAAACCCCTTTAAACCCAAAAAATAAGAAAGGAATATTCCTCAAGATGTTGAAATAGGTTATAAAGGGAACTTATACCTCTAATTTGTCATTTTGAACTTGTGAAGAAAGGAGGAGAGAGCTTCTAAGGGTTTGAGAGCAAGAGAAAGGAGGAGAAAGTGGCCATCTTCAACCAAGTAAGTAAAAATCACCTCCTTCTCTATAATTTCCACACGGGATGCTCGACCACAATTAATTTTTGTGATGGCTTTGGGTTTTGTTAGGAAAAAATGCCTAGCCATAGGCATGTAATGGGCACTTCTTGGCTAGAGAAGCCCAACCATAGAAATTTTATGGGCTCCCTACGGCTAGGGAAAAAAATTTCCAGTCTCAAGGGTATGGATGAGGGTAAGATTAGGAATTCTTAAAGTGTTTTCTCCCTAGATAGATTTCCCTATGCGTGAAATGAATTTTTCTTTGAATGGCCATGACTGGTAGAGTTTTTTTTTACTGCAAGAGAAAATATAGAGGTGGAGTGGAGAGAGAGGAAAAATTCCAAAAATGAAATCCAAGATATGGGTCATGGGCCAGCCATCAATGCTTTTCGGGACCGTGGTTTTCTTAAGTTTTTTAGGATACCAAGCATGACCATCCAGTCATAACTCCTAACATACATTATACGGTGGTGAGATGTATACACCCAAAAATTCACTGTTGGCCCAGAGAGATTTACTATAGAGACCTTATACATATAATTCCTTACTAGTTTTTTGAGTCGGGGAGCTCTGGTGGTGTTTTCGATGGTTTGCAGCACTAGCGCAGCACCCATTAGAAGTCTTAGGGTTGATCATTGCAGGCATTTTGAAGAGACAAATAAAAATAAGATCCTCTTATAAGACATACAATACCTCACCCTACAAATGCTAGTTTACACTGTAACCCGAGTGGCAGGGACAAAAAACACCCCATGCAGTGACAGTACCATACCTGGAGTTATGTATCTGATTCTTAGTACCCACCTTGCTTAACTGGAGTGAAGGGATGGTGGCCAGCATGAAGGATAGACTCACAAGGTTGAAGAGGAGAAAAACTAACACGTGTGGTTATGGAAGCTTACCTGTAAGTTTATTCTTCAAGAGGATTGTGGTTATGAGACACCAAACATTGGATTATGCAATCTTTCCACCAGCAAGAGAACCCCGGATGGCTAGATGGTGTTCTATTTTACCATGGTACGCTGGAGTGCACACTAGTAGATGGTACCCAGACACTTATTGGAAATGATGAGGCTAGCCACATTTCCAGTAGATAACTACATGTATGATGGGGTGGACTTCACTAAATATCTTGCCATATTCTTTCCCCCTAGCGAAGGCTTCGATGGCAAAGGTAAAAAAAAAAAAAAAAGTCATTTTTTATGTGTTGTAATTTTTTTGATTTTTTGGAATATTTAATTTTTTAGTTTTTTAACAAGAGTACATAGTCACTAAATATAATTTTTGTGATTAGTAGACGTGGCACATACACACCCATAAGTATATTCTCCACTAAGGATACATGTACCTTAGGCCCTGGCCCCAACAACACTAGCAAAGGAGATATAGGATGAAGATGAGGAATTACGGGGGTTTACGCGAAATGTGGAGGGATTGACATTGGGAGTTCCTCTAGCGAGGATGGATGAGACTCCTCGACATATGCAAAGGTACACCATAGGGGTGACCTCATATCAGTGATGTGGTCTCCTCCGCTACATTTTGAATGTTGTTTTATGTTATCTTCAGCATCATTGAGTGGGGGTAGTAACAAAGGGTTGTGCAGTCTTTGATGTATCAACATATGTATGGCATAATAGTCAAGGCCTCATTTACCTAGTTTTTAACTATGTACTCAGACTTTTAATATAATAAAATACCAACTTCTGTTTGTTTTTTCTACTGTGTATGTACAACATATTTTAACTGTTCATGTGAATGGTTTAAAATGTTAGAAATGTGAAAAATTCCAATCTAACACATAATTAACTAATGAGTCATCCAATCAATTTTGGTCTCGAGGAATATGTTCATAATCAATATAATCAAATGAACGTTCCAAGAGACGTACCCTCAAAAGGTAATGAAACAGATTCAGGTTCCTTACAGAGTAGAGACAGTTAAGTTGAGACACTATGAGTCGAGAGTCATGTTGAAAAACAAGGTGGTGTATGCCGAGACAACTAGCCTCGGTCAAGAGCTCAATCATAGCACTCTATTTAGCCATGTTGTTTGTGACATGGAAAAGACAAATACCCCAAAAACTCACAACCTCGTTAGTGGGTGAAAAGAGGATCCAAGGGGCGGTAGCATCTTTCCAAGTGTAGCAGCTTACGCCATTTGCAAAGCCTCTATACGAGGGTGAGGGTGTTGACATCTGTACAAAAAAAACCAGACACATGAATTACACACATAAATCGGGTAAATTCTAATGAAAAGAAAAAATAACCCGGAGACATTCACACCTATATACATAATATACAAGAAATCGTTCAAAGGAACTAAGCATATTAGCATTTCATATAAAACCCATTACGTGGCTTTGATAGTGGATTCCCTTCATAATCAACCAATCTATAGGCCCTTTTCTTGAGAACTTTTTTAACAATATAAGGACCTTTCCACATGGATTCGAGTTTACTAGCCCTAACTTATCACAGCCATTTTCATAAACCAAAATGGTATCACCATCAGAAAATACATGAGTTCAAAAAAATTTATCATATTGGTCCTTAACGATTTTCTTATGAATTTTTTTATTGATCAAGGCGAGAAGGCATTGTTCATCAGAATAGTTAGTTGTAACAAACGTGATTCCTTGGCTGAGGTGTTAGGGAGTAACTCAATAGCTAGTTTAATAGAAGATATTTCACACTATATAGTAAGGATTGACTCTACCCCATAAACAAATTGGAACGAAGTTAAGCCAATGGCATATTTCATGGAGGTTCGGTATGCCCATAAAGCCGAAAATAGCATAAGGTGCCAGTTAGATTTATGTATTCCTACCATCTATTGCAACATTTTTTTCAAAGTACGGTTCATGGCATTAGCTTGAGGATAATATGATGACGAATATTCATGGCAAAAAACCAACTTGCCAGCTAGTTCCTGCATCATATTATTTTGAAAGTGTTTTCCATGACCATTCATGATGCATTTAGGTGCACAAAATCTGGCGATGACGTTTTTAAAAAAGAATAAAGTGGCAGTACCACTGTCATTGAGACATGTAGGCATGGCCTTGGCCTATTTGGTAAAATATTTAATAGCGACAATGATATAGTGATGTCCTTGAGTAGAGGGTGGGTTACATTGCATAAATTCAATTCCCCACTAGGAAAAAGGTCTAACGACGATAACTAGATGTAATGGGGTAGGATGATTGGTGAGCCCTGGTATTGCACCAATAGTGCTACAACTCCCATAGGCTACTCAACTTTACTTTATCAACTTGGGGTTCGTACAAACTTGGAGGTGACAATGTTATATGCATAGTAGATGAGTTCTACTCATGCCATCCTCTTCTTAGTTCTACAATGAGGTGATACTGCTAGGGATAATTCTAAGAAAGGAAGTTTGTCACACTTCTAGAGGAAATATAAGATAGGAAATAAATCATGACCATTGCACTATCAACTATAAAGAAACTACTCTGTATCATAATGACTCATCTAGCTATCTGCAAGAAAGAGAAATTCACACTTACGCTAATGCAAGAAAGGAAATTAAACTAAGTGGAATTCATGATTAAAATGTTGAGTTGAAATTTTAGAAAGGGAAACTAATCTAGGCACACATGCTAGACCAAATGACTGATTGAACTATATCTATCTCATGATGGACTACTTTGCTTAACAATTCATCTATCAATGAGCTAACTACACTTTTAAATAACTTTATTTTGAAGCAAAAGAAGGAGGCGTTGAGGTGACTTAAGAGGGTTTTTGACTCGAGGTTTCATATTTGAAGGTGTATTATGGGTTTTTCTAGGCCTATATGAGGTGAAGGAGAGGTTTTGAGCTGAAGGAGTGAGGGGTTGGCGTTGATATAGGATTTCCTGTAGTGAGACAAGATGTCCTGAAACGCTACAGGAAATGAGCTTAGGGTACTTTGAGGCCAGAAATGGTGAGGAAATGGGTAAGAGATGTGGAATGAAGGTGGAAATAGGTGTATGAAGGGTAGCCAACCCCTTGGTCAAGCTCAGAACTTCTCTCAAAATCTCTCTTTCACCTCCAAGGTGGCTCTCATTGTTGCGGTGGATATTTCCAAAAAAATAGGGTTGAAGGCAACTTGGTTGGAATTTGGTTGATGAAGGGTGTAAATTGAAGCTAATGGTGTTCGGGAAGTCCTCCTCTACTGCTCTACTCAAACCTTCAAGAAAACTACCTCTTCATGCATTCATCATTGACAAATCTATCAAGAAAATGGTGGAAAATTTGAGTTCAATTTAAGCAAACCTACCTATGAATTTGAAAAGTAAACTAACTCTACAACTACGGCATGTCCATGATAAAAAAGTCAATGTATCTAAATTTTCCAAGAAATCATAAACTGAAAGAAATTTTGGGTTTGGGATGAATATCTACCCTCCTCAAACTCCAATGGAAGAGGTGAGAGAGGGAGGCTTTAACACACAATTTTTAGATTTTATATGCTATTAAACATGAATTGAAAAGAGACTAACTACTCCAACATGAAATGTAAAGAGACTAACTGCTAAAACATGAAATGTAAGGAAACTAACTAAACGATGTGAAATATAAAGAGACTAACTACTACAACATGAAATTTAAACACAATTACATAGGAGAGATGAAGGCCAATGGATTGGGCCCTAACCCATAAGCTCAGCTCCCTGAAACTATTTCAGCGGAGAAGAAACCAAATACTCATTTTATTTCATAACCAGTCTTTTACAAAACATATGAAAATCACACATTTGTATTACAAGAGGTAATATTTCTCTAGCTACATCCAAAAATCAAATCCTAGTGAGTTCTTGCTCTACCTTATTTATCCTAAGGGTAGCTACAACCATATCCCTAAAAAGTAGGTGGTTTTTCTCCTTGGAACTCGAGAAAAGTGGAGCTTGGCTCCCCTTGATCTTCCACTTTCTTGTTTGCCTCTGATTTTGAGTTGTTGGAGGAGAATATCAAGGATATATTAGGTTCCTATAGGATTTAAGGAGGTGGTCAACCCCCTACAATCACTCCTTGTTGTCTGTCGTGAGATCTGATTGTGAAATCTTCCTCAAAAATGGAATATTCTCTTTATTTTCCTACATTTAAACCACATTAGGCCTTTGACACATGTCAACCCTTAATACACCATCTACACTAAGCAACATATGATAATAATGCAATTAAATGTGAGAAAAAGAGTATTAATGAGCTAAAAAGGTGACAATTAACCCCTTAAAATGTACCTAATGGTGGTGCTCATCATCACCCCCCTACCAAGTGGTTGCTCATCCTCTAAGTAACTTAGTCCTCTTTTTTCATCGAGCCTTTAGTACTTTTATGGCGTCTCTCACATCTCAAGGAATCAAGGAAGGATTTCCCTCAGGAGGGTAGAATCATGAATTCTTTTCTGCCTCCCCTATTCTATGTTTTCTTCAGCTTGGTCTTTTCCTTCACCCAATCCCAGCAGCAAAGGTGGAATGAGTTTTAAGCAAATCCATTGGTTCTTCATTGTCTGCATAATCCACTTTTACAAAGGTTCCCTTTCTAGGGCAGCTCTCAATCTCTCTAGAGTATGAGACTCCATGTTTCATAGGCTAATAGGGAGGCCATTCCATCTTCTTTGAATTTCCATCACACACTCCTCCCCCAATAGTCTAGAAATGTCATCATAGTGTGAAATTTGTTGTTCTTGGGTGTTGAGTTATTTATCTGCAAGGTTGGCATCAATTGCTATCATTAGCTGATTTTTAATGACCCCTATAGGGCTTAATAGTTCTGCCGTGATATGGAGAGGCTCCGTTCCTTCCCTCCTCATCCCCTTTTTGACCTCCTCTGCCCTGGCCTCTTCATTGGTCATCCAAGAGGCTAGGGCCATCATTTTCATATCCCCCAACCTAGATTTAGGGTCCCAAAGGTTTAGATAAGTTAAGACAAGATTATGCATATAAAATTCTGCCAACTTACCCTTATCTTCTATGTTGGACTAGTTACAAAAGTCAATAAATTGCTTGTAATTTTGAAAAGGTAAAGACCCATAGGATGTTATTGTTTTGATTTTAAACTGCAACAACTTTTCCTTCAGGTAGATGGCATAAGAGTTTGAGGGATGTCGGTGTTGTATTGCCTCCATGCACAGGTCTACCATGGTGGAAATTGGCTTGTCTTACTATTGCAATTGGCCTTGTAATCTTGCATTTTCTACTTATGCCTCTTGTCTTTTCTCCCTTAACACTGCCTACTTGTGTTTGACATCAACCAAATGTCTTCCCATATTAGTGAATTTATCTTCCATGATCCATACATCTTGCACACTCTTATTTTTGGAAATTTTCATCTAGTGGTGTGTGTGTGTGTGCTCTCCCTTGATCTAGCTGATCAAACAGGGGAAATAAGAGCTTTTGAGGGTTCATCCTTCCTCCTTTAATGAATGTGTAATAGGAGCTCGTATTTAGCTATGGGCTATGATGTTGAACTATTTTTATGTCTTTTGGGATGGTTTTTGGAGAGGCAGGCTCCTCCTTTAGTTCCTCCTCTTTCTTCCCTTTGGCATCCTGCCCCTCAATTTTTGTCTCTTCTTCAACACCTTGGGCCTCCTACCCTTCCAAAGGTGCCTTATCTTCCTCCCCCATGACTTTATTTTCTCTCTGTGGCACATCTGGAGTTTCCTATAGCACTACATGATTTTCCTATAGCAAACTTTGTTTTTCCTATAGAAAACCGTCTTTTGTTTGTTTCCCCTCCTTTTCTACTCTCAAAGGTATGTGGGCGTTGGTACTTGTTTGAGGGATGTTACCCTTGAATAGTGTCTTCTTACATAGTTCAAAGGTGTCTTCTCAGATGAAGTGACCTCTTGAATTTTTCCCTCCTCTGGGCCTATTCCATATTTCTTATTTGGTGATTCTTCAATTGTTATTGGGCTCTTGGTTGGAGTTTTGGGTCTCCCTTGTTTCACCCTATAACTCTTCTTGGTGCTAAAGTACATGGGGTTCTATATTTTTCTCTTTTCCTTCATAGGGGTACTTAGAGTGGCTAAGGTTACAACCACTTCCTTTTTCTATGGTCCCTGGTGACAGGTTGGTTTGTTGAGGAGAGATATCAGTTCTCAACATGTGGTCCAGTATCTCCTCCTCTCATGTATTTCCTTCCTTATCTTCTTCTTTTTCTTCCTCCTCCTTTTCATCTTCTTCTCCTTTTTCATCTTTATTTTCATCCTCCTATTTTCCTTGCTTTGTTCCTAAGTTTTGTGTGTGTTCTGCTTATTTTTCCATTTCCTCTTCTTCCTCTTCTTCCTCTTCTTCCTATTTCCCTTTAGTCTCTTCCTCTTCTTCCTCTTATTCCTATGTACCTTCAGTCTCTTCCTCTTCTTCTTTCATACCCCTTTCTCCAAGGCAAGAGGAAAGGGTTTGTCAAGGACTGACAGTGTGTGTCCCAATGAATGCTTCTATTTCCATGTCTATGAAGGTGGACCAAGGTACAGGGATGTTCAGTCTGTTGAAAGTATCTCCCACTATAATTTTAATGAGGCCATCGTGAGGTAGTTGTTGATATTTTCTCTCCCTCATTCTCTAGCTCATGTCCCTGATTGAATGCAGGAGGAATTATGGAATTTTTAGTATCTACTCTAGTGGTGAATATCCTTTGAATCTAAGCTCATGTAATGATATGAAGTGATATCCATAAACCACACTCATTCTCCCGTCACATGAAATATATTTCATGATGTGATATGCTACCTCATCCGATGGGTAAGGGAGACTAGCCCTTCTTACCCCCTTCTTATCCTCAATGTAATCTTCAGTAAGAAAGAGAAACTCTTCTTATAGGAAGTGCGAGATACTCTATCCTCTCGATTCCACTTCACTCCTAAAGGAAAGTTTGTAACTCTGCTAATGAGCTCAAGAGTTATGGTAATGCCTACCGCTCTAACCACTATGGTGGCCCTATCATCTGTTTGGGAGTGCAAGAGCACTGTAAATTCCTGAACCACTTCATCATCAAAGCCTTTGAGGAGCTTGAAGAATCCCAGCCACTGGTGATTTCTAAAAATTTCAACCACGGGAGGGTGTAGTCCAATTATTTTAATGTATGTGCGCTCCCTTCTATTAAAACCTCCCCCCATCTTTTAACTAGGTTAGAGATATAGTTGGCTAGATTTTTTATTAATACATTGGTGATATGGGACCCCAAAGGCTTCAATTTAACACAAACTAAGATTTTCTTACCCCTACTTCTCTTAAAAAATTCTTAAATTTCTGAATTATGGCTTTGACTATGTATAATTTTTCATGAAAAATTATACAACTTCGTGGAGTGATATCCACTTACCTCTACACTCTAATTTTTAATTTCTTGGAAGATGGTGGTGTTGGGTGTCAATACACTCTGAGGGTGGATTTCATGGTAGTTTCTACCACTGTGCAGCCATCCTGTAAACTTCTTGTAGCAACAACAGACTTCCTATAGCATAGGCTTGCATGAAAAACTTGACATTGGTTTGAAATTTCTCGATGGTTCATGTCTCTTTCTTGCTCTAATTGATCTCGAAATGCATAATCGAATGAGGGAGAACGGGCCAAAGTACACATTTTATTCGAAATTGAGCGAACTTGGAGCGTGGTGGTGATTTGAATTTTGCACGAGGTTTCCTTATTTGGACTGTTGTTCCCACTCAAGCCAATCATTCCCATCTGCCTCATAATCACCTCCAATTCCTCATGATCTCTCCCTTAACTAATCTAACAACCAATGTGGCATGAAAAACTCCATTTCCTCTTTACTTTAACTTTACGAGGGTGCCCAGGTTAACTGGCCACCTTTTTTCTTATTAAACTCTCTATTCTCAACATTAACTAATTTTAGCCAAATGATGCATAGTGAGAGGGTGAGGGAGACATAACTAAGCCTAGCTGATGCTAATGAATGGAAGGATCCTTTGATGTAGGGATTTGGAGCATAGTGATGGGCATCAGTGATTTTTCCTTTGTTGTGTTTTTTTATTCATATTGATTTTTATTTTCTTAGTGAGCTTCTTATTCATTTTTTTTACTGATTATTTTTGCAGGTGTTGCATGAATATCCTTAGGTGATGATTCTAGTGTGGCTTTCCTTCTGGAGTCCTCTGGTGATCATCTAGAGCCATCTCCATCAACTACCTCTTGCATATTTGACTTGTTGTTCCATGTATAGAATTTCTACAAGAAGTGATCATCTTCCTATAGCAGTCCTTTTTCTGTAGTTTTGGAGGTCCACTGAAATGAGGAAATGAAGAGAAGTAGTGCAGGGATGTTAGGGATGGAGTTATGAATTGAATGGAGCGGTGGATATATGGGAGGAGATTCCCTATGTGAGGGTTCAGCTAAACTATCTCACAGAGGTGAAAGAGAGGGTTTAGTGAGTGAATATTTATGCATGGAGTGGAGTTCTGGTTAGGAGTGGTAGGTATAGATAAAAAAATGAATTTACATGTCTTATTAATGGTTAGGTGTCCTTGGATGAGCTTGTCCCTTCTCAGATGACTTTCCTGTAGCATTACAGGGTTTCCTATAGCACTAAAGAAAATCCTGTAGCAACCTAGGACATCCTGTAGCACTATGGGTAGTAAGAAAAACATGGAGTTTTTTCTCACCTGGAGACAAAAATGGATGGATGCATGCATATTGGGATTGGTCATGGAGTGGGTAGGTAGAGGAGAGATAGAAAGAGATAAATGATTTTTCTCGCATTTTTCTAAATTTTCCTTAATCAACAACCTGTCAAATAGAAGCATATTAGTTCATAGGTGTTGTTTCATTCATTTTTTTTTTATTTTTTTTTTGCGGATAGGTGGGTTGCCTCACCAGATATTTTCACCCCACAAGCCTACCTTGGGCCTCGAAGATGTTTTCACCCAAGGATCTTTTATTTCTTTTCTTTTTCTTTTCTTTTCTTTTTTTGCTCCAGGATCGCCTCATGGAGGTTTCCAACCCAGGAGTTGGCCTTGGATACCTCAAAGAGGTTTTCAACCTTGCCTCTTTATTTTTCTTTTTATTTCTTCTTTCTATAGGAAGGTGAGGAGCTAGAAACTATGGAGATTCCAATGACATTCACCTGCATGTTTATTGAATTGATAAACTCAACCCTAAACAAGGGCTTCTTGTACATTTTTCACCTGTGACCATTTACAAGAAAATGGATTCCCTCCTCTATATGGTTTTTACCTGAAAAACACCATTTCCATGGTATTTTTCCACTTGATAAGGTCCTAGCCACATGGTCATTAGTTTTCCCTTGAATTCCTTGAATCTAGAGTCATATATCAGGGCCAAATATCCTTCCTGAAATGTATTTTTCTTTATGTGCTTGTCATACCAAAATTTTATTTGTAGCCAGATTACCTTTTTGTGAAGGAGGGCCTACATTTTGAATTCATCCCAACCATTTAGTTGTAGAAACATTTCTTATTGTTCCTTTGTGATGTCCAAGTCCAACTGAGCTACCATTCTTAGGGTGTTATACTCAAACTAAATGGAAAGAAAATCTTTCTTCCCATAAACTAGATCATATGGAGTAAACCTTGTGGTTTTATTTTGTTGAGGCCTCAGAATTTCATTTCCACAACATGGGGGAAAACCACCCAGTATGGACCTTAAAGCTACTCCTTTTCGGTTTGGTGTGGTGGCTTCGACTGGGGATAGTGGGACCAGTTTCCCAATAAGGATGATTTGGGGTGTGTTTTGTTTATATAACATGAAATGGAAAATGATTCTAATCTATCACATGCGTCTATATAACACTATATATTCTAATATATACCCTAGGTGTTTCTTCCTTTATGCAATCTAAAAAGATATCCTGCAACTATTAGTAATGAAGATCATTTAACAGTTGAAAGAGATGAAAATTACATAAAGATGATTCTTTCAACAAAATAGTCTGATTAAAAGAATTGTGAAAAGTATATTGCATTCATATGTGTGATTAATAATCCAATAAGAAATCATAAAAAAATATTAGTACAGAAGTGCATTTAAAATTCATTTATGATGATGTTTCAAATATATAATGCAATAAAAAGATAATTGTCAATCTAGAAAGAAAAACTTAATACAAGTGAATAGAAGTACCATATGTACGAAGTCATACTCACGTAAACAGATAGTAGATTTCTGCTCCTCTTCACTTTAAAGTAATTTAAAGAGTACAATAGTGCAACATTAGTTAAAAAGCTTCAAATTTCAAAAGATAACTGAGTGTGTTCCATTAATTCATCAAAGAATTCACAAACTTACAAAAGTACATTCTTTGCAAATGTTTTTGAAAATTTTCTGGACATTTCTCTAAATGCATGAGAGGGGTTTAAATACTAAACTAAATATGTTTAAAAATAGATTATTACATAAAAATAGAGGAGGTTTCAAACAACCATCCTCGTAAGAAAAACTTTAACTACAATCTAGGAAAATAAAGTAATAATATAACTATGAATTATGATCTTTCATTTCAATTTGATCCCAAAGTTGGCAAATATCTAGCATGGGTTTGAGCTGAGCTAGCTGCAAAATTCTTGATTTGACCTGTCCCTTGAATATCGCATTTTAGAGTGCTGGCTGCAATCTTTTTGTTTCTTCCGTTAAATACTGCATGGTTTGGTACTGATGATAATGTTTGATCATAAAATTATAATAATTTTCTTGATCAAACTTATTTACAATTTTAATCATTTCTTCCTGCATTTCCATCTTTTGTTTCCACTGCATTTCTAGCTGCTTGATTTATGAGAGCACTTTAGATGTGCACTCTTCAATAAGTTCTGATTTGAAAACCTGTTCAAATACAGATTCAATAATTTCTTTCATTAACCTTGATGCCTTCATTGCTGCTTTCTCTGCTTTCTTTATCTGTGCTTCCCAATCCTTAAATAAGATTTCCTTGTGGAATTTATTTACCTGGGGTAGATCAGCTTCCTTGCCTAAGTCTGAAGCTTTCCATTGAATGTTTTCATTGATTTTCTTCTCAATATTCTCACACTCAAGTTTTTGGATAGCTACTTTCTAGATCAGTATTTCACTTGAGTCACAATAAGAGCTAGTGATCGAATCTTGTTGAAAAAATACTTCTTGTTGTTACTTTAGCTTAGCATTCACATCCAATTATTCCTTTATGAATTGCTAGTTGTGGTTGGCTTTGTAGTTTGTTTATTGTTGCTTCTAGTTGTGTTTGCTTCTCAGTGAGTTGTACCTGATGCTGCAATTTTAAACTTTCAAAATCCTTTTGAAATTAGGACATCTTCAATTCCATTTTCTCACTGGAGTTAGAGATTTCTTGCTTTAACAGTCTCTCTAAATCTTGTATTTTATCTTCTTTCTGCTTCAGTAACATTTGAACTTATGTGGCCTTATCAATAGTGGAAGTAGCATATGTCCCTGAAAAATGTGATAGCTTGGTTAAATGTTCAGTAGGATCAGCTAGAGGATCCTTCCATAAAACGTCTAAAGATTCATTTGTAAGACTTGATACTGTGTCATCAATTCTTCTCCTTTTTCTTCTCTTTACTACAGCCTTATGACTAGGACTGTACAAGACATCCATCGAAGGTATTTCCTCAACTTGTAACACTATATGCTATATAGGATAAGCCGGAATGATCTCTCGATCATGATTTTCTCGAACTTATTGTAGTGGAGTAATAGTTTCCACTAATTTCTAAGAATGTTCTAGCATCCAAAAACTGGTAGATTGATCAGTATTAGGATTTGTTTGAGGCATTTTTATTGCCTTAGAAAACTTATCCCATTCAATCTTCAAATCTTTTGGCTGAGATTTTTCTGACTAATCAGGTGTATTTTGACTATGCCGAGCTTCTTGGGAAGGTGATTCTGTTCCATTACTTCTTCCTTTCTCTTGCATCTTAATCTCTTTGATTACTTGATTAATTACCTTTTCTGGGTTCTCATTTTTTTTTTGGATTCATTTTCAAAATGATCTGAATTCTGAGGTTGATGTTCTGATTTCCCTGACTCATCTTCAGACATGTCTTTAGTTTAATTATCCAAGCTAATACTTGGATTTGGTATGTTGACATCTTCAATAGTTAGTAAATCCAGAGGAATCCTTTCTAGTCTCTTGCTTCTGGATGCTTAAAAGGCTTCCAAGACATCTTGATTGAGTTGACTAGATTCAAAATTTAGCACATCTGAAAACTTTTCAATACCTTGAAAGAAATCATCAAAAATATCTATCTCTTTCACAAAAGGCTTCATTTTGAACTTTGTGATGAAGTTCTTAATCACATCATTGGGGTCATATGGCCGCTTTGGCATTACAACCAAATTCAACAAATTAACATTTGAAACTTCCTTGTATACATGACAAATATCAAAAAGTGCAAAAGTACCGCATTGTAAAGGAAGATTACGCCAAACGGCCTTCTTAGCATCTTTAAGCTATTTTGAAATACCATTTACAACAAGCTGGTAGGAAATCTCTCTAGCAAGTAACTTGTCGGGAACATATTATGGCAGGACGTGAGGAGAAGAATAATTCCCAAACACTTTGACATACGTGAAACTTTCCTCGGAAAACCATCTAGCAATGGGAAAAATGTTTGTACTAGCCTCTTTGGAAATCCTAGGGGCTTTCTCATTGAATATAATTTGGTGTAGAGGCAATATGACTCTATGGAAAATTTTGTAAAAATGTAGATGAAAATTTGATTCACAAAGGACTCTGTGGTAAATTTGGATTGGATTAGGGTCTTGGGTCATCCATTTACATCCCATGGTATGAAAACTCGAAGAAAAAAAAATTCGTCCATGACATAGGCACTCATGTAAAAGGGGGGTATTTCTCTAGATGAAACACTTCTTTTTCTCCTATACTCCATGATTTTTCTGGCTAAATTATCATATATGATATTTTCCCAATTCAAAATTAAGGAATTGATGATTTCTTCGATTAATGGGACCCAATCTACAGAAAACCTAGTAGTATCACGTTTTGAAAATTATTTGCACAACATAGTGGCATCATAGAAATAAGGGGAAGGAATTTGTGCTATTGGGTACATACCAAATTTTTCTCATTTAAGATTTCCTTGGTCATCCTTCCATTCCTTTATGACTTTCATGAGGTTTGTATTTTTTGTTCTAAATATTTGAACAAAATTTATGTCATAGTTTTGCTGCGGGATGGGTAAATGGTAGTTTGTCTTCAATTATTCTACCCTGAATGAATCGACATCCTCGACCTTTGAAACCTTAAATGTTCTATATTCTATGTTAAGGTGGTCAATTAACCACTTAACCATATCTTTATAGGGGAGAATCTTTGGCCTTGCTACTACCTTATGGATGAATGGGCATGCAACGTCGAAATAGGTCGGGTCTGAGGAAACTGACGTGCCTACTGTAGCAAATTTTCTTATTACCCTTGGCTTTTCATCCTCAGAGAACTAATACATTTACTCTCACGAGGAACTTCCACAATCCTTGTTATAGGTGGTATTTTAGAATAGGGGAGACATATATGAGCCTTCAGTAGATGATCGTTGCCTTTCTTGCTCATTTCTGTTGTCCTTGCTCCATTAATTGGTTTCCTTATTTCAAGAAAACGGAGAAAAATTTAAAAATATAGGGAATAGAGAGGCAGATATAATTAAAACAATTCGGCATTCAATCATTTCAAACATGCTCGAATTAGATATGAATCTATCAAACCTTACTCCTATTAAATGTTGTTAATCACTGATAATCCTTTTAATCAAATATCTTACACACCTTCACGTGAAATGTCTATCGATCAATTTTAAGACGTTAGATCTTATATTCAATTTGATTTGACATGAATCATTTTTCACACCTGAGTAATAACTAACCATTATCACATATTGCAATTTATAACTATTTCCATTTGTTATGTTACCAATAGTTCTTGTGAAATGTGATCTGCACAAATCGCACATCGCAATTTCTGTGTGGGAATAAACATTGCTTTTAGTTATGTCCTACTAGATGCGAAACGCGCTTTAAGAAATCATGTCGCTACGCTTTATCAAAAACTTGGAGTTTTATGTTTATTACTTTATCGGTTCGTCAAGTCCATTTAATCGCATCTTTTACTGAATTGCTTAAAAGTTTGATCGTTTTACAAGGTGCAATGCGATTTTTGTTTATAAAGATGTTTAAAATGTTTGCAACAGGAGTTTTATATATCTTCGGAAAGGGTTTAGCACATATCACAACTCGCATGACTTAATATTTTTTAAGATGTTTAAGTTTGTAAGCTATGCAATTTACGATGTGTGCTAAGGAAAGAAAGCAGAAAGCAAAAGAAACTTTATTTCCTAAAGTTTTTTTGACTTACGCTAAAAATTAAACAAAATAAATTTCCTATTTATTTATAAAGTGTCCCCATTTAGTAAAAATAAATGGGGGTTGTTGTATAGCACAAAAATTGGCGATTCACTTGGGACAACCTGCTATCTCTGATTAAATTTTTGAAATTTCTAAGAACTTTTTTGATATAAAAATAGCTACAGGAATGAATTTCAATAAATAATATCTCACTAAGCTAAAAAATCTCTCTTAATTATAATTCATAAGAATTCCTCTTTAAAAATAAAAGTATGAATATCTATATCAGTCAGTTCAAAAAGATAAAGCAGGTGGCTCTTTTCAAATTAGATTTATAAATATTTACTCTTTTATCACAGGTAGAGCCTCTTATCCAATAGGAAATTTAAGCTCTTGGCATGGTTACCTTTTACCCAACAATGATTCATTGTCTCATACAGTCTTTCTTACAATTTTCAAAAAATAAATTCCAACCTTATACACTTGATATTTTTTTGAACTTGTTTTTTATTTTTTGTATCGTATTTTTATTTACTTAAAATCCATTGTCTTGGCTTGGTAACCAAATATTGACAATTCCATTCACTAGCTGTAATTAAACTAATCAAGTTGGCTCTTGGTGAGACCCTTTTCCTCTTGATATAATCTCAAGTCATTACCCAGTTTTGGTAGGCAGTATTGGTATTGTCAGTTCAACTATTTCCCTATGAACATGGTAAAAAAGCTCTTGATGAGACTAATTATCTTTTAAGATTTTCTAGTATATATTTTGAATTTATTTCTAAAAATTGGTAAGTTTTCCCGTATGGGGTGAATCATTGGTCCTTTTGAGGATTTTAGATGATAATTTTTTTAGTTTTAGATTTCTTCTTTGTAAAAGAGTCTTTACTATGTTAAATATTATTTTCTTCACTAATAATAGAATAATAATTCTTTATAAATATGAGAGTTCATCAGAGAATAAATAACTTCAGTGAAATTGCATCTTTCTGTGAAAATAGAATCTATTTGTCCTTCAAATATTTCAATTGTTTCCTTAACATTTCTTATTTTTATAAGTGATAAATCAAAAATATTATCTGAGATGTTTATTTTAAAAAGCTAAAAATCAATACTATGCAACTTTTATTTTCCTAAGGAAAAGAAAAATACAATAGTATACAGGGAATAGAAGGGGTTACCTCCTATGAAAAGTATTTCTTCAAAATCTTTCCATTAACGGGAAAAAAATCTCTTTTGCCTAATAGATCTTGCAATAAAAATGTTGATGGGCCTATTTCTTCAATAATTTGAAATGGACCTCGCCAGAGTTTTTGAAATTTAGTGTGTTTACCTTTCTCCTCGTGTGCTTTGTCCCATTTCAATACAAGATCACCAATTTGAAAGTTTTTTGGAGTAATAAAAGTTGATTCAAATGAAGTTTTTACTATCTGTTGATGATGTGCATGAGTATCTTTATCTTTTTCTCTTTCTTCTTCCAACTTAAGAATTTGAAATTGTCTTACTTGTAAGGAGGAAGAAGGAGATTCATCAATAAATTGAACTAAGGCAAGAGAAGGAATAAATACATTGGTAGGAAGAACAACTTCTTTTCCATAAACAATATTGACTGGAGAAGTGCCAATAGAAGCTTTCAAAGTTATTCGGTCTGCCCAAAGAGCAAAGATTAATGACTTATGCCAATTTTGTTGGTTTTGATCAACAATTCGTTTGATGATTCTAATAAGGTTTTTATTTGTGGATTCTACTAAACCATTCCCTTGCGGATAATAATTTGCAAAATACTTAATTTTAAAGCCTCTGTTGATTGCAAATTATATCATCGCAGTTCCTGAGAAATAAGATGCATTATCGAACATTAAAGCAGTAGGTAAACCAGACATAGTTATGATAAATTGGTCAATGAAATCAATAATATTCTCAAAGTTGGCTACCTTCAATGGAATTTCTTCCACCCATTTAATAAAATAATCTGTAGATGTGAGAATATAGTTATGTTGTTTATAAGGGTTAGGAATGATCCCACTGATTATATCTAATCCCCATTGTTTAAATGGTTGTTCGATATTAACTGGATGTAATGGGATGGCTGGTTTCCTTTGTCTTCCAGATGCACTTTGAAAATTTTTTAATTTTCTTGCATATTCATGAGCATATATAAAAAGTGTAGGCCAATAGTAACCTGCATGCAGGATTTTGTGTGTTGTTGTATTTCCTCCAACATGTCCTCCAACTGGTCCATCATGGAGTTCCTACCAGACATTCTCTACTTCAGTTTTCTCTAAGCATATTAATAGCACATAATCAAATTTTCTTCTAAACAATACATCATTGATTAATTCATATTGCTTGGCCTTTAATCTCAAAGCACGTTTTGTTTTATAACTGAGTTGGGTTGGGTTGTATCCATTTTTCAAATAAAATATGACATCAAAGTATTGAGATTGCACATCGTTGAGGCTTACCTCTGATATTTGCACATTATCACCTGAATCTGCTTCCGATGATAAATGGGATG
Organism: Pinus albicaulis; assembly: GCA_034641835.2. Lineage (NCBI taxonomy): Eukaryota > Viridiplantae > Streptophyta > Pinopsida > Pinales > Pinaceae > Pinus > Pinus albicaulis. The sequence continues at coordinate 200,110,444 of CM076582.1, forward strand.
CTCCTGTTAGCATTCTGCAAAAACTTTGACCTCTAACAATTTTAGAGGGTCTAATTTCTACATCATATTTTTGTAAATAGGTAACCCAGTTATCCCTTTTATCTCCTAATTCTCTTTTCATCAATAGTTGTCTCACTGCAGAGAATGGAACTATTATTTTGATGTGAGTTTTTAGGAGAAATGGTCTGAAATTATTTATATCCTTAAAGACAGCAAATTCTTGCTTCTCAATAGATGAATAATTTAATTCTTCACCTTGCAAATTGGAACTAAAAAATGATATTGGTGCTTCAATTTTTTGGTCATTAAGTTGTGTTAAAATAGGAGCATAAGATGTATCTGATGAAAAAATTATATAAAGTAAAGGCATTAAGAAAATTGGGGGTAGTCAGGAATGGAGCATTGATAGTGGATTGTTTGATCAAATCAAATGCTTCTCTTTCATTATGCCCCCATTTAAAGACCAAATTTTATTTAATCATGTTTTGTAATGGTAAAATTATTTGCGAAAATTCAGGGAAAAACATTTTTACAATGTTTTCTTGTCCAAGAAATGACTGCATAGCTTTCTTGTTATGAGGGAAAGGAATTCTTTTAATCTCTTCCATTATTTCAAGATAAATATAGATACCTTTCTTTGACACAATGAATCCTAAAATTTTTCCTTCATCTAAAGCAAAAAATGACATCTTTGGGTTTAATGAAATCCCATACCTTTTACATTGCTCAAAGACTTGATTTAGGTCTTTCACATGATTGGTTACTTGTTTAGAAAATACTGTAATGTCATCTAAATAAATAACCACTGATTTATTTATGAGCCCCCAAAAAGTTGTGTCCATAGCTCTCTCAAAAGTGGCACTTGCATTAATTAACCCAAATGGCATCTTTTGATAGGTGTAAGTGCCCCACTTATTTTTGAATATGGTCTTTAATCTGTCATCTAGATGTACGAGAATTTGGTTATATCCCGAAAATCCATCTAGGAAAGACATAAGTTCAGAAACAATAATTTGTTTGCAATATTTGTTCCATGGTTGGTAATGGAAAGTTGTCCTTTTGACATTCTTTGTTTAAATTCCTAAAATAAATACAAATCCTAATATCACCATTTTTCTTCCTGACGGGAACCAAATTTGAAACCCATTTAGAATTTCTAACTCGAAAGATGATCTTTTCTTTGAGGAGTTTATTCAGTTCTGTTTTGATTTGATTTTCAAGATTCAGGTGAATTTTCCTCAACTTTTTTTGTATAGGTTTCTCATCTAAAATCATAGGAATTGTGTGTTGAATAACAAAAGTGTCATATGTTTTAAGATCAATGTAATCTCAAGAAAAAACACTTTTTTACATTCTTAATAACTTGAAAAATGATAATCTTTTTTCAAAAGATAGACCAAGACCTAGATTGACATTTTGAGGTTTATCGTTAGTTCCAAGATTTACTAACTCAAATCTTAAGGCAGAAATTTGAGTTTTTGAGTTAGTAACTCTTTTAAACCTGTATTTTAGATCATAGAGGTCTTCTAATTTGACAACTCACTTAGGAATTGGATTTTCATCTTGCTCTTCCTTTATCTGAGTGTCATGTTCATTTTCATCCAAAATTGGACTATCACAAGATCCTTCAAATGTAAGGAAATCTATGATATCTGAATCATAATTAAATACTCTCCAATTGGTAATATTGTCAGGAATAGATGGTCTAAATATTAATTCAATGGAAAATTTATCGGGACTAAATTCTTGAGATAGAATTGATTTCGATGCTACATTAGCCAATAGATCTACACTAGCATTCTGTATTCTAGGCATGGAATAAATACTGAAGGCTAAGAAATGAATGGTCAATTCTTGGATTAATGATTGGTAATGATTTAAATGTCCAAAATTACAATGAATGGTATTTCTTATGTGTCTAACAATGATTTCTAAATCTCTTAGGACTTTCAGATATTTTATGTCGAGATCAATTACTTTGTACAAACCTTGGATTAATGCTTCGTATTTGGCTATATTGTTTCTACAATCGAATTCAAGTCTGCAGGCTAACATGGGTTTTTCTCCTTCTGGGCTTATTAAAATGTAGTCAGCTCCTGCACCATCTTTAGATTTATAACCGTCAAAATAAAGAGTCCAAAATAAAGAATTAACTACTGGTTTATCTACAAAATATTTAAATTTCGAAGTGTCTGTCTGGGAAAAATTCTCTATCTGAGTGATAATTGCATTATCGAAAAAGGGTGATGGTTGAGTGTTAAAATTTTCCAACAATGATTGCCGAGTAATTTCCAACAATATTATTATTGAATTATACTGTCTCGTTTATTCCTTCAAGATCAGTGACTGTATGTTTCATGAAATTTTCATGGTCTACCCATATTTGATTTCGCTTTCCATTGTATGGTAGCCACATATGTGACTAGTCTGTTGCAACATATCCATGAATTTTTCTGTAATATTCCCAATTAGCCCAAGCTAATGGGAATATACAATTTTGTTTCATTTTCTTGTTGCATGAATAAATGTGTAAAGGAGGACAATAAAAACTCCTAAAACAATGAATAAATCAATGCCACATGTGAACAAAGCTAAATCTGGGCTATCTAAATAAACACCCTTATGTGTGAAAGGGATTAAATCATTTGACTAGGTCAACCATGACCAAATCAACAACGCTGTCTAGAAGAAGTGATCCTCATTGATGCACAGCGCACTCTTAGTTGGAGGTGGCACATGTGAAAGTAGCTAAATCATTGAGATGGTTTAGGGTTTTGCAAGATCTCAATCTTATAAAAGGAAGAGGAGGACAACATGAGAAGGTTGTTGATGACCATATTATTTTCTGAATATTTTTTATGTTTAGAAACTTCTTATTCTCCTGGCTATTTAGCAGAGAATAGTGATTTTTAGCACTGGGTGTTCTTGACTGGGAATCCCACCTCTTTCCTTGGGAGGCCTCTTGGAAGAGTATTGCATTTCTTGTCCACTATGAGGCATTTGGCCAAGCTCTTCCTCCAACTACAACGCAGATCCTGTTGAGGGTTTGGTTGTCTTTGTAAGCTACAACAAGTGGAGGCTATATCTACTCAGATCTAGGCCATTCTAGTGCCTCTTTTCAGTGGGAAAGTCTTCTATCCCCTTGACAAGAGAGTATTGGATGATTGGAGCACATTTTTCAGATCTTGGCTTGAGGCTAAACTTTTTCTAGAGCCTACAGTGCAGTTTTCATTCCAGTATTGCATTATTTGCCAGTGTACAGTTGCAGGGTGTTTTGGCACACTTTTGGAGGAGAGATTTCTAGTGTTGGGGATCTTCCCTTCATGATGAATATCCATGTATTTCAGATATATTCCATTTCATATTCAGATATTATCTAAATAATTTTGTATTTTTTTTCAGAATTTCTAAATCATTCTGCAGATCTGCTACATAAGATCTCAGATCTACTCCATGTACTTCATTTTTTGTTGAAAACCCCAAGGGGCATTTGAAGAGGAGCCTATCTAGTGAACAGATCTGATATAGATCTAAATTTTTGTACACAGATCTGCTCTAGATATGGAGTGTAATATACAACTATTATCAGCCAATAAAATAATGTTGTCAAGCTTGTTCAGTCTTAATCTATGGTTGTGTCACCTCATTTTTTAAGATTTCTTCATGTAACAGTCTTCTATTTTTGTTTTACATATCATGGGCCACATTATAAATCTAATTTTATGATGTAAATTTCATTTTTGAGCCTCCATATTGGCTTCCTGATCTTACTTTTCTAAACTGTGTTATTTCTCTGCAGTATTGTTTAATATTGTTGCTTGTTCCCATTTGGGGATATTACAATGGTATCAGAGAAATCATCTTGGCACAGCCTGTAAGAAGCCAATATGTCTTCAGAAGAAGAAGGACCTCTTACTGACACAAAGAAGAGGTATCTGAAAATAATACAGAAGAAATGTGATTACATAGAAGACAAAGAAAAAAAAGGGTGAAACCCCTTTATCTGGAAGGTTGAATGGAGAGGAGTTCTCTAAAACTCTTTCTCATGCTATGCATGAGCTGAAAGGATAAATCCGGGGAATGAGGAGGGAAATACATGTAGATCCCTCAAGAATATTTTCACATAAAGGAAGCCCCAGTATTTCTTAGTATGTGTGTGAGAATTCAGCCACATAATATGATCTACAACGTTGTAGCATGCCTACTTTCTTGAAAAAGGAAGAAGGAAAAGGAGGAACACCAAAGGAGGAAAATCTTGGTGATTATCTCCAAAAACATGAGTCTCGGTTAGAGAGATTCAAGGAGCATCTAATTTTCCTAGATTTCTATCAACTTAAAGAAGAAAGAAGATCCAGCAACTACAATAGAAGAAGAGGGTGCATGCAGCACACTTTGGGTAGATTCTCTCTACCTACTTTTGATGGATCACCTGAGAGGTCAGCCAAGTCTTGGGTAAGGAAGCTTGACACTTATTTCCAGCTACATCAAGTTTAATAAGAAGAAGCCATGAGAGTAGCAATGCTGCATCTTCAACGTAAGGCTTATGCCCGGTGGCTATTTGAGTCCTCTTCCTTGAAAAATGTAAATATCTCTTCTTATGAAAATTTCAATAGGAGGTTAGTGAAAAGACTTGATTTGAGACATTATGAAACTTCTTTGAGAGAGAAAATCAAGCCCAAAAAATCTTAATCTTTGCATGAGTTGGAAGAATCCATAAAGCCAACTCTGTTGCTAAACACTGTTGAGGGGGTTTGATCTGCTGCATGATTTGCCAAAGTCAAAAACGCCACTTCAGAGAACTCTCCTCTCAAGGAGAAGACATGAGGGTTCCTTCTTCAAGAGGAGATCAAAGAAAAGGGTCTCTTAATGATGAGGCATTCTCCATTGATAAGGAGAAGGGAGAGAAAGAGAAGAGAAGATCCTCCAGTGCTATGACAGCAGGAGGAGATCTATTTTTATTGGGAGATGGAGATGAAGCAATTGCTTCCACTAGAGGGGCTCTTGCATCTTTGCAAGAAGTTCCAAGGAATATTACATATGGATAACATGAGCAGCATGTGCCTATGATGATAGACAATGAGACAGAACAAAGGAGTGATCACAGCGCTGACATACTAGAAGATGATCCACTATTTCTAGGAGGAGAGAATGGAGCAAATGCTTCAATCAGAAGCACTCTTGCATCACTAAGAGTGGTCCCAAAATTTCATGAGATTTCCACACATGAAACAGAGTTGAATTTTCATAGTGGAAGCAGGGACATGAGGATCCCATCTATTATGCATATGAGGATGGTCCATGAGACCTCATTATCCTGTGGAAAACCACCTGGGAGGCCACCCGATTCAGATTTTGTGGGGAAGATCTCACAACTTGCTGCTCCAAACTTAGGTCCAAGAGGGATTGGAGCACTTGAAGATAAATATATAGCGTTGGGAGACTTAGTTAAGCTCAATAATGAGGGAGATCTTCTTCCCTTATCATCATCACCCACTCTCATTTCTGGATCTGCGCTATGGGAGGAGAGGAATGGAAGGAATGGCCTTCCAACACACACCTTTGGCATGGGAGATGTTAAGGAGGAGAGTAGCAACATGACAGAAATTTATGTTGATACATCATCAGCGATGTCATTGTTCAGCAGTTTAGATCTATATTGGAAATCCCAACTATTGGTGGATTATTCCAAAGATCTTCACACTTGTATGATACTTGATGACCAGTTGCATGAAGAGGGCTATTTAGACCAAGGAGGGGTCATCTATCATCATGGTAGGATCTTCTTATATAGAGCTTCTAAGCTCAAGCAGAAGTTACTACAAGGATCATATAAAGAGTTATGTTTCAGCCATATGTATTCGATGAGGATATACAACATCATCACTAGGAGCTTTGATTGGGAAGGCTTGAAAGAAGAACTACATTATAATTTTCAAGAATGTATAAACTATGTGGAGTTGGGGCAACAACATGACTCCATGAAGGGGTTATTTCAGACATCTCTTCCTTCTTATGAAAGAGGAGAAAGATCCATGCACAACTCCATGTGTATGAGGAGCATTGTTGGTGAAGAATCTGATCATGTAAAGAAAGTTTTATTTTCTGATTAAACATATTCTTTCACCATGCTTATGCAGGCCATGACTCCAAGGAGGAGTAATGTATCATGTAAATCTCATGGCAAAAATTGGGCCACTAAAATTTCTGAATTTTACCTCTCCCTTGATGTGCAAAGGGATATTTTCTATCATGATGGATGCTTTCTGAAAGCACCAAACATATCTCACACTTTCAACCACAGTGAGATAACATGGGCAGCAGGTAAGTGGTGGTGAAACCACTTACCACACCTTTATATAATGCAGGAAGGAGATTCAATGCGCTGGTACCATATGCGGGACTATGACCCACCTCCACATGCTCAAATTTCTGTTTGTGTATATGTAGTTTTGCTTCCATACATAGATGATATACTTGTACTTTTTATGGGAGTGTATGGAGGGATGATGGGAGGCATGTATGTACCACATGGGATGGAGACTCTCTATGTATCATATGCTACATGTTTCAGGGAGAGAATTGGTTCAGCCATGTTTGTTTCATTTCAGTTTTTAACTCCTTGTGGGATGGACTATGTACATCTCATGATGACTTTGGAGGAACAATTCATGAAGGGTTGGATTGGTGAACACTTAGCTTATGGAGGAAGCTTAATTCAGGATGGTGTCACCAATGGAGGAGGAGAAGTGTTGCAGCACTCACCTTATCAGTTTCTTGAGGACAAGCAACATTTTGAAGGGGAGGACTGTAATGTTCCCAATTAGCCCAAGCTAATGGGAATATACAATTTTGTTTCATTTTCCTGTTGCATGAATAAATGTGTAAAGGAGGACAATAAAAACTCCTAAAACAATGAATAAATCAATGCCACATGTGAACAAAGCTAAATCTAGGCTATCTAAATCAACACCCTTATGTGTGAAAGGGATTAAATCATTTGACTGGGTCAACCATGACCAAATCAAAAACATTTTCTAGAAGAACTGATCCTCATTGATGCACAGTGCAGTCTTAGTTGGATGTGGCACATGTGAAAGTAGCTAAATCATTGAGATGTTTTAGGGTTTTCCAAGATCTCAATCTTATAAAAGGAAGAGGAGGACAGCATGAGAAGGTTGTTGATGACCATATTATTTTCTGAAGATTTTGTCTATTTATACATTTCTTATTCTCCTGGCTATCTAGTAGAGAATAGTGATGTTTAGCACTGGGTGTTCCTGATCAGGAATCCCACCTCTTTCCTTGAGAGGCCTCTTGGAAGAGTCTTGCATTTCCTGTCCATTATGAGGCATTTGGCCAAGCTCTTCTTCCAACTACAATGCAGATCCTATTGAGGGTTTGGTTTTATTTGTAAGTTGTAGCAAGTGGAGGCTAGATATACTCAGATCTAGGCCATTCTAGTGCCTCTTTTCAGTGGGAAAGTCTTCTATCCCTTTGGAAAGAAAGTATTGGATGATTGGAGCAAATTTTCCAGATCTTGGCTTGAGGCCAAACCTGTTCTAGAGCCTACAGCACAGTTTTCATTCCAGTACTGTGTTATTTACAAGTGTACAGTTGCAGGGTGTTTTGGCACACTTTTGGAGGGAGATTTCTAGTGTTGGGGATCTGCCCTTCACTATGGAGATCCATGGATTTCAGATCTATTCCATGTCATATTCAGATCTGATCTAAATACTATTGTATTTGCTTTAGAATTTCTGAATCATTCTGCAGATCTGCTGCATAAGATCTCAGATCTACTCCATGTACTTCACCTTTTGCAGAAAACCCCAAGGGGCATTTGAAGAGGAGCCTATCTAGTGTACATATCTGATATAGATCTAACTTTTTGTACACATATCTTCTCTAGATTTGGAGTGTAATCTACAGTTGTTATCAGCCAATAAAATAACGCTATCAAGCTTGTTCAGTCTTAATCTATGGTTGAAGCACCTCATTTTTGAGGATTTCTCCATGTAACAGTCTTCTATTTCTATTTTACATTTCATGGGCCACATTATAAATCTGATTTGCTGATGTAAATGTCATTTTTGAGCCTCGATATTGGCCTCCTTCTCTTACTTTGCTGAACTGTGTTATTTCTCTACATTATTGTTTAATATTGCTGCTTGTTCCCATTTGGGGATATAACATTTTCAGAACAGGCTCTGCTTAACACTAGATCGTAGAACTCAGGAATATCGGCCACCAATATATTGAATATCTAAGAAACCTTGGGGTTTGATGACAATCTGATAGAAATAGAATGTATTTCTCCCACAACCTCTACTTTAGTTCCATCAAGTTGTACTATATGAACAGGAGAACTCTAAGGAGTTATGTTCAAGTTAGCACAAACTGATTTTGGCATTATATTAGAGGAAGCCCCTGATTCTATTAAAGAATTATGGATGTTTTTTTATTATAGATCTCATAGGTTAAGAGAAATGGAGGAGTATGAGAGGTGGATCGATCACCTATCATAATAAAATCTGTAGCATCTATTTTAGTTGAAGAAGAAGGTGGTTTACCCATTTGATTAGCAGCTCGGACTACTACTGGAGCAGGTAGGGTTAAAAAAACAACTGCATTTAAATATTTAAGTAAGATTTTATGATGTTTCTTTAACATAGTAAGTTCATGGATTGAAATTTTGGCCCTGGTATTTTTCATATATTCAACTACATTATATTCAATAGTGTCCAAGACTACCATTGTCTTTGATGTAGGTGGGGTATCTGAAGTAACAGGGTTTGTTTGTGTAGCCTTATAAGTGGACTTTTTACTTACTATTTTATTCTTAGTAGGCATTGAATTCTTCTATTGTTGATTTGGCTACGTTGCTTCAGTAGTCTTTTTTCTTCTTGTACTCACAAGTAAAGCTTCTTGTTGTTCTTCATTTGGTAGGATGAAATCCCACATTCCATTTAGTTAAAATTCTTCTTCCTCTTCATTTTCCTCTTCCTATGTTTTCTCTTCATCTGTATCTTGATCAAACTTAGCGTTAGATATGATATTTGGTGGTTTAGTATTAGAGGACTGATGTCTGAAAGTATTTTTTGAGCTATAACTTTCAACGACTTGTTTCCTGATATCTTCCATCTCATTTGACATAGTCTTTAAAACTTTCTAAAGACCTTCTACATCAAAAGGGCCTTTAGATGGCTTCTTTTTTTAATCATATTTGAAGGATACTTTCTTTTATTTCCTATCTTCTTGGGAATTCTTCTTCTCAAGAGGGATTATGTGTTTCCCTACAGATAAAGATTCCTTCATGTTTTCTACGAGTGTAGGAAGTTTTTCTCTATCAACAAAGATGGCTATATTGGATGGAAGAGCTGAAATTACCACTCAATTTGAACTTCTGCACTACGAATTGATGTGGTAGGAATTTTATTAATCAATTTATTAAATCTTTTATTAAAATATTTTATTTTCTCCCCCGCTTTAGCCTTTAAATTTGATAAATAATTGATGACTGTTGCAGTGGTCCCGTCATCCCCAAACTAAGCTATAAATTGTTCTTCGAACATATTCCAGCTAGTTATAGAGTGGGGAAGTAATGAAATATGTCAGGATCCTTATGATCCTGTGAGATTATATGGAAATAATCTTACAACACAATCCTCTTCAACTACCTATTTTAAATTGATGGCTAACATATAATTATGGATGTGTTCTTCTGCTCGAAGACCATCATTAGGATTAAATTTAGGTAACCATATTTTAGGTGATTTTGGAAGAGCATGAAGAGGAGCAAGTATATTTACAACCCCTGGATTGTTCCATCAGTGGCCTGCCATTGGACCATGGGTGGATGTTATGGATTGAGTTTGATTTGAAGAGGAGGCAAGCTGTGTGCTAGAACTAGTTGAAGGGATAGTAGTCTGAGTACTAGAACTAGTTAAAGTAACAATGATTGTTGGAATAGAAGTCGTGGAAGTGTGTAGAGGTAATGGAGGTGAATGGGGTGGATTATTGGATAAGATCTCGCTGGTGATTGACTCTGATTAAATCCTCTTTATTCTCCTTCGAGAACTATCGTTGGGAAATTCAAAAGGAAGAATTCTTGTCATTTGAATTTCTGATCGAGTTAATATTCTTCTAGGTTGTAAAGAAGATGAAATACTAATCTTAGATAATTGAGAAGTTTCAACCTTTTCAGCAGAAATGGATACTATCTCTAACTTTTCTATCAAAGACTGAAAATCAGGGGAATTTTGATGAAAATAGGGAGACAGTATGGGTTGAGTATCACTAGGAGAATTAGGAGAAGGATGTTCAACTTCAAATTTTAAATATGTATATCTAGCTAATTTTCTGGAAGTTGATGGGGATCTAGATGCAAAGAGAATTTTAGATTTACCTTTAGATTGATCATACCTTCTTTCCATTCAAAAATCCCTCCTTCTAGCGCCAAAATGTTGAGGCCTTAGAATTTCGTTGCCACAACATGGGGGAAAACCACCCAGTCCGGACCTTAAAGAAACTCCTTTTCCGTTTGGGGTGGTGGCTCCGACTAGGTATAGTGGGACCAGTTTCCCAATAAGGATGATTTGGGGTGTGCTTTTTTTTATATAACATGCAATGGAAAATGATTCTAATCTATCACATGCATCTATATAACACTATCTATTCTACTATATACCTAGGGTGTTTCTTCCTTTATGCGATCTAAGAAGATATCCTCCAACTATTAGTAATGAAGATTATTTAATAGTTTAAGGAGATGAAAATAATATAAAGATGATTCTTTTAACAAAATAGTTTGATTAAAATAATTTTGAAAAGTATATCGCATTCATATGTGTGATTATATATCCAATAAGAAATCATAGACAAATATTAGTACATAAGTGCATTTAACATTCATCTTTGACGACGTTTCAAATATATAATGCAATAAAAAGATAATTGTCAATATAGAAAGAAAAACTTAATACAAGTTAATAGAAGTACCATATGTACGAAGTCATACTCACGTAAACAGATAGTAGATTTCTGCTCCTCTTCACTTTAAAGTAATTTAAAGAGTACAATAGTGCAACATTAGTTAAAAAGCTTCAAATTTCAAAAGATAACTGAGTGTGTTCCATTAATTCATCAAAGAATTCACAAACTTACAAAAGTACATTCTTTGCAAATGTTTTTGAAAATTTTCTGGACATTTCTCTAAATGCATGAGAGGGGTTTAAATACTAAACTAAATATGTTTAAAAATAGATTATTACATAAAAATAGAGGAGGTTTCAAACAACCATCCTCGTAAGAAAAACTTTAACTACAATCTAGGAAAATAAAGTAATAATATAACTATGAATTATGATCTTTCATTTCAATTTGATCCCAAAGTTGGCAAATATCTAGCATGGGTTTGAGCTGAGCTAGCTGCAAAATTCTTGATTTGACCTGTCCCTTGAATATCGCATTTTAGAGTGCTGGCTGCAATCTTTTTGTTTCTTCCGTTAAATACTGCATGGTTTGGTACTGATGATAATGTTTGATCATAAAATTATAATAATTTTCTTGATCAAACTTATTTACAATTTTAATCATTTCTTCCTGCATTTCCATCTTTTGTTTCCACTGCATTTCTAGCTGCTTGATTTATGAGAGCACTTTAGATGTGCACTCTTCAATAAGTTCTGATTTGAAAACCTGTTCAAATACAGATTCAATAATTTCTTTCATTAACCTTGATGCCTTCATTGCTGCTTTCTCTGCTTTCTTTATCTGTGCTTCCCAATCCTTAAATAAGATTTCCTTGTGGAATTTATTTACCTGGGGTAGATCAGCTTCCTTGCCTAAGTCTGAAGCTTTCCATTGAATGTTTTCATTGATTTTCTTCTCAATATTCTCACACTCAAGTTTTTGGATAGCTACTTTCTAGATCAGTATTTCACTTGAGTCACAATAAGAGCTAGTGATCGAATCTTGTTGAAAAAATACTTCTTGTTGTTACTTTAGCTTAGCATTCACATCCAATTATTCCTTTATGAATTGCTAGTTGTGGTTGGCTTTGTAGTTTGTTTATTGTTGCTTCTAGTTGTGTTTGCTTCTCAGTGAGTTGTACCTGATGCTGCAATTTTAAACTTTCAAAATCCTTTTGAAATTAGGACATCTTCAATTCCATTTTCTCACTGGAGTTAGAGATTTCTTGCTTTAACAGTCTCTCTAAATCTTGTATTTTATCTTCTTTCTGCTTCAGTAACATTTGAACTTATGTGGCCTTATCAATAGTGGAAGTAGCATATGTCCCTGAAAAATGTGATAGCTTGGTTAAATGTTCAGTAGGATCAGCTAGAGGATCCTTCCATAAAACGTCTAAAGATTCATTTGTAAGACTTGATACTGTGTCATCAATTCTTCTCCTTTTTCTTCTCTTTACTACAGCCTTATGACTAGGACTGTACAAGACATCCATCGAAGGTATTTCCTCAACTTGTAACACTATATGCTATATAGGATAAGCCGGAATGATCTCTCGATCATGATTTTCTCGAACTTATTGTAGTGGAGTAATAGTTTCCACTAATTTCTAAGAATGTTCTAGCATCCAAAAACTGGTAGATTGATCAGTATTAGGATTTGTTTGAGGCATTTTTATTGCCTTAGAAAACTTATCCCATTCAATCTTCAAATCTTTTGGCTGAGATTTTTCTGACTAATCAGGTGTATTTTGACTATGCCGAGCTTCTTGGGAAGGTGATTCTGTTCCATTACTTCTTCCTTTCTCTTGCATCTTAATCTCTTTGATTACTTGATTAATTACCTTTTCTGGGTTCTCATTTTTTTTTTGGATTCATTTTCAAAATGATCTGAATTCTGAGGTTGATGTTCTGATTTCCCTGACTCATCTTCAGACATGTCTTTAGTTTAATTATCCAAGCTAATACTTGGATTTGGTATGTTGACATCTTCAATAGTTAGTAAATCCAGAGGAATCCTTTCTAGTCTCTTGCTTCTGGATGCTTAAAAGGCTTCCAAGACATCTTGATTGAGTTGACTAGATTCAAAATTTAGCACATCTGAAAACTTTTCAATACCTTGAAAGAAATCATCAAAAATATCTATCTCTTTCACAAAAGGCTTCATTTTGAACTTTGTGATGAAGTTCTTAATCACATCATTGGGGTCATATGGCCGCTTTGGCATTACAACCAAATTCAACAAATTAACATTTGAAACTTCCTTGTATACATGACAAATATCAAAAAGTGCAAAAGTACCGCATTGTAAAGGAAGATTACGCCAAACGGCCTTCTTAGCATCTTTAAGCTATTTTGAAATACCATTTACAACAAGCTGGTAGGAAATCTCTCTAGCAAGTAACTTGTCGGGAACATATTATGGCAGGACGTGAGGAGAAGAATAATTCCCAAACACTTTGACATACGTGAAACTTTCCTCGGAAAACCATCTAGCAATGGGAAAAATGTTTGTACTAGCCTCTTTGGAAATCCTAGGGGCTTTCTCATTGAATATAATTTGGTGTAGAGGCAATATGACTCTATGGAAAATTTTGTAAAAATGTAGATGAAAATTTGATTCACAAAGGACTCTGTGGTAAATTTGGATTGGATTAGGGTCTTGGGTCATCCATTTACATCCCATGGTATGAAAACTCGAAGAAAAAAAAATTCGTCCATGACATAGGCACTCATGTAAAAGGGGGGTATTTCTCTAGATGAAACACTTCTTTTTCTCCTATACTCCATGATTTTTCTGGCTAAATTATCATATATGATATTTTCCCAATTCAAAATTAAGGAATTGATGATTTCTTCGATTAATGGGACCCAATCTACAGAAAACCTAGTAGTATCACGTTTTGAAAATTATTTGCACAACACACTGACAACATAGCAATAAGGGGAAGAAATTTGTGCTATTGAGTATGTACACGGTTTATCTTGTTTAATATTTCCTTGGCCATCCTTCCATTCCTTTATGACTTTCATCAGGTCTATATTTTTTGTTCTAAAACTTTGAACAAAAGTTGTCTCATAGTTCTGTTGTGGGACAGGTAAATGATACATTGTCTTCAAATATTTTTCCCTGAATGAACCGATATTCTCACCCTTTTAATCCTTAAATGTTCTATATTCTATGTTCAGGTGGTCAATTACCCACCTAAACATATCTGTATAGGGGAGAATCTTTGTTCTTGCTGCTACCTTATCGATGAATAAGCATGCAACATCGAAATAGGTCGGGTCTGAGGAAACTGATGCACCTGTTGTAGCAACTTTGCTTATTACCCTTGGCTTTTCATCCTCGAAGAATTGATACATTGCCTCCTACGAGGAATTTCCACAATCCCTGTTGCAGGTGGTATCTGGGAATATGGTAGACATCTCTGAGCCTTCAGTAGATGATACTTGGGAAATTTCTTTGCCTTTCTTGCTCATATTTGTTGTCCTTTCTCTGTTAAGTGGTTTCCTGATTTCAAGCAAATAGAGACAACTTTAAAAATATAGAGAATAGAGAGGTGGATAGAATTAAAAAAATCTGGCATCCAATCATTTCAAACATGCTCGAAGTATATATGAATCTATCAAACTCTACTCCTATTAAATGTTGTTAAGCACCAATAATCCCTTTAATCAAATATCTTACACACCTTCACATGAAATTTCTATCGATCAATTTTAAGATGTTAGATATTATATTCAATTTGATTTGACATGAATCATTTCGTACACCTGAGTAATAACTACCCATTATTTCATATCGCAACTTATAACTATTTCCATTTGTTATGTTACCAATAGTTCTCGCGAAATGAGATTTGCTCACATCGCAATTTCTATGTGGTAATAAAACTTTATTTTAGTTATGTCCTTTTAAATGTGAAATGTTCTTTAAGAAATCATGCTGCTACACTTTATCGGGCACTTGGAGTTTTATGTTTATTTCTTTATTGGTTCGTCGGGTCTGTGTAATCACAACTTTTACCGAGCTTCTTAAACGTTTGATCGTTTTACAACGCACGATGCGATTTTTGTTTATAACGTTGTTTAAAGTGTTTACAACAAGAGTTTTATATATCTTTGGAAAGGATTTAGCGCATATCGCAGCCTGCATGACTTAATATGTTTTAAGTTTTTTAAGTTTGTAAGCTATGCGATTTGTGATGTGCACTAAGGAATGAAAGAATAAAGTAAAAGAAAATTTATTTCCTAAATTTTTTTTGACTTAGGCTAGAAATCAAACAAAATGAATTTCCTATTTATTTTTAAAGGGTCCCCATTTAGTAAAAATAAATGGGGGTTGTTGTATAGCACAACATCTTCTAAGTGGTGTTGTAATCCCAAGTGGCTTCCACCAATTTTTCTGCCCAATATTTCATGTCAATGCTCACAACCTTGGTGAGGATGTTCTCCAAGAATATATTTGTCACTTCCACCTGGCCATTTGCTTAAGGATAATAAACACTAGAAGTATTGTTCTTTATCTTTTTCTTCCTCAAGAGGTTCTCAATGAGATGAGATGTAAATTGATCCCCATGATCAGTGACTACCTCTCTAGGGTATCTAAACTTGTAGAACACATTCTCTCTCAGAAACTCAGCTACCTTCTCTTCTGCTGCTACCTTCATAGCCCTTGTTTTAGCCCACATGGTCAAGTAATCGGTGCAGACTATGATATACCTCTTACGCTTGGATGGTGGATCAATGGGTCCAATGAATTACATTCCCCACTTTTCTAATGGCTCTAAAACCTCTTGAGGGTGCAAGGGAATTTCATCCCTCTATGTAGTCCTCCCCATCCTTTAGAATTGATCACATCTACGAGTGTAGCTCTTGGCATATTGGTCGAGGGTAGGCCAATAGTAACTTGATTGCAAAGCTTTGAAGGTTGTCCTCTTGGCAGAAAATTGGCCCCCATAGGGACCATCATGACATGTTGAAAGGATGTCAAAAACCTCTTCTTCCCTCACACATCTTCTGAGAATTTGGTTAGGACCCAACTTGAAAATATTGCCACCAATCCAAGTGAAAGGGGTACTTTTATTGATAATATTTCTCTTTTCTTTGGATGAAAGGTTTGGAGGAAAACTTTCAGCAACCAAGTTTTTAGCTATGTCTGCAAACCAAGGAGAGTGTTGAGATATAAAATAGGTGTTCATCCAGAAGTTGGTCATCCACTCTTCCTTCCTCATATGTAGGTAGAGCTAGTCTAGATAAGAAATTAGTAACAACATTTTCCTTTCCTGGTTTATCAACAATTGTCAAATCAAACTGTTGTAATAACATAAACCATCTAATGATTCTAGCATTAACATCTGGTTTATTCATTAAGTACTTGATAGTGTAAAAAAGTATTTTAACCAGTAATATAATGCCTAATTTTTTTAAGGAATGGACAATGGCTAGATCCCTTTTCCGTGATAGTATAGTTAAGTTCAGATTTGGACAGATTCTTGTTAATGAAATAGATGGCATAGAGTAATTTTTCTTCTAACTACCCCAAGGCTGCCCCCACAACTTTATCCGATGCATTTGTGTGGATGTGGAAGGGAAGAACCCAGTTGGGACAACGATGAATGGGGGCATTGGTTAGCTTTTCCTTGATGAGATCAAAAGCCTCCTAGCAAAGAATAGACCAGAAAAACTCATATTATTTGGCCAACAATCTGAATAATTGTGAAGCCACCTTGTTGAACTCCTTAATGAACCTCCTCTAGTATCCAGCCAAACCTAGAAAAATTCTGACATCTCTCTAATTTTGAGGAATAGACACCCTTTTTATGATGGTGATTTTTTATGGGTCCACATGTATTCCTGCTTGTGATATTGAGTGGCCTAGGACTATCCCTGCTTTTTTTTTTAAATCACACTTTTCCAAACTCAAGGAGAGATGCATTTTAATTCACTTACTCAAAAATTTTCCTAGATTGGACAGAGCCTCTTGGAAATCATACCCATCAAGTGTGAAATCGTCCATGTAGATTTCTACAGAGTCAAGGACTAGTTTCGAAAAAATCCTCAGGACTGCTCTTTGGAGAGTAGCAGGGGCATTACACAACCTAAATGGAAGGAATTTGTAAGAAAAATTGCCCTAGGGACATGTGAAAGTGGTCTTGTCCTGGCCCTCAAGGATAATTTGGATCTAGTTATACCCACTGAACCCATCTAGGAAAGAGATTCTACATTCAATCAATTCCAGTGCTCATAAATCTTGCATCCTTAAGGTAGATTTGCATAAATATTATGATTGTATGGACTGGGAATTCCTTTTACTAATTTTGATCAAAATGGGTATGAGCTATCACATTTACAGGTGGATTATGGGTTGTTTAAATTCGACAATTTTACTGTGATTATTAATCGTATTCCTTCAAAGTTTTTTCTTCTTTTCGAGGATTGAGATAGGGTTGTGCATTGTCACCTTTACTCTTCCTACTATTTATCAATACATTAAGTAAGAAAGTGAGGGATGCCAAGAATGATGGACTAATAAGAGGGGTTAGAGTTTCTAATCTTCATTGGGTCACCCACATTATTTTTGTATATGACCTTTTATTTGGCAGTCAAGCTTCTGTGGAGGAATGGATTATCTTCCATAATATTATCAAATATTTTGGAGATGATACTGATTTGATCATGAATGGCACTAAATCGATTCTTATACACAAAGGAGCGTTGGAATATGTATTACAAGTAATTAAAGAATTTT
Organism: Pinus albicaulis; assembly: GCA_034641835.2. Taxonomy (NCBI): domain Eukaryota; kingdom Viridiplantae; phylum Streptophyta; class Pinopsida; order Pinales; family Pinaceae; genus Pinus; species Pinus albicaulis. The sequence continues at coordinate 200,128,165 of CM076582.1, forward strand.
TTGGGGTCTCATCCAAACAATAGACAGAAGGTTTTACTATTTAGGTTTTACCCTCAAACCTAGAAGATACAGGATTTTTCATTGAGAATGGCTCATATATAAGTTAAACAATAAACTAGATTGTTGGGTACATAAATGGATGTCTTCGGGGAGGAGACTCATTATGCTAAAATTAGTCTTACAGAATATTATTGTCTGTTGGATGCATCTTTTTTTATTACCCGATAAAATTATCAAAAGGACACAAGTGATCATGGCTAATTTCTTATGGAAAGGTGCATGCTCAAGAGAGGGTAATCGTAATTTACATTTGGTACTTTGGTTTATTATTACTATGACTATTGAAGTGGGAGGTTGCAGCGTCATCGATTCGGGTAACTTTAACAAGGCACCCTTAATCAAAAATATGTGGAGGGCAGTAGCGGGAAATGGCTATGGTCAAGCATTATACATGATAAATATATGTTTAGATACTTTTTCACATCTTGGATTAGTAGCAGGGCAAGAAAGAAGGAAAAAATATTATATATATGCAGGAGCATGTATTTGTTTTTACACTTACTTTTGGAAAAGGTTCGTTGGTTAGTGGGTGATGGCTCCAGGATTCACATGGGATTATATGCTATTGTTGGCATGAGCGGAAATCACACATTATCTCTTCATACTCTCAATCACTTGCATAGCTTGCATATTTTTCATGTTAATCAGATCTTTCATAATAGATTACAGAATATGGATGGTTAGGATAGGTTTTTTGTAGAGGATATGGGATTATATAATACACAGGGTGTGGAATGGGAGGAGTATACCATAGGCCTTAGGCATCTAGGGATTTCCCTTATTAATAATAAGGACCATATGATTTGGGTTGGTTCCCTTAAGAAATTATTATCGGTGGTTAATGACATTTATTTCAATTTTCCATTTACAAATAGGGACCTAAACATTTATCTTCATTTCCAGGTTATATGGAAGTGGAAGCTTCCAAATAAAATTAAATGGTTTGGGTGGCTTGATTTTCATAATCGTGTACTGACGTGGCTGAATCTAAAAAATAGAGGATTTATCGGACCAAGTATATGCAATTTAATTAGGAAAATGGAGGAGGAGATAAACCATCTATTCATGTAATTCATTTATGCAAAAGAAATTTGGCAAGGGGTGATGGAAAATTTTAAAATTGCAAATAAGGGAACCATGCCCATGTTAAATTTGTGTATTAAAACATGTATCAAAGATAAGAAATACATGACACTTCCACTATACATTTTATGGCCCATTTGGAGGAGATGCAACATTTTTATCTTTGAGAAAAAATACATACAAGTGCGCGAGGACATTATGAAGACTATGGCATTTTTCAATGAAGGTTGGTACCACCTAGAAAACGATATAGATATTTTAGAGAAATAGAGGCATGGAAATTGTTCCCAGTGGGGTACTTAGATGGGGTAAGCTCAAGGAGAGCATGTGTATGTGGATTTGTGATCTATGTAGAAGCCTAAAAATTCCATCATTTTTGGTGGGAAGCTGGAAGGGGACAAACAGCGAACTAGAAATCATTGCTTTATGGGGCATGTTGATTACAGATAAATGGCTTGGTATTCACCACATACGTATTTTTGGTGATGCAAAAGGGATCATTGAATGGGACAAGGGAATTAATGTCTTCAACCCTCTTATATTAAAAAATTGGATGGCACGCATCAAAATTATGGTAAGACACTTTCAAAGTGTTAATTTTGATCATTTATATAGAGAACATGATTAGATTGTTGACATGCTTTCTAAGAGAGGAATCAATAGAGAGACAATATGTTTTTTTTCTCATATTTTAACCATGGGGCAATGATCAATGCAAGTTAAATTAATTACTCATGAAAGAAAGGAAGGAAAAGACAACCAACAGAAAAAAGGAAAACAAGAAGAGGCTAAAATGATTTTGTTGGAACAGTAGTAGAATAGTATTTATATTAGATAGAGTTTTTTGATATCATTACATTTAGCAACACAATACATTATGTGTAGAAAATTTGATAAGCTACAAGATGTAATATTTTTTGGAATTTATTTGTCGTCTTAGTTTTTTTGAATACTGTGAATTGTGAATTATGTATGAATTTAAGGAAATAAAGAACCAGGATTTATGTACTACCTTTTAACAATATAAAGAGTAGCATTTTTTTCTACTTAAAAAACAAAAAACCAAATTGCACTCATATTTTCCTCGATGGGGGTGCTTCTTAGGTAGATAATTTATGGTAGGAAAGATAACATAATTCAGGCACATGTGCAAATATATTATTATGTTCTTTCTATACACACGTGTTTTTTGCTATGGGTAGAGATTTTGTGGCCCTCGACAAGTGAATTTGGCTCTACGCTCCACCCCACATGGCTTACATGTGAAACTTCCATGCTTTATGTACAAGGTTCACTTATCTAGATCCTCCCAGATTAAATGATATCAAATAGATTTCAGGGATTTCATATGCTTCAAGATCATCAACATGATTATTCCTTTTGTCTGCTTGGATATGGTGAGCTCCTTTCATGGCAGATTTGTTATAGGAAATGATAGGTCTGACAGATGAGTTATGCTCATTTACGAGCTCATCCTGTGATATTGCCATGGGATGGTAAAGTTCGAGTTCAATTGGGGCACTTGGATGTGGGCATGCAAGTTTTATGCATTTTACCCTTTTCATCATACCAACTTTCTCATATTCATAATTTTTTATATATCCCTTTAGCTACTTGCAGGGTGGTGGAAATATGGTCGCTTGTTCATTTAAGACGTAGTAGCTCGTTGTCTCTAGGAATTTTTGAATTTTTTCAAGCGAAGGCTTAACCATGTGGTTGTCATAGTGTCTATAGGTCAATATCTATTTATAAAAAACCCTATCCTTACAGCTTTATTTTGTTTTAGTTGTTCTTATCGTCAAGTTTCTCACAATTTCATTACCCAAGTTTGTGTCTTCTCCCAATATTCTTTGTTTTGTTTTTTCATAACACGGGGATTGGTCTACCCTTCGAACTCATGGTTGCTTTATTCTTGACATCATTACAATCCTTTGAACAATCTAGAGTCTTTTAATTGTACATTACTTGTCTATAGGGTTTGGTATCTGGCACATTCTCCATTTGGTTCTGAAACTAGGTCTAAACTCTCCTAACTTTGGTCTTGAATATAATCACAATTATGGTATAGTTACCACATCAGGCTTTTGATGGGCATCAATTATTCTTCATTTACTACCCCTCACTATCCTTATTCCCTATAATAAAGATTTCCCTTTGCATCTAGGTGACTCTACACTTTTGTCCTCATAATACTTTGGTCATTGTTCATTGTTTTGTGGTCATATGCAAGTATTTTATTTTCAGGTATTACATGGCTCCTCATCAAGGATTACCCATCCTATAGGATAGTTTTCTAGGGGTGTCCTCCTCGAGGCATAAACACCTTTTTGGGTGGGAATAAATTGTGAATTTCTTTAATGCTGACCCTCATGAGGTCAAAAAATAAATTTTCAATCTGGAAGCGAAGGAATTTGGTGAGCGTAAGTACTTTTCTAACTTAGAGATAATAGGAAGCAGCATCAAATGGGTACCAAATCTAGGAAAATTACGTAGAAGAATAATTCATTTTCCTTACTCCATCACTCACCATCGTCAAATGGAGGCACTTCTTAACACGGTTATCCCTAATAAGAAAGTTGATAACTACAAACTCGTTGCTAGCCAAGAGGAAATAAAATGCATAACATGGGACATCAGATATAACCTTCATGATATTGTGGTAAATTTAAGTCATGTGGGACCTTTTGTTGTGTATGATTTAGACATTGATTCTAATAATCAACATGAAGAGGAAGCAGTCATCAATGCTATGCCGCTCAACTCTATTTCTGCAAACTCTGATATGCCTCTGAATAAATTTCATGCAACTATCTCCTTGTGCTCTCTAGTCACTATTCTTGACTAAATTGTTCTTAAAACAAGTTGACTCAGTATTCATGGTGGAAGGAACCTACAATTTTTAGTTTTTATTTACATTTTACTACATTATATGATCTTTGCATGCTTTACAGTTTAGGTTCATACTTGTCATTTTGTTAAGTCTACAGTTGTTCACTCTTTAAAAAATATTAATCTTGATATGTTTTTTATGTAGTCTATTTTTGCAAAAATTAGTCAAGGGTGTCATATTTCAAGTTGATATTCTGGTGCAGTCACCTTTCGTTAATTGCTAAATTCTTGACTATTGTGTTTTTAATCTATGGATTTTGCATGGTCAACTCTTTCATCCCAGATTTATTGAAATTTTATAAAAGCTTCCATTGTAATATCTCATCTAATACTTTCAGCTATCAATAAAAAAATTGGACAAATTTACAAAAAAAAATAAAACTCACTCAAATTTACCTCACCAGAAAAAAGAAATAAAATAATATAAAAATACACTAACAACTAAAATAGTATATATGTAATATGATTTATACCTGAACTCATTCTCAAAGTTCAGTTTATTTTTTTCCACATCTTAATTGTATTTTTTTGTAAATTTCATAGTAAAAAGGCATTTTTTTACTAGTTCTAGAAATATATATATAGTAATGATCGATGAGTACTATAATTATCCACGATATCATACTAATTATAATAAAAAACATAAAATTTAATATTTCAATAACATTCAATAAAATATTTGTTTATTTATTTTTGTTATTTTTTACATTATTTTAATAATAATTTTAATTTATCATCTTTATCATAAATGATAATGGGTGTTATTTCAAGGCACATCTACATAGTATGTTATCATTTCATATTACCTAGGCCTTGTGAGGCTTTCCCTAGTGGATGGTAGTAGGTATAACCTAACACCTATGAGAAATCTTGAAGGAGAGTTCAATAAGGGCTTGGAGGGATGGGTTTGTTGAAGGAAAAAGTTTCAAAGTTTCTAGAAGGGATACGAGGTCAAATTTATGTAGTTGTCAATAGAAATAGATTTCTAAAGCTTTGTCTAGTAAAAAACATTTAGTATTGAGGGCTATTATAGTCAATAATGTCCTAGTGATGGGTGCATCATGATCCATCTCTCTTTCAATTATAGGGGATTGGGTGGTCACGTAAAAATGAAATATCATGGGAGCATTATAGAGTCTTAGAAAATTTACATTATCTTACTTCAAGAAAACTTATAGGGCGATGAAAATAAATTTTGGACCTAAGAGACTTCATACCATGGAGGACCCCTTTGTTGGTGGATTTATAGCACCGTCAACAAGTGGTGTTAGAGAGAGGGCCATATGGTAATATAATCCCATTAAGTTCATTTTAAATCTCTTATATTTTATGGCTTCTTCCCAAATCATAATCCCATGATGTTTTTTAATAGATCAAATAGTACAATCCTCGTGGAAATCATTCATAACTTGTCACATATCAAGTTTTATGTAAAGGGTCCAACAACCATACTTGGGAATATGCTTTTATTCATTCAATTTTTCCTTCCTAATGGAATCCATTGTAACTATGCTCAAGCTAAAATATTTACCCTTACACTCGAAGATCATGTTAAGCATTGGTGTCATACATTACCAACTACTTTTATTCATTCATTTGAGAAACTTGTTAAGGAGCTTCGTGAAGCTTTTGATAGGCATGATTCTAAATATGTATATAAAAGGATCATTCAGATTAGAATGAAACCATGTGAATTAGTAGAGGATTTTATTGATTGGTTTCTTCACCTTTTCTATGAATTTCTCGAACAATATTTGGATTGATAATTTTTCAGTAATAAGTTTGAATGTTTGGTTTTGGTCTCCTTGAAACAATTTATATCATATTCTTGTGATGATTTTACACTTCCAACTTGTTTAGATCATGAGGAACCTCCATCCTCTAAGGAGGAATGAATTACTCCTTTCATTCCTTCTCCTCCTCCTTTCTCATTACCAAATAAAGGTGCCCCCCCTATCAAGGTTGGAGTTGTGAAATATTAAAACCAAATTTCTAATTCATTTTCCACATTCATCTTCTTCTCATGAACCATTTTTCATTCAAAGAAGCATTCATGGTTCTCATGATTCCATCAAATCTAGTGTGTAGGTTGATCCCTTTATTCTTAAAGATAACACTAATATGTAAAATCTTAATCTTGAATTTGATTCCATTGAAAGTAGTTTTTATTCAAGGGATACATGTCATCATTTATCATTTACAAACCATGACCCTTTGTACCTTGATTCGCTTAATCAATCCGCTCTACCAGTAATTGTCCCAGATACTTTTGCTTCTCAATTTACTGGTTCACATGGTGATTATGTACAAGGTGGCTATGTCTCATAGATAGAGGAAAAAACATATGTAGATACTTTCCACATTTCTTCCATCTTTTATGTTCCTCTGTGTCAAAATGATGATTAATCTTATTGCAATATTAGTATCCAGTAAAATTATCTACAAATCCTTACTCAAGTTGAAACCTTGGACAACCATCACCCTAACATTCATGTTTCTATTGATATAAGAATTAATGAGTGCCCAAGCATAGTGGATGATCTTTTCTTTTATTCAAAAGACTTATATTTTCAAGCCTTTTATCTAAAACCTAATCTGAGTGGTTTATGATCTCCAGTTGTGGCATGGGATGATATTTTAGTTTGGGATTCTCTTGTAATTCCTCCATCTTCAGATAATAAACCAAGAGAATCAAATGGCCAACTTCTTAAAGCTTTAACATACCCTACTAAAGAAGAGAAATGTTGATTCCATAATCACATTGGTATGTCATTCTTTGACCATTATGTAGACAAAGATTAAGTTGATCCAATTAATATTAATATTTCTTGTAATCTCATAGATCATAACATGCATAACAATCCACCATTACTGAAAGCTAGTATGAGTATTCAAAATTTGGACTTTGAATCAGATTCATCCGCAACCAAAGTCTCTCCTCCTAAGTATTCTCATATTTCCTCACTTTTAGCACACTTTTCATTGTACCCGAATGTTTTTGATGAGTTTATTATAGTAGTATTTTATCTAAATCCTTTATATCCTTATTATGCTAGCCTTGATCACAACTTCATACAGGATGGTGTGGTTTCATGATCAAATGATGAAGAGATTGAATCCATTGTTCATGATTTTTGTAATCGTAAACCTTTCAAAGGTCTGGAGGAATATGTTAAAAATTTAAATGTTCAAGGGAGCTTTCTGATTAATTTATCCAAATTTTATATCCAGCCAAAGTCTCATATGTTAAATGTTAAATATGATCAAATCATTTCCATTAACAATGTTTTCATTAACACATATGACAATGGTCATATGTACCTACATGTTGACCTTTCTAAGCCACCCAAATTCGACGATCCACCACCTAAAATTAGGGACTTTTCAAGATTTAAGGCACTTCAGATCTCGCTTATGGTTATGTTAGGTTCTCATAACCCTAATGAGATCCCAAAAATATATTGGATACAGATATTAAAGGATTCTTTTCATTTTCAAGTTAATAGTCCTAATCCTCAAAATAGAGATTTTTACCAGATAAAATATTCTTGTTTGGTTAATCATATTTCATGTGAATAGTTATATCAGACCAGAGGCTCAAGTGCATATATTTCATAGATCCCCAGATCTTGACAACCTCACACTACAATTCCCAAGACAAAGATCATCAACTAAAATATCTCACCATGTTGAATCTTTCCGTGAGTGATTAACTTCTTATAATTATAGGGTATGTTTTGAAACTAATTATTTTTTTATCACAGTTGATCCTCATGAGTCTAATTCAATGCTTGAATCATTTGGTGAACTTAATCCCTTAATATGACATCAATTTTGGATCTAATTCGATTGACATTTTTGATCTTTTGTCCACCATATTCTATTTTTCTTTGTATCTTAACTTGTTTTTGGATTTTTCTATATCACTAGTCAATGTTAGTTATTTTGACTTTCATATTTTGGAAAATAGGAATTGATCATTTGTGAGCATCATCACACAAGGAAGAAGATTCACTAATTCGAAGTTCTTTTTAAATATCTCAAATTAATACATCCTTATATTTGAATAATGGAACACCTCATCCATTATCCATCAAATTTGATCAATACACCAACCTTAACAACTATCATCTCCCTAATTATTTTTCCATCAACTTACCCAATGAAAATTGTTGGTTTATATTTAATTCATCTCTTTTTTTCTCATATACCTATCAAGAAGTTCGGGCACTTCAATGTTTGTTGATGGTTATGTTAGGTCCCCACAGTCTTGATAAAGTGAATGAGAAAGAACGGTTTAATACATTATACTTCCCTTTTATTTATCATAATATGGATTTGATGATTGAATATTTCTATTTGCACGAATGTAAATCTTATATATTTGGTTGTTTTCATGATCTAATTGTTGACTAGTTAGAGGAATCATATCAGATGAGTTTGACTTTTAATAACAAGTTCCAAAACTATCATGAACAAAACATGTATGGATGTATGTTTGAGAGGAATTTTCAAGGTATTCATGTTCATCATCCCTACTATTGTGGAAAGAGTGAAGGTTGGATAGAGCAAGCTTCTAAAGAACACCTTTATTCTTACAAACTTGACTTTCATTCTTACATATATGTAATTCAGGTAATCATATTTATTTTTGTACAGTGTTTTATATGGTTTTCAATTTTTCATATCTTTTAGTTTACTGGTTGGGATCAACTTGAATGTTTGCATTGGAAATTTCACTTCACTTATCCCTAACCTTCTAGCTAGTTAGATTAGGAGTAGGCCTAATTGTATTTTAGCTTCTCTTTTTGCATTCCATTGACCTTGCATTTTGTTTCACAACTAGTATTTTCATTTTATTTGTTTTTATATTTTAAAGCTTGCATGCTTCCTTTCATTTTAGTCTTAAATTTATTCTCTTTTATTATTTTTCCTTTCTTGTTGCGACATGCCTTTTATTTCGTGTTGTGTTTAATAATATTGTGCATGGAAACTGCTCTTGTCTGGATCAAGAAAAAATTTGGCGAAGCTTTGAAAGGGCTTTATATCACACATCAACACTTGGTTTACTTTTGATCCCTCTTCTTTGATTGGGTTTGATATCTTCAAGGTCAATGATGTCTAAATGGAAAATAGGATTCATTCAAATGAAAATCTATAAGAAAACATGGATGCCCGTATCTATTTTAGGATATTCACTACTTGACTTAGTATGGTAATTGAATGGTGTTTTTCTTGTTGATAAAATTTAGTAGAAAAGGGGAAGAAGAAAAATAAGAGTGATCATATTAATTTTAGAGGTATATAACAGTCTCTGAAGGAACAGCCTCTCTTTCTATTAATAAGTTGGGATCCCTCTTCCACGTTGGTGATATAAATGTCGATAAAATTCCAATGAGCATATTGAAAATAAATAAAGGGTGAAAGAAGAGAAAGGCTTCATCTGCAGAGAGGTGAACAAGCAAATTTGTTGGGGTACTGAATAGGTTTGTTGGAAGTGAAGCAATGCTTCTGTTCCTATAGTGACTTTTTTAGGGTACTGAATAGGCTTGCTGTAACCTAAGAAAAACTAGAGATGGAACTAAAACTTTGATCATCTTAAAATCTCAAATAAATACTATTCATCTCCTAGATTGAAAAACTTGAGATATGGTAAGTCTTGTAAATTTGTTTAGTCAGGAAATGGGATAGGAGAGGCTTGTTTCATCTTAAATTGAAAGAATTTATTTCTCTATGATCTAGTGTCTGATTAGATCACTAGACAGTAAGAGACGTGACTAATGAGACAAGAAATGGATCCCAATATCGTATGATCGGACAAGCAGCATGAAATCAATTATATATTATAATGAAGAGAGATGACACCTGGCATCCTCGCAGGTTGGGGAAGGATATTGAATTCATAGAAAAATCCTCATGCTCCACTCAAGCAATCTACTTCATTTGCACTCGATCTCAACACCTACACACACCCACAAACACTCAAGGACATCAATGATATTCCTTGGAATATCGTTAGATCACACAAAATATAGATTGATTATAATATTTTTGAACACATAATCATGTAAGGGAAGGAATCATAAATCTTCACTAATCATATAAAAAACTACAACGCTAATACCTTCTCTTCGTCTCCATGATCTAGCAGAGTTTCCCCACTATATCCAAGAAATGAGGATGAAGAGAAATACACATGTGATCAAGACCTCACAAGCTCTCCCTAGTAGAAAAATGGTAGCATAGGATTAATATCTGAGCTCTCTAAAAAACTAGTTCGCCAAAACTAGCATGACCCTTTAAAACGGTCCAATATAAATAGGTAGAAGAGAGGTCTCAAGAGGATGTATGTGGCGCTCAGGAAAATTAGAAGTTACATAAGCTTCTAATGGATGAGTCCTCGCCAGCTCGAATAGAAGAGAGATCAAACTGATCTCATAGGGACCAAGGAATTTTTGAACATTCCCTTGGCCACAGGCATATCAAGCTCTAAAAGGGACCCTAACCACAAGCATAAGGATGCTTGGTAGTGGCTATAGTGTCCTGGCCATGGGAATAAGCCTACTTTCCTACGGCTAAGGGTCAAAATACCCAAAAAATGTCCTCATGTCAGGAAAACGTCATCTAATCATGAGGGCTAAGGGTCAGTGTTGGGATAGGGTCCCCTAAGGCCAATTTTTTGGTATAATTTTGTTGAAACAGATTGCATGTAGAATTCAAGGGGCTTTGGGGCGGGTCAAAGCTCCTTTATAATTGTAATGGGTGAAAAAGGAAACTGTGAGTCTCAAACCATGGTTTGACACAATGGTATGTGCATGTCCAAAGACATATAAATATGTAAGAAGTTGAGTTGAAAAAGAAAAGTTAGGTTAGTCATGTTATGTTTATGTTTGATATTTTGATCGAAGTTTTGGGTTAGTTTGTTTTTGATATAGGTAGAAATGCTTATTCTGGTTGTGTGCATAGAGACCTATTCTTGAGATGTGTGCAAGGACTCTGCTGCTATGTGCATAGTCGAAAAGGATTGTACTATATTTAAGACTTATTAATAAAGAAGAAGTTTTGGTGAACTTTGTTTCAATCTCTATGTTTATGCATGAATAGGTTAATTAATTGTTGATTACTACAAGTTATAGATCCGTCTCTGTTTAAATGTGCATTTATCTGAGTTAAGCATATGTGAAATATTTTCGTGTTTTCACAAGGATTTCATCTGTGCAGGTATTTTTCCTACTATGATAAGCTAGATCTAACTGAAGTATAATAATTTGTTTACACATATCTATTAAAGGTTTTTATCTGCGTCTAGATATGCTTCTATCAAGTCTCATGCAGGTCGATAAGCCTTATATCTGATAATTAATGTTAAAGCCCACATAATACACTCCCTCAAGGTGTGGAAACCTGGTTTGAGCACCCCTCCCCATACTGCTTCGGGTGAGACTTTGGTCTGCGCAAGAAGATCACTGCTGAAAGGGCCAGTACTTGGAGGGTTTTTTTCTTTCCGCAGAACATTGTGAAGGTTTTGTTTATAGCCTTCTCAAAGGTAAATCTGATAGCAATGAGGATTCTGAAACAAGTAGCTCTAGTAACCCTGTGCACTCAAAAGAAGAGGGATCACAAGATAAAAGTATTTTTGGGTCATTGGCCATAGTTCAAATCCCATCTACTCCATGCAAAAATTCATCACACTAATAAGCCATCCACTCCACCTCCACACACACCACCAGAATTCGATATCACTACTTCCATAAAGCTGCATAATTTCAAGGGTGTTGGAAAAGAAGATGTTGATCAATTATATTTTTTCATGGATGTTGTGTGGACTGCACACTATATAATTCTGCCCTAGGATTGGTAAATATATTCCAAAGCTCAAACAACCTTACTGCACATTTTTTCGATCTGTGGGACACGATGAGAAGAACTATCGAATATTTGATCTAATGATTGAATATATTGCTTTGTATCAATTGCAAGCCAAAGGTAGAGGACCATATTCACAAGCATCATCATCTAGATGTAGTGGATTTCCAGGCAGAGGAAGAGGAAGAGGAGGAGGAGCTAGTTGTGGAAGGGGAAAACTCATTTGTTATAATTTTCGAGAGGCTGGCCATTATGCACACTACTTATCAAACACAAAAAAACAATCTCGCAGGTATTATAGGTAGTTTGATCATGTTCTTGAATATTTCCCTCTATTGTTTGCAAAAAAGTAGGAAAAGAAACCGTAGGCACCCATGTAGAATGTTCAAATTATGAGAGTGGAACCAAAAACTAAATACCCTAGCATAAATATTCTGACCAGAAGAGGTGTAGAAACTAGAGGAGATAAAGCAGAAGGTAAGAGACCTACTACCGATGCTTGGGTCCGAAGAGCTCTTGAGAAAAAGGAAGGGTTTAATCTACAAAGGGAGAAGGAAACCTTTGTCAAAAAAAAGAAGGTTTTCGTGGATCTTGGCACATTTAAAGTACCACGCAAGCCTACCATGGATACTGTTGCAGGGACCGAGCCTGCAGAGATGAAAACATTTTTCAGGCTAGTATCAAGCTTCTACGCAATAAGAAGGCAGTTGAGAATCTTCAAGTTTTTATTAAGCGGTTGCACCAAGAAAGAGCAGCCTCATATGGAGCAAAAGGTTGTCAATAATATTTACAAGAACAAGAGAATAATTGGCCGAGAGATGTGCCCGACTAATCAGATAGGTGAGTTTGAAATGGACCAGGTCATTTGGATCTAGGGTTCGATACAAATGTCCGACCAAAGCATAATTGGCATAAAATGAGAGAACCTAAGCTAGAATGATATGAAATTTAGCTGGGCATGACATATCAACAAAAGATTATCCCAATGGGTAGACTATTTGGTGTGATAGCTGATATCGAATGAGTTAAGGCACTGGCTAACTTTGAAGTTAGTCAAACTGTTGATGATTCAGATATTTACCCTGCGTTGTTAGGTATATATTTCACTATTGATATGGACGCTATCATCAACCTCAAGCGCAGAAGTATGGTCTTTGAAAATAATGGAACATGGGTCGTGGTCCCTCTAGACCCTGCATAAGGAGAAATATACACAGAATTGGTGTGCACAGAAGAGGATGTTGATCATATCTACAAGCTTACTATGAGGGATGAAGATTTGATTAATCCTACAGCAAATGGTAGGCTTAGCTGGGATAGTGATATTTTGTGCCACTCAGTCTCAGATGAGGAGTTGGAGAATTGGAAGAATCGTTTGAATGAATTTTATACATTGTGCTGCAAACGAGTAACCAAATATCTATGATGTACATCCTCTGATGTTTGTGAATTACCCTACTATGATGGTGTAGGTAGTGTCAATTAATTTTTATAAGAATTTGAAAGGGTTGTTCCAGAGACATAACAGTGAGAATTTGACTTAGTTTTGCACCCAACCCTAGCGCGATGGTGGGAAACGCACAAGGAAAAAAATTTTGATTGGGAAGAATGTACCCACATGATGCAACTGTGATTTTGATAGCCCAATACCCAATTGGAAGGAAGCTATGTCGAAAACGAAGACCCATACATTCATTTAGCTGTGGACTGCAGCTTGGGGATAAGAGCCGCAGCCAGGATGGGTGCACACATTCATTCATACTTTCAATAGGAAACCCATGAAATTGGATATGGAAGTTGAGATGCGATGTGGCACGACGGAATTGGTTTCGTAAGGGAAAGATTTTTTTTTTAATTTTAGTTTTGAGAGAGGATTCCCATGCATCAATACTGCCTTACACACAATTCAAGATGTGGTCTTTGACATGCCAGAGAAATCAGAAAAGCAAGCCTTACTAGCATGGGATTCGCAGATGAAGGATATAGTTTAATGTTAGAATGTGACAATTGATGATAATGAGGAGGACCCAAGAAACATCAATATCCCTGAGTCTGGAGGTCAAAACATAATTTTTGGGCCTGTGGTTGAATTACCAGATGTGAGTGGACCCATGAATATTTGGCAAGTCAATATTGGAATAGAAGAGAAACCTAAGATTGCCAAAATAGGGGATTATTGGGATGAAGATACAGTGGCTAAGGTTGTCGAGCTATTCGCTGAATAACAGGACTTGTTTCCCACAAATTTTTCAGATTTAAAAGGGATTGTTGGGGATCTTTGTGTGGTGAAGATCACTCTAAAACCAGATGCTAGGCATGTCAAGCATCACCCTTACAGGTTGAATCCTAAGTATAAGAAGAAGGTCAAGGAGGATCTAGAGAAAATGGTTTTTGTAGGGATCATTGAACTAGTAGAAGAATCGGATTGGGTAAGCCCCATGGTGGTCCAAAAAAGAAGACCAAAGGTGAAATCAGGAGTTGTGTGGATCTGTGCAAGTTGAATGATCCATGTGTGCATGAACCAAGTTTTCCAACTCCATTTTCTGATGAAGTATTGGAAAATGTGGGTGGGAAGGAGGCCTACTAATTCACTAGTGGATTTTCTGGATACCACCAGATAAGAATCATGCCTGAAGATAGAAGTAACACAACCTTTTCAACAAAATGGGGATCATTCCAATACATAGTAATGTCATTCGATTTGAAGAATTTTCCAACTATTTTCTCGCACATGGTGGTAGTTGCGTTTAAGGATTATATACATAAGTTCTTAGAAGTATATTTTGATGACTAGACTTTATTTGGCTTATTGAAGAAGCATGTTTCAAGTCTGCGATTCATGTTGGATACTTGTCGGAAGCATTAGATCTTGTAAAATCTAAAGAAGTGTATATTCTCTATCCCCTTTGGGATTTTTTGGGTCATATTGTCTTAAAATATGGATCGATGGTTGATCCAACTAATATTTCCATTAGGCATTTGTTATTATTAGCAGTGGCCTCCATTCTCTATATTTATCATAGCAAGTCTTCATACACTAGAACACCTTTCAAAAATAGCATTGAAGTGGGTGATGAGACAAAACTCCAGAGTGGGTCTCTAAACATGGCAGAACCCTATCCAAAGATATGCAAGCTCATACATTTTATTGCTGTTGTTTATTTTAAATAATGAAATTGATCTGAATAGATGGTGGGACTTTATCACTGCGCCTTTCCCCTGCTGGTCTACAAAATACATTGTGCTAACCTATGACCATCTTACAGGCATATGGCTATTGTAAATATATTCTATTAGAGGATGTCCTTCTGCCAAATATATACTACAGGGAATTGTGGAACAGTTAACATAACTTGGTAACAAATATGGTCCAAAAGTAGGCTAGGAGTTCACCCTAGATGCTAGATGGAAACTACCATAATAGCTATCATATATACACCTAAGAATATTGGGAAGTGTGTCCTTTTTGTGCTTGTAAATAAACCCAAAACAACTCTTCTCTAATCCACTTCTACAACCTCTCCCACATGATCAAGATGGAATGTGAATAAACCTAAAAGCACTTCACTTGAATGATGATACATAAATATCAATTATCCCAACAAAATTGCACGCTAGTTTCAGAAAAGTGACAAACAGGTCAACCCTCAGAATAGTGAAAAATAGGTTTGGACCCCAAACTGAAACTTCAGTGCATATCGACTTCGGTGGGGTGTGGGCAACTCTGTCAGGCCCACCCCATTTAATTGTTTTCTGATTTTTAAAAACCAATCAATAGAAAACGTCGGCCCAAGTTTTTGTGGTCACTGACAAAATTAAACTTTCAACAAATTGACCAATTCTGACCACCGTGTAGTGAAAAATTATCGCTCGGTTAGTGGCCACCACATTCAGTAGTTTCTGCCAGATTTAGTCAGGCTTCCAAATTTAGTTGGCAACAAAATCCCTACTCCCTTGATCTAAAAATTTGATTGCCAATATCTTGCACATAATTTTTTTTAATTGAGTGTCATCTGCGCTATTGGAATTAGGATGACGAGCTCTTCGTTCTAGTCCTAATTTTGATCAAATCTGAATATTTCAATATTTAGGCCTCTCCAAAGCCACCTCAATTATTTACTCCTATTTTTTACCTACATATTGCTACAAATCTCAACTTCTTAATTCTATTTTCCATACTATTTCCATTGCATATTTTAGAGTACTCAATCGTTTAAAATCTCGCTTCTTCAATTTTCATCTCATACCAAACTTACATATACTTGATGAAGCCTTCAGCAATAGATTAGATATGAGTGTTTAGATCTATCTTTGGCTATTATTGTTTCCTTCTACATACCTTTGTGATATTCCTTGTATCATCATAGAACTCTTCTTCCTTTTATTGTGTATAAAAACTTCTCATGTCAATTATGCAATCATAAGCTATATGTCTAACATTGTGACACTTGTAGCATTTTATGTTGAAATTGAATAATGGAAAAAATGGTCCATATTGTCTGTTGTTATGCCTTTTGATTTTGTTTCCCATATATTTTTTCCTAGAAGTCTAATAATAACCTATATTTTTAATATAATTATTCATGGCATAGGTCATACAATTTCTTACTTTATGTCCAAATCTTGTACATGAGAAACAATAACCAAAAAATCCATTTTGATGCATGGTTGACTGAAGTTGTCTTGATGAAGAATTTATTTTGAATTTTTTCTATCTTAGAAGTGATCCATCTATTTGTTTATCCTTGACTCTTATTCCAGTACGTCTTGTAGATCCCTTGAGAGGATTAGAATGACTTATTTATGTAGTAGAATTTTCAAACTTATCCTACTTTCATTTTTTGATTTGGATGATTTTACGAGCATTTTTTTTATTATTTATTTCTCTTTGGGTGTTTCTTCGATTTTTTAAATGAACATGTTTATGTTGATCATTTTCTTAAATGGTGCCATCAATTTTATTTCTATTGGATCCTATGATTGTATAGGCACAACTCTTGAGTTTTTATCTTTTTGGTGTCCTTAAGTGTGATTCATATTTTTATGTCTCGTGATCTTCCATCTAACTAATTCTTGTTTTGATGATGGGAGATCTTTTCTCACTAATAATTGTCTAGAATTTTGATTTCTTTGACCAAATTCAATTTTTTATTTGCTTCCTCTAATTTCTCCTTTATAGAAACAACCTCCTCTTGTAGTTTTCCACATTCCTACAACTTTTATTTAATTTGATTTACCAAAGAATCCTCAATTCTTTTAGATTATTTTATATTTGTATTTGAAACAAAAAAATCATGATCCTTGTTTTCAACCTATTATAGGAGTGATTCTGCAATCTTCTTATCCTTTCCCAATCCAATTTTTAGAATATTTTAGGACTCTTCAAACTCATGCTCTTTATTTTCATACTTCATCAACTGATTATTAGCCTTTTCTAGCTCATCTTTCAAAGAAATAATCTTAGCTTCTAGAGCCTCACAATGACCTTCTCTTTCTTTTAGTTAGTTCTACCTCACTTCTTCCATGCTTCTTATTTCTTCAAGTTTGACCTTCAAAGTAGCATTTTATTAGTCATGGTTTTCATATTTCTTCAAAAGATCCTTTTGTGTTTTGTCTTCTTCTAAAATATTGTTTAAGATGTCATCCTTAAATTCATAATTTTGGATTTGTTCTTCTAATTGAATAAACCTCTTCCTTGAAACTTTTAATTCCTCTAAGGCACCTACAATTTCTCCTTCAAAATATAACTCTTCTTATACTTCTTATTTTGAGTAGTTAAAATCAACCAGATTAGGATCATCATATTCATCATCAATGACTGAAGATGGACCTTTATAATTACAATGACCTTTACCACAATTAAAACAATGTGTACTACATGATTCCTCTTTTTCACTTCCTTTTACATCCATGACCATGAATAAAATTTCTTCTTTGGTATCTTCAATTTTCTTGATTGATCCTTCGAAATAATGACATTTTCTTTAAATTTTTCCTCTATCTTGTATAGGAGACTGAAAAATTCACATTTAGATTCTAATACTTTTTTTTACCATTATCTTCTTCTATTGGGTTGATACATAGAATATTCTCATGGATATTCTATCATCCTCTTGTTCCAATTCATAAATATTACTATCTAAAGGTGTATAAAAATAACTACAAGAAGGATAAATCAAATTGCAGGTGGGATTTAGATCTTTTGTATCTTCTTCACTTTCAGCTTCTGAATATGGATTTTTCTTTTGATGACCAACAAAAAGGACATTTCCTACATAATCTGGTTCATGATATTCAATCTTCTTTGGTTCCTTGTGAACATCCTTATATATATGTTGGAGCTTATTTATCATCTTTTTTGTAGTCTCATAGTGAATTACCTTATTAGGCTATAATTTTGATGGAGTACTCAATATCATATTCATGGATTTTGCATTATAATTATTATTCTTTTCTCCAATATCTATAGATTTAATACACCAAAACCTTAATCCATTAGATAACATTTCATTCTTTCCTTCCAAATTGCATACTTTGATCCACTCAATATTGGTGCCCCACTTGAAGTATAGCCAACCTGGTTATCCATGGTTCCTTGTGATTCACTTTCTGGGGTGGATTGTATTGTATATGATTGTTCTTTTGCATGCATTATTAGGAAGAAAAAGTCTTCTTTGGAATTTCCTAGTAGTTCTACTACATCTAATAGAATACTTGTATACTCATAGTCCTTAAGATGATTTTTATTCTTTTTGAGATTGATTATTCTTATTCTTTGATTGGAAATAATACCTTGTATCTACTTTCTAGGTATTAAACTGATTGTGAAGGGACCTAATCCAATAATAATTGTTGTAATTAGGATTACAATTAGACATGAGGTGAATCATTGTAATGTCAAATTTAACAAAATTAAACAATTTCACAATTCCTCATAATTGATAATGTAAAAAAGCATCATTAAGAGTAATCATCACATCAACACATGAGAACACTAGATATATGTGGAAACACTTGTGGGAGGAAACAACAATTATTCTTATATTTTTCTTCAATCTTCGATTAAAATATTTTACTAGCACCAACCAAAAGGCAATATCAACCCCCCTTAATCAAATTACAAGAACCAACCCGATGTAGGCACCAACCCACAAATATATGCAAGAACCAACTTATTGCAAGCTTCAACTTGATATAGCTGCCACCCCTATGTAGGCTCCAACATAATAGAGGCACCCACCTCTAAAATCTACAAGCACTAGTTTGGTGTAGACTCCAACCTAATTAAAGCACCAACCTCTACAATCAATTTGTAGACTCCAACTGGATTGAGGCACAAACCTTTGAAATATGAAAGCACTCACTTCCTTAATCACATTGGACCTCATTTTCACCAAATTTTCACATTGGATCCACAATATTTGATTTAGTCTTCAAATAATAATTTATTTTATACTCAGTAACATCCAATTCAAACTCAACGCTTTATCAACAAAACTTCTCTACTCATACTTCAAGAAAACAATAGACTTCATTGACAGTTGTAAATTGGTTCCCAACATAGATCATTCAGCATTTCAATATGTCAGTTACATATACAAAAATAAGACAACACTTAGCCCCGTCGCACAAATATAGCTATGAAATCTAATAAAATTGACAAATATAAACTAGGCTTTGTGGCTTCTTCGCAATGGAATACACATTACACTATACACAAACTGCGATAAAAAACACTTTGTCAATTCTCATTCCTTCACTTTGATTCTGATCTTTGTGATTCTTTGTCTTGCTTAGTAGGTCTTTCAATATTAAAAGAAAATAAGAAAAATATAAAAAAAATGTGCTCTCAACCTTGTGGCTTATCTGCCATCGATAACTTCAATCCTCGGTTAAGATGTCATCATGGTGCTTCATGAGATTGTTCAAACGACCATACTAGTTTTCCACACCACACCATAACTCCAAAATATTCTAGCTTATTTATACTTTATTGTATTGACCAACCATTGTAGGGTCGAAGATCATCCAACCAATTTGTATTATATTTATTTTTCCTTGTTGGTTATTTGGTCCGAATGACCCAGATATAATTTGAGTCAATGGCTCTTTGGGGTTTCAATAATTAACTCACATGACCATAAGATATGACTATATTATTGAAAATTTTGATTTGATACCTTATGAAAAGTATGGAACACCTGGACTCTTTTTTACTTGAATTTCAAGCCTTAACACGAAATATTATTATTTACGCCATATGACTAGGACCCAGGACCACAAGCTAAAATAACTTGATATTGTATTCAGGATAAAGGTCCTTCAGGAAATTTGAATACTCCTAGATCTTCGAATAGTTTGGGTATATTTTTAAACATAACTATTAGCAATATCGAAACCTTGATCTTTGAGCTTTGACCAAAATCTAGTATCTAGGAATTTTTATTTTAGAAAATGCTTGCGCCCATTAACTGTCGAATTCCCAGATAACCGGATGACTTTTCCTTTGGAATCTTGACCACTTAAGAACACTTACAAAACTATCCCTTAGTGTGAATCTAAAGGATATTCCATGTCATCTACCACATCATATACTAACTTCATCTTGACACGTGGCATACTTTTAGTGGTGCCACGTGTCACACAGAAATAGGCCACTTGGCCACCCAAATGAGAAAAATTCACCTACCATGTGTCACTTTTTCAATGAGAAACATCATTTCCACTTGGTTCCATGTCATGTGCCACACCATCTTTATCCACCATTCACACTCTACCATCTATCACTATTGTCACCTCATCTAGTATGGAGGAAAATCCAGTTTCATGTGGTTTTCCTATGTTTTCTACATATATTCGGATGAATCCAGTTCCAGAAAAATAATTCAAGCCCTAGATTGTCCAAATGAATCTGATTATGGAAAAATATGACAATCCCGAAATTTTCAAAATAATTGTTCCAGTCCAAATTTCTGAGATGTTCCCAAATATCCAAGATATGTTATGGCTTAACACTTGTTTTTCCAGTATAAATTTCCTTCACTTCAAAATGTGTTTCCTCATTGATCCTTTGGTTTTTTACCAAGTTTCATATATTGTTGGAAAGGTCTTCGCATGTGTTATCAAAGTGAACATGTATATTTCTCATTATTTCTCAGGAATGAAACATAAATTCCCTCAAATATATTACATGTATCCTTAACTTTGGCTAGACAAAAACACACATAAACACACTTACCAAGCTCCCCTTCAACTTGAAACAACCAAATACAACTGCCAACATTCTCAACCATATTCTTGAACCTAAAATTAATGACTAACCTTTGACATCACTAACAATAATTTCTCAACAGAAAAAGATACGTGCACTCTTGTGCCTACTAATCGTGGAAACATATTTCCTTTCTCTCATAATGGCATCATTAACCAAGATCCAACCCTAACCTACCACAAAACTCACCAAATATGTGTTCTACATTATCTTTCAAAAACTCTATTGACCTACATGTTGTTTCCTCATTCCTAATTGCATAAGGCCAACTCAACCCCCCTGTCCATGCATGGAGCTTCGACCATTTCCTTGTGTGGACTTACACTTCAGCATAAACCAATCTTCCTATCCTAATACTCTATCATAGTTGTGGTGTGATATGTTGACAACTCTTTCATAACTTGAACCAATACCCAACACTATTCCACTTCCGAATACGAATCTTGGGGATTGTACTTGACTCCCATGAGCTAGAAATTGAGATTGACGATAGTTGCGACTACCATTTTCTCCCACTTACTACATCCTTTGAGATGACAACTCTGCAATTTTTTTTTTTTATATCACCTTTGTTTCTTATGATTCCCATGTCCGCAAGTCATGCATACAAACCAATTTCTACTAGCACCCAATTTATGTGGCTCTTATATTTGTCAAGAATTTGTTCCAACTAGTTTCTCTTCCCCACTCACAACAGTTTTGTCAACTCTGAAAGCCCTCCTTAACTTCATCGTGCTTCCTTATCCTATTCATCATCTTGTGCTTTCATTCCAGTCCAAATCTACATAAAGCTGCAACTTATTTGATTCACTTATTTCTCTCTGTGCTATCAACCCAATTCTTGACCTATCGCCCCTTTGCTACTCTCTTCTACTGATGAATAATTTCTGTTAGTTGCATCAATTGTGCTCTTATTCGATGACTATGGTCTTATTGCACAATGAATCTTGCCAACCTGACCATAGATTATTTTATAATTCCATGGGCTCCTCTGACTGGTTTTTGGACATCCACCCTAAAAAAATTATTTCCCTCGTATGATCATAGTTGAACATAGCTTTGACAATCTGTTATGAACCAAAAATCTGCAATTTCGAAATCAATTCATAATTTTAGTTCTAATAACATGTTTGATTTCCTAGAATCTAACACCCAGTATTTAAATCCTAGAAAATATTTATTGAATAAACACATAACTAGGTTCCTAGCAAAAAATATTTAGTGGAAGCAAATAACTATCTGAATCACAATGATACACAAATATTTCTTCCCAATGAATCATTTCATCATTAACCAAAATAATTGAACTTACTTCGACTCTTTCCCTAAGATAATGCTTTAACGAAGAAAATATATATACACTAACTTGGATTTTAAATATATATACACTAACTTGGATCGTATTCATTAGATCTTCCTTATATGGGTGCTTGATCTCACTTGCAAATCTAGATCTCTAACCTCTCTGTACTCTCACAGACCCAACACACTGCTCACCGAGATGCCATTCTCAATCTTATGTTGTTTTTAGGTGTCTATCTCCTCTCATCAACCTTCTTTTCATAACTTTACATTGAGCCAAAACTCTAATCCCAATCCTAATATCAAAGTGATTAATGGATGATATTAGATCTCGTCTCGTTTGAGATCTTACTCACTAAAGTAAAAAAATTTACTTTTCTTATGTTTTATTAGCTCAATAAGCCAATATATTAATATGTTTTTTTTCCTAAGTTGGACTTAGGCTAAGTTACATTAGCAACTTGCTCAACCTAGAAAAATTGTTCAAAGGAGATGTGAGCCACTTCTACACACCTAGACACAAGGCCTATGCAGAAGTACCTGCCCGAGCTACAAAACCAACAAATACCATATTTAAGCAAATGAGGTAAAGTAAAGGTTTATTCACATAAATCAAATAATATCTCAAAAAAAAATCAACTCTATTTAATAATGACAAATAAATATTATAAAGACATATATAATCACATAGACTTGTAACCATTACACATTCCCACATCAAAACATTTGTATATCATTCTACTTTACAGTCTGTGGTTAAACTAAAATGGATTATACCATTTAAAATAATAATAACTAAATATTTGTTAGTAGAGACTTATTATGTATAATAATGGGAGACCAATGTTATATAATAGATAAAAAATTTATATCTCTAAAAAATTAACTCTATTTAATAATAACCAATAAACATTATAAAAACACATATAATTACATAAACATGAAAACCTTAGATATCCCATATGAAGACATTTTTCTACATTTTTCTACATTTTTCTATTATTCTACTTTACAGCTAGTAACTAAGTTAAAATAAATTATACCATTTAAATATAAATAACTACTTATGTGTTAATAGATATTGAAGTAATTTTAATGCTTACCTATATAATATATTATTTTTCCAAAAATAGCTTTCTCTAATACCGTGCTATCAAACAAGGTATCATAGCTAGCATTACTGTTGTTTAGTTTAATTATTGAATTTTGAAAAGTATAAATTAACTCCCACATTTGAACAAGAGCTACAAAGTGGCTATTATCACTTATTTTAAGTATAGTTAAAAACATATGTTTAATAAAAATAATACATTTTTATTTGGCCCACTAGTGTAACTCAATTGGTGATTAGCTTGTTATGAAGTACTATGTAAACAATGAGATTCAAATCCCCATGGGTCAAACCAACAAAGAAAATAAACACTCTAAATTCATAAAATTTGTATATGTCATTACTTAGACACATCAATTAAGAAAACAAGTTTTGGATTCCTTATATTGAAAATTTGTTCTTATTTTCTATATGTGTGAATTAATAATACATAATATAATGTTTAGAATAATGTTTTTAATAATCTTTTTATATCAATTTTTTTTTATGCCTATTTGGATAGTGGTATACAAACTTGACCAAAATTTCTTTTTATGAAATTTTAGAGCAGTGCAAAGTTGCCTTTATGTCTCATAGAATGTTTCCATAATGGTAGGATGTTGCCATAACAGAGAAGACATGTGTATGTCATGTTTCCAGATAGCGGGAAAATGAACATTACACATTATTGCAGAGAAAAAGGTTCTTTGTGTTGTGGAAAGATGTAATCTTACCAATGACATTGTTGGCATATTTATACCTAAAGGAATTTGCAAAATGCAATATGTGTATGTCATGTTTCCAGATAGCGGGAAAATGAACATTACACATTATTGCAGAGAAAAAGGTTCTTTGTGTTGTGGAAAGATGTAATCTTACCAATGACATTGTTGGCATATTTATACCTAAAGGAATTTGCAAAATGCAATTCTTTGATAAATATATACAATTCTCTAATATTTATATATCTTGTTTATTTAGTACTTGTTTTTCTCTATTTCTTCATTCAAAGTATTTGTTCGATTACATATATGTCGATAACATTACCTTGTTTTCATAAAATTTCAAGATTGATATAAATATATTCATTCAATTATAAGATTTTATTTAATTAACTTGAAATTATAGGATATTTTTTTAATTATTTTTAATTTAAAACTGGTTTTAAGTTGTATAGTTAAAGGTACTATCTATTACCATATTTTTTTTATATATTGCTTTCATTTTATAACATGAAACTATGTTGATATTGTTATTAATTTTTCTACAAATAATTTTTTTTTATTAAAAATTCAAGTAAAAATATTATAAAATTTTTGTTAATTCTAAAGAGAATAGATTAAATCGTTGTTGGCAAATTTAATTCTCTCACTATAAAAAAAAATACATCATTCATAAAATATCATAATATGTTTTATTTTATTGAATCTAAATATACAAAATATCCTATTAATATAAGAAAACAGTATATATTTTTTATTAAATTTTTAAATTTATTAAAAAATTAAGGTTAAATAAAAGGGTGAACCCTTATTTGGATAAATTTGACCTTTGATTTATTAATCCGTTGATGAAAATTTTAAACTTTGATTATTAATTTGTATTATTGATAAACGTACCTTGTTAAATTTGAACAATATTTGAACAATATAATATTAAGAATAATATGTTTTTAAATATGGTAAAGAAATTATTATTTAAACATAAATTGTATATGACAAAATTGAGAAAAGAAAAAATACATTGTTTTTTTACACTAATTAGATATATATTGTATGTAATTGATGATAATGATGGTGATGGTTAATATTCATTGAGACCAATCTTTAATCTATCAAACCTAAAAAACTAAATACAAGAACTAAAATATATATTGTATGTAATTAGATATATATTGTGTATATTATTAATAAGACAGGAATGAAAATATATCTTGTATGTAATTAGATATATATTGTGTATATTATTAATAGGACAGAAATTTCATTTGCATACCATATATATCTTATTAATTTATTTATGTAAATGTCATGACAATTCCTCATTAAGTATTCAAAATCAGTAAGTGTTTAAGATTGTATGGTGACTTGCTCATAGTCAACCGTGTAGTTTTTCCTATCACTATAGGGGAAACACGCATCTACCACTTGAATGGCCACTTGAACTTATTGTTTTTAATGTCATCTTATGAAACACAGTTTTCATGAAAAATTGTGCCAAATGAATCCTTTAATTTGGTTTATGTATAGTTTTCGTAGGAGTGCAAGGGAACAAAAGAGTTGTGGGAAAAGCTTGAGGTGCAAGAAATCAGCGGAAATAAGTCACCTCGATTTAAGCCAAATTGACATGAGTATTGATATGACATAAAGCATTACTTTGCAATCATGTCAGAATAAGAGTTTAATAAAATAACTAAGTAAACTCAGAATTCTAGAGTTTCCTTTTAAAATTATTCGATATTTAGAGTCATTAGGGTGCCTTATCCTTTTTTTTATTATAGTGCCTTATCATTTCTCACTGGTCCACTTGATTGATATGGAAAAATTCTCCTAAGGAAGAATAATTTCCAATAACTCAATAATTTTCTCCAAATATCAAATGTTGGATGTTATCTCTGGCATCAAGTAGATGCCGATAGATATTCCTTGTTTGTGATTATTACTTCGTTCCGTCGTTTTTTGAATCGAGGGCTTGGCACTATTTTTGGTGAACAAAATGATAAACTAATGCTTATTGAAATTCAAAACTATATATAAAATAAAATTAATAGATAAGGATATCTGTGATGAAGACCGCTGTGAAATGATATAAGGATGATAGCTGGTACTTTATCATGATTAACGTTTTGAAAAGTAGAATGGACCAATTTATTATGTGTTGGTTACAGCATACACACTTCCACCATTGTGTTCAGAGATTGTGTTCAGAGATTATGTCCCAAGATTTTATGACATTCTTACAGCACAATAATATTCTGAGCTTGTACATTTATGGTTTTATTTTCAACAGCGACGCAAAAGGTTTTATTTTGTTTTAATTTTAGAAATGTTATGATTTGTGTGTATATTAAGTGTTTATATGTTTGGTAATTAAATGTTGTGAAATATTATAGTTATGAATATGAGTTAAGGTATTTTTATACTTTAAAAAAATTTTAAAAATGTATATAGAGATATTAGTATAGAATTATTAAATTTAAAATTAAATTATATTAAAAAATAATAATAAAATAATAGTAATAATAATGGTTTATATTAATTAAAAAAAATTATTTAATTCAATTTGTTATATTGTAATTATATTTTTATTAATAAAATTAATAGCTATATTTTCTAAAAATATTTCATGTTAAAAAAAATAATACTAAAATTTTATTGAAAATAATAATAATAATATAGGTCTATGTTAATTAAAATAAACTAAATTTTTTCAATTTAATTAGTTATATTGTAATTATATTTTTATTAATAAAATTACAAGTCATATTTTCAAATATATTCCAGGTTGAAAAAAATAATCATAATAGAGATCTATGTTAATTAAAAAATAAATTAAATTTATTCAATTTAATTAGTTATATTGTAATTATATTTTTATTAATAAAATTACAAGTCATATTTTCTAAAAATATTCCAGGTTAAAAATAATAATAATAATAATTAATAAACATAATTGTACTAAATAGAATATATTATTAAGAATCAACATTTGGAAATAATGTTTACAATAGTATACAAGTAGATTTGGTCTGTTGGTTGATTGAGATGTTGAGATATTTTTCAACAAGCAATCTCTATGTTTGGAATCCGTTGGATCTCATAAGCACTATGTTAGTAATCAGTAATTTTTGCCTTTGTAGATGATTAGTAAATGCTTATCCTAAGATTTCTAGAAATGAAAGTTCATAAACATTGTGAGTTCTAGAAATCTCACTGTCTTCATTATCCTTCAGATAATTTTTCACTCTTTCATCATTCCATCATGTCAAGCTCTGCTTACATATCCCAGAAAACCCATTAGGGGCTCATGTCACTCATTTTGTCTATATTTTGTCACCTTTGGCCCAAATCCTCTGTTTTGTTTTGCCTAAACCCTCCACTGCTACCTAAGGCCACCAATCAAACAACTCTATTGTGTCTCCCAAAAATACCCCAAGCATTGATGGTCACAAAACTGTCTCTGTAGGCTCTCTGGATAAATCAAGTACATTGGATTTTCGATCTTCAATACATTAGTTTATCATAAACTCTGTTTTACACTTGATGAGCCCAAAATCTAAGTTTTCAATCCAAAAGCCAAGTCCAAGGAACCTTCCACTAGGTCACCTAAGGTTTCACAAGTCATAGGGTGGATTTGGCGTCCTAAAAATATTTTTTTTTCCTGTATAAAGAGACTGCTTTCAAAGAACAAGAGGGTAAAAAAACTTTGTCCAAAACTGATCAAAAGGCCATTCAAGAAAGGTTTCTTGGCTTACAGCAAAAATTATGCAAGGGGCAACTACCCTTGTTCTCATTTCTGAAAAAATGATCAGGGTTGCCATTAGCATAATAAGAGGTAAGGTAATAGGGGGAAATCATCACAAGAACACCATATACAGCAAAGAGAAAGGAAGCAGGCCTGTGTTTAAAGAAAATCAGAGTTCTTGTGACTAAATGGCAAAACAATGTTGCCAAAGCAAGAAGCCAGTACAAGGACCACAAGGGCAAAAGTCACCTCAACACCACCAAGTACACATTGAAGATTTTCAGAAATAATATATGAATTTTTAAAGGTTATAGAGAACTTAGAAGACAACACTATTTACTTTTCTCTAACAGCTCTAAAACCTAGGATTTTGGAAAGATGGATAGAAAAGGTCTAAGACAAATGATAAGGCCTCCTTCTTAAAACTAGATGGCATCCAAAGGTTATACAAGGTGTCCCTTGGAGTTTTTCAAAGGTAGCATTGTTTCACCTTTACCAAGGAGAGAAATGGCAAAGAATATCAGTTTAAGGGGCTAACTTCCCAAATGCAGTCAAAGGTCTTCAAAGTAAACAAAAGAAGGCAAGCATAGGGTTAAGTATCAAAGAGAGAAATCAAGTTGAAACATGAGGTTACTGTTCAGAAAATGAGGTATCAAACTCCAAAAAGGCACTAAGGGATCAAAGGCAAATGTATTATAGGCACCTATATAAAATCAGAAGTGGCCAAGTGAAACCATGGCATCGTATAATTTTTTTAAACTCTGTGGTAAAATAGGTATGTTCCTGCCTAAAAAATTAGTAAGGAGATAAAGGGACATGTTCAGGTCACCTACATTTGAAAATGCCAAAAGAGGACAAAAACTGTGTTTCAATTTTTCAACAGCATGCCTAAAGCAGTTTGAATAAATGCCCAGGTTTTCAAAGTTAAAAGAGATGAAGGAGGCATTTACAACCCCTCAGGCAACCATCAACACAAAGAAGAAAAATTACCTCGAAGAAAACCTCCAAAAACCCCTGTAAAAGATAAAAAGTTATCAGTCAAAGAAAAAAGATTGAAAATATAGCAAAGTGGGTTTTCAAGTTTAATTTATTTTTATCAAGGAGTATAAAGGTGTTATAATCTCACTTTGAACTCATTTGACACTTAGTGGAAGAGAGAAAGCCTTAGAAAAAGAAACAGAGTGTTTTTTACCCTTTTCTGGGCGAAGTGTTCCGGCGCTGCGCAAATCGAAGGCGCTACGCAAACAGGTTTTTCTCTCATTTAAATTTACAGGGTGCTGCGTAAATAACCCCTAGTGTTGCGCTAACCCCGGGCGCTGCGCAAATGCAGGCATGAATCGCCCAGGGCACACAGTTTTAGCACTTCACCCAACACTTTTACATGAAACACCTGAGCGCTACGCAAACTGACCGCCCGACTCACCCAGAGGACGTGCAGAGGTTGCCTATCTCGACCAGCGCTACACTAACTATTGTGCAAACCCTATCGGTGCTGCGCAAATGGACCGACCCGGTTGCTCGAGCAGGGCGCTGCGCAAACGCAAGAAGCTTTCCAAAGACAAAATCTCCTGCCCTAAATCAAATTTTCATTCTCTGAGCTCCCTCCAGGGTTTGTGAAAAGGCCAAGAATTGGTAAGTGATACCCTCTCATTGTCTCCAATCAATTTTTCAAAATTTTTTGGGTCTCTATGGCTTTGAGTGTTAAAACCCTAGGTATGTAAACCCTAGGCCTTATATGAAAATGAACCTATGTTCTTAAAGGCCCTCTTGCAATTAGTTTGATATCATATAAAGGTGGGTGAGTTAGGATGTCTGCCAGCACATTTGAGAGAAGAGATTGCTTAAGCTCTAAAGCCACTCAAAACCTAAAACCCTAACCTCTGCACCCCTAATTTGCCAAAATTGACCTCATCATCATTGTTTCCTCTTGTTACACCAAACCCTAAAAATTGTCAAACCATCTCTCCTATCACTATGTCAGGAGTTGAAAACAATAGTGGTATTGAAGGTGATCAAAGGCCTTCAAGACCAAAGCACAAAGGAGGGAAAGTGAACAGATGGGAGCCCCAAAGTATAGTAGCCATCACCTCCTCTCCTAGGATCTTGTCATGCTTTCAAAATAAAAGGTGCTTTCAGTTTTTTGAGAAGGTCAGACAAGTGAAGAGCCATCATGAGCTTACAAGGGTCTTCATCCTCAGTTTACACAACAAACATTCAGACTTTGCAGGAGTAAAGTTTGAGATTTCAGAAGGTGCCATATCTGAAGCCACTGGTATCCCTTATTTTGGTGAAAAGTGGTTTAAAAAGGGAAAATTAGACAAAGATTTCTTTGAGTCATTCATTAAGACAAGGTACAAAGGAGGTAGCAAAACCATTTTTCCTTTCTCACACCTCAAGCACATATTTTCCTCTTTGATGTTGGTTATCATGAAGTAATTCACCTGTGAGGGGAGGTACTCTAGGCTCTATACCTATCATCTCAGACTCCTCATGCATTTCACAGGAGTTAAGGCACTCAACCTACCCTAATATCTCTATAGGAGAATTATGAAGATGTTTTTCGTTGTCCGGAGGAGGAGTTAGTCTCAGCAAATGCATAGCTTATTCCACCATTCCTGATCAAGATGGTGGTCTTACATCAGTTAGAGCAACATGGTATACCTTGGGATGTGTTCATAAACCATGAAGTCTTTAAAAACCCACAGCCTCCTCATCAACCAAATATGCCTTCCTTATCTCCACAAGTACCCTCACCACAGGCAAACCTCCCTTCCTCTCCTTCTTTTGATGCATCAGGTGAAGTAGGAAGTGGAAATGAAGAATCACAAGAAGATCAGATTGAAGGTGATGGGGATCATGATGAGACAGAGTACATGGACACAAATTATGAACATCAGGATGAGCCAACATCTAATGAGAAAGAGATAGATGACATGGAAACAGATGAAGGTTATAATGATGAAGAACAAGGTAGTGAGCATGGCCATGCTGAACACACTGCAGACAGTCAAGATGAAGAAATCAGTGAGGCAGAGACAGAGAACAATTAAGGAGAGCATGATGATAATGATGATAAGGAAGAGAGAGATGAACATGGCAGCCATTAAGACAAAAACAATAAACATTTGGAGTAAGGCAGTGATGGTAATGATACCAATAATTCAATCCCAAGTACAAAAAAGGATGGTGCTGATGAACAAAAAGAGGACCTAGAAGATAATGAGGACAATAATGAGGCTGAAAGAAAAAGAGGTAGTGAACAAAAATTTTCCTCCATGGCAGATGATGAAAGGAAGAATGATGAACTAGAAACAGAGTTTGAAGAAGGAAACAGTGATAAAGAGGATTATCATGATAGTACAGCCAATGAGAGACAGAGCAACAAAGAAGATAGTCATGAATTTCATGACAACAGTCATGACAGTCATGACATTAATCAGCCTCATAATAATAATCAAGGTGATGACAATGCAGGAAATGATGAAGAAGGGGACCTAATGAAGAACAGAGCCTAAGTAAAGCAAGTGCAAGGGCTAGTGATCAATTTAAAGGCCAAAGTGATAGCCTAGAAGGTAGTAAAGAAGATAATGATAATGGTGGTGTCTATCAACGACCACCATGATGACACTCTTTCCTTCAGACTTAGGTAAACCTATGATAAAATCCATTGAAATCTTCTCCCAACGTTGACTTGGAATGGATAAAGGTTGTAGAAGTCCCGAGGTTTAATTGTTTCCACTTTATTCTGCTGGAAAACCAAACATTCTTCTACAAAATTTTGAATATCAGATTTAAGGCCATCCCAAAAAAATTCTTTCTTCACCCTGTGGTAAGTTTTTAAAAATCCTGAGTGTCCTCCTAAAGGAGAAGTGTGCAATTCCAGAAGAATATTTTGTTTTAGTTGGGAATTCTTACAAAGATATAAGCGATCTTTGTACCATAAGGAATCATTTTTCCAACTAAATGTATCAGATGTACTAGGATCTTGCTCCAACTTTTGAATGAGTGTCCATACATCTTTGTCCTTCTTCCATTCATCTCTTGCTTCGGTTATCCAATCTGGTTGGATAATAGAAATGGCACAAAGCAATGCTTCCACCTCTTCATTCTCTCTTGAGAGTGCATCTGCAACAACATTAAGCTTTCCTTTTTTGTAGATTATTTCAAAGTCATAACCCAACATCTTTGTGACCCATTTTTGATGCTCTTCTGAAGATAGTATTTGCTCCAAAAAGTGTTTAAGACTATCATGATCAGTTTTTACCTTGAAGTGTCTTCCCATTAGGTAAGTTCGCCATTTCTTTAGTGCATGCAGTATTGCTAACATTTCCTTCTCATAAATAGGTTTCTGTAAATACTTTCCCTTGATTGGATGACTTTCAAAAGCAATGGGTCTTCCTTCCTGCATTAAAACTGCACCAATTCCATTTCCTGAGGCATCACATTCCACAATAAAGGTTTTTGTGAAGTCTGGTGTAGCTAAGACCGGTGCCAGGCACATTGCCTCTTTAAGACGTTCAAAGGCCTTAGTTGCTTCAGGAGTCCATGAAAATGCATCTTTCTTCAATAATGTTGTTAGAGGTGCTGCTATTCTCCCATAATTCTTAACAAACTTGCGATAATACCCTGTTAACCCGAGAAATCCTCGCAACTGCTTTATGGTTGTGGGGACTTTCCATTCCTTAATAGCTTTAATTTTGTTAGGGTCTAATTTAACACCCTCGTGAGATACAATATGACCCAGATATTCCACCTCTTGTACTCCAAAGAAACATTTGGATGTTTTTGCATATAATTGTTTCTCCTGCAATAGTTTGAGCACCCTGTCAACATGTTCAACATGATCCTTCCAAGACCCGTTGTAGATTAGTATATCATCAAAAAATACTAGCACAAATTTTCTAAGGAAGGGTTTGAAAATGGAATTCATCAACCCTTGAAATGTAGAAGGTGCATTGGTAAGGCCAAAAGGCATGACCAAAATTCATAATGACCCTCATGAGTTTGAAATGCTATTTTTGGAATATCTTCAGTCTTCATTCTAATTTGATGATATCCTGAACGAAGATCCAACTTGGTAAAATAAATTGCTCCATGTAATTCATCCAATAATTCATCAATCACAGGAATGAGAAATTTGTCTTTAATGGTGAGCTTATTGAGCTCCCTATAATCCAGACACATTCGCCATGATCCATCCTTCTTGTGTACCAATACTACATGAGCAGAGAAAGAACTTTGACTAGGTTGAATTATACCCACCTCTAACATTTCTGCAATCATACGTTCAATTTCGCTCTTTTGGACATAAGGATATCTATAAGGCCTGATGTTTGGAGGAACACTTCCTGGAATCAAATGAATAGCATGATCATGATCACGAATAGGTGGGAGTCCTTTGGGAGTTTCAAACACCTTGGAATGATCGTCCAAGACTTGTTGGAGATCTGCAGAAATAGATGATTTTGATGTTGGAACTTCTAGTGAGCATAATTGTGCAATTACGCCTCGTTGTTCTTTCTTTAGAAGCTTTGTCATGACATTAGAGCTTATTATCCTTCCCGGTTTCCCTTCAATACCCCGTAATTCGACTTCCTTTCCTTCTGAAAAAAATTTCAAGAAAAGTTCTTGAAAATTAAAAGCTACCGTCCCCAAAGATTGTAACCATTGTACTCCTAGTACAACATTCGCACCTCCCATAGGAATGGAAAGCATTGGACTAGTCAATACATATTCCCCCATGGTTAGCTTGATATTATGGCATTTTCCAGAGCAATTTATAGTTCCTCCATTTGCAACCATCACTTGACATTCTGGTGCTGGGTATAGGAAACAATTTAATTCCTTGGCTACCTTACAATGAATAAAATTATGGGTGCTACCTGAATCAATCAACACTATTACCTTTTTCTTCTTGATTTGTCCTTGTATCTTGAGAGTTTGAGGAGTGGTAATTCCTGCCAGCGCATTACACGATATGGTCGGATTCATTTCTTCCTCTTCTAGGGCTGGTTCCAGGTGTATATCCTCTTCTTGTTCATTTTCTTC
This sequence comes from Pinus albicaulis, assembly GCA_034641835.2. Taxonomy (NCBI): domain Eukaryota; kingdom Viridiplantae; phylum Streptophyta; class Pinopsida; order Pinales; family Pinaceae; genus Pinus; species Pinus albicaulis. The sequence continues at coordinate 200,162,238 of CM076582.1, forward strand.
TTCCTCTTCACAATCTATGTAAAGTAATTTCTTCTCAGCACACTTATGACCTTTAGTGTATTTTATATCACAGCTGTAGCAAAGCCCTTTTGCTCTTTTTTCTTCCAATTGTTGTGGTGTCAACCTTGTAAGTTGTGGAAATCTAGGCATAGCAACACTTCGTTCTTTATAGAATTGAGTGGTAGGCTTCCTTGTCGCCATAATTTTACATTCAACTTTTCTTGCCAACCTAAATGCCTTCTCCAATGAATCAGGTTCCAGAACGTGAACTTCATGTTGTATGTTATCCTTTGAAGTGCCTATGAAGAGATCAATCCTGTGTTCCTCTGGAATATCAGTTACCCTTATATTCAATTTTTGGAGGTCCTCAATGTGCTGCCCCATGAAACCCTTTTGTTTGAGATTTATCAATTGGCTAAAGAAGGTGTTGCTCTTTGTATCCTCATAATGTGCTATCATTTCCTCCGTAAAAATAGACCAAGTGACAATTTTTTTACGGGAGCAAAGCCATCGATACCATACAAATGTATTTTGTTCTAAATGTAAAGTTGCAATGCGTACCTTTTGTGTGTTTTGCACGTTATGGAGATCAAAATATTGCTCCATTTGTAGTATCCATGTTATAAGATCCTTTACATCAAACTTCCTCATATCCATTTTTGGAATATGGTGGCTCTTCCCGCCAACATTAGAGTTTATGAAATCACGATTAACATTTATTTTGTTCTCATCATGAGGTTCTTCTACTATCTTTTCACCATTAGGAAACATTTCTTGTATCAACTTTGTCAAACCTTTGATGTCTGCTTTTAGATCATTCTTCATGTTTTCCATGTTGTTTTCCATGTTGTCTTTCATGTCATCCATCTTAGCTTCCATGCCAGCTTCCATGCCATCCATCTTAGCTTCCATACCTTTCTTCAAAACTTCCATTTCATTTTTTTCTGCTCTTTGCGAGAGTGAAATTTGTTGCACTTGCTCTTGTAATTTTGATAGATCATGTTGCAATTCTTGATCTTCATGAGTCATAGTAGATCCTTATGAAGGCTTAATGGGTGTTGAATTATTTTTATAGGGCATCTTTTAGAACCCAATATTGATATCTATTCTACAATATGCCCTTGGAATCAATTCAAATTGATTCTTCAAACAATACTTATGCAATTCGAAAAAAAATACACACCTTTTTCTTGCTTTTGAGGAACTCGATATTGAAATTGGATTATATTTTTTATTGCACCACTTCAATTTTTGAATTTCGGTACCGATGTAGCCATCTGAATTATCTTTCTAATTTCACAGGTTTGACCTAATTTGGATTCTCCAACACAAAGTTGTGTGCAATCTCCCACAATGACCTAATTATGGACTAGTTCAGTAGAGTGAACTTGTACAACTTGCCACATGTCACTTTTTCGTCCTTCGACTCTGAAATTGACAGCCAAGAAACTAAAATTCGTTTGATTGCGACCACTTTTTACAGCACTCCAATCCGATGCTCAGAGCGAGAGTTATGAAGAATTTCCCACGATCACCTCTTTGAGATGAAATTTTGGAGCCTGAAAAATCACTACATTACACAGATCATATCTCCGAAAATATTGTGAACCAAGATCTGAAATTTTTTGACGAGTTTCCTTGGGATTTCGGCTTTGCACCCTAAAAATTTCATATTTTGAACCTTCGTAGAAAGAAAGTTATAGCATAAATTCCACGATGACCTTTTTATGCGCCTGAAAAAGACCTAACTTCCACAGATCATATCTTGGAAAATATTGCGAACCAAACTCTAAAATATTTTGACGATGTTCCTCAGGATTTCATCTTCGCACCCTAAAACTTTCAGCTTCTGAAGCTTCGTAGAAACAAAGTTATAGCTAAAATACCATGATGACCTATTTGGAGCAGCGAAACCCTAGAATCCAAAGCTCCGATCCCAAATGTTGTGTAACCAGCTCCAAAAATAGAAGAAAAGAGATATCAACGCCTTATAAATAAGCCACTTCGAGGGGGCAACCTCCAATACATTACATAAATGAACAATTCTTGCATGATACAATTTACAAAACGTCCTTTCTATATATAGGAGTCCATGGGGCCATCATGTAATCCTAGTGGGCCACAATGTAATCCTAGCCAACCTAACAATAATAATTTAAGGGCACAACAATAACAAAATGGGGGTTACAAGGGTATAATAATAACAATAAGGGGGTTACACTAACAACAATAAGGGACTATACTAGTAATATAGTGACCTAACACAAAAGGCAAGGGACCTTGTCACCCACATCAGCTCAAAGACTTGAAAAAGGAAACGAAGAGATGGGAAAAGGTAAGAGAGGCAAGAAAGCTACACAAAATCCCAAATTCATTAACCTAGACAGTGACAATGAAGATGAGGAGATAGCCACTAGGTTGCTACTCCAAAGAAAAGATGCACAAATCAGGGAGTGGGAAAGAGATTTTGAGATAGCACAACACATCATTCAGTATAACAATAATGAGCATAAGGATTTCAAGAATTTCAAGAGGGGCCTTGCCTTCCAAAATAAGATGACCAATCATTATCTAAAGAAAAGCAAGCTTGCTTGTGCCAAACTAAAGGAGGCCCTCATGGCGATAAAAAACCTAAAAGATGGAAAAGAGCATGATAGCCTTGGATTTTTGGTTGAGGCTCCTCATAAGTCATCCAAGGCCCCTTAAGGAAGGTCTCCACCAATTTTGAGAGGATTTGGCACTTTTTTTGGCTATTTGATATTTTTAGGTTCATTTGCGTAGCGCCACTGGCCCTACACAAACACATGGAGCATCCCTAAGAGCCAAGCTTGACATTTTTGGATTTCTCTCAGCCTGCACATCATCCTCACCAAATTTCAGAAGGTTTGGAACCGTTTTGACCCCTCAAAAGATCAAAACATACCTCAAAAATCACCTTTTTGCCTTTGTTTTAGGCATAGCACAGTGCAAATGACAGTATGGAGGTTTTGGAATTTTTCCATGGGCTAAAGGAGCAGAATTTGGAAAACTCAAGAACTTCTAGAAATTAGACTCATCATGCTTTCCAATGAGCCATCACGAAGCCAAATGTGACATCGAGAAGAGGTCCAAAACTTAGTCATAAAATACCCTATTTTCTGCCGAAGTGGCACTGCACAAATGGACTGTCTAAGTGTGTTTTGGACCAAAAGTCAAAAAAACACACTCATTTATTGCAAAATGATATTTTTGAGTTTTTTGAGGCAAAACACTCTAGAATTAGGTGCAAGAAGTTATTTTGGCATTTATTTCTTGGGATATTATGTGCCTTGGGCCTTACATGGTCTCTTGGCCATAAATGACATTTATGGGTGAATTTGACATTTTCCTACCATAATTAGGGTTTTTTCCCTCTCTTTATAAGATAAATAGAGCATGAGGGCTTCATTGTAAATGTTGGCATTTGATGAGCTTTGAGAGCAATACATGGTTTTTATGAGGTTGGAGAAGAAATTGGTGTTGTGAAGTTGATGAATGGCTTGTTTGGCTTGATGATGGAGAAGCTTGTTTGCAGGATTCCTTAGCTTGATTAATGGTGATGTACTCTTAATTTGTTCATGTTTTCTTGTTTTCATTATGTTTCATCCTTCTTTTTTGCTATAAATCAGAAAAGTATAGGTTGAGAATTTCTCCTTGAGGCACCTTAGTCCTCCTGTTTGTTATAGCCTTAATGTTTTCTTCCATTGGGTGTGTTTGAAGAATTCTTAGCTGATCTTCAAGCCTCCTTATGCTTGTTTCGTTTCATGTATGGATTATTATGCTAGTTTACAAGTATGATTCACGGTATGCCCTTCTTATTTGAAGTTTTCCAAACTCTGTCTTGAAACCTCTCTTTGGAATATTGTTTGCTAAGTTAAGTCAAAGAGGTCTCATTCGATATTGCCCTTTTTCCATGCCTACCAACTTGTTTCAGAGTTCTTTATAGCTTGATTTACGATTTTTAGGAGTTTCCTCTTCATATATTGAGTTATTTGTGATCTTAAATGTTTTCTAATTCTAAAGGTGAATTTACTAAAGGTAGATAAGCTCGTATGCTTTCTATGTTTCACTAGAATGTTTATCTTGGATATTTATTAGTTTACTATATTATTCATTAAGCTTAATACTTTGCCCTACCTCATGAGTTATAGATTTTTCTTATCAGTATTTAGGACCTCCTTGTTATAGGTATTTGACAAAGGATTATTGATTTCCCTTTGCCCTACCTTATTCACAAACTTGATGTCCATCCCATTTCACTCATAACATTAAAGGGTCCATTAACCTTGCTAGATTGGCCTTGCACTACACTCTAATTCATTATTGAGACATCCTTGACTTTTATTGACTCCATAGCCCAATTATTTGAAGACCTCTCACTCTACCTATTCTACGATTCCATCTCACCCAACCAAAACAATCAACAAACCCTACACTTAACAACTAGCCTAAAATCAAAACCCTAAAGCAAAATGAACACATCCTTTGCACCTAATAGAGAGAGCCCTCTCTGAGTCCAGGAAGGCTAGGTCCTAGGACTCCAAAGATTGGTCTGATGTTACCCTGTCATTTGGTTTACCAATCTGTCAAATCAGGGGACACTAACATAATGGCGATCACGGTGACCTTCTGAGTAAATAAGAAGCTTATACCTCCTTAGAAACTTCTGAAGCCCTTGTCAAACTATATCCTGTGATTTGTAACCACCTCATCAATATAACTAACACAATGGTGATCATGATGGATGTTGGGTGTGGAGCCTGATTTTCTTCCTGATTCAGAGATCCTTGTTTTAGCTGGATGTATACCCCAGGAAAATTGTACACCCTTGCACGAGGGGGAGTGAAGGGAGGACTTGTCCCCCCTGCGAGTTCCGGGGGGGCCGACCCCCCCGACTGGGGGGTTCGGGGGCCAACAGTCCCCTGGCAAGGGTTTCGGGGCACTGCCCCCAAAGCCAAAAATAGATGTAAAATTTCCTTATAAAAGTATAGTAATTTCTAGTCAATCTAGGTCGTTCATTAGGCGGATGATCTAATGGTATAAGTTATGTTTAGTTTAGGTTTTTTTGCCATAGAAGGCAACCCCTTGCTTTTATGAGGGTATTGTATTGTGGCTGTGTATTGTATGTGTATTATCTAAGCGGGAAACAGATAGGGAGACTATGAGAGAGAATAGAGGATATTACAGCGGATCTGTTGTAGGTTTTGTCTCTTAATTTTGCTAGATAATAGAAAGGAAGGAATGGCTGTTCGGGGTGGACGTAGCCCAAACTGGGTGAACCACGTATATCTGTGTCTCTCTAGTTTTATGTGTTTTGTGTGCTTGTATTTTCCGCATATTTAATGTGTTGCATTGATCTGTAATATTTAATTTTTCTAACAATGGAAACTCTAATTTAGTGACAATCTAAGTACCCCTTAGGACTTCAGATACCCTTATCAAATCATAGAGAACTCAAATTATCAGCCATAGAGTAGACTCTATTTGTTTCACCATCCTAGCAAGATGATAAATCATCTATAGGACACTCACACAAACCTTAGGGCTACATATAGGAACTCAGAAAACCCCAAAACACCATTAGATTGGTTTCTTGTCAGTTATTGGTGGTTGACCATAAACATACATTCTTAAAACAACAAAAATTATCCACCTGGAAACTCCACTAGCCTCCAGTAGGCCTATTACTTCATTAACACTCATTTGACTTCCTAGATTTGTTTCAAACCAACCCTAAGAAGTTTATGAGCCCACTTATATACTGTAAGAGTTTACCAAGCTCTAAGAGAGGTCAGTCTTCATAAAACAGTCCTAAAAATTTCAGCCTCTCTAAATTTTGAAATTTGAAATCTGGCTTCACATAGGATCAATACCAGATCTCACCCAGACCCAAACCCTCCAAACATAGTTTATGACCCAGAAAATATTTTGTGGAAAACTTCTAGATCTGGAAACGTAACCACTGTTAGGACCATCCATAGAGCAAGCTTTGTACCTGAACATCTTACAGCTTTGCAAGATCCCTAGTTTGACTTGCACCATACAAGGAACCTCTTGAGAAACAGGTCTCAAACTGATATTGACCAAACTAACCTTAAACCCTTAGATTTGTATCAGAGTTCTAGTAGAGAAGCCTCTCCTTCCACACAACCTAACTTTCAGCTTCTCCATTACTTCAACTCTTTCCATACCAAATCTACTCAAAATAAGTTTGTTGATCCAAGTACTTCCACCACACCCATCCATACCACTACTGTGCAAACCACTCCACTTCATCATACACCTCCTCTCACAAATCCACCTCTTGTAAATCCTCCTTTAGCTCCCATCATGGCAGCTTCGTATGCCCCCTTGGTTTTACCTCAACCTCTAGTGCCTTTTCCAAATGACTACCAATCCAAGATCCCTCATTTTACATGAGTTGAGACCATCACTGCCCAGCAGCATGTAGATAAAATAAATGATGCCTTTGATTACACGGAAATAGAAGAAGAAACCATTAATATTAGGATCTTTGCACAAAGCTTAAGAGGAGAGGCCAAAAAATGGTTCAAAGGATTAACTCCTAACACAATACAGGATCTCCTTTCCCTTTACCAAACTTTCATAAAAAAATGGGAAGTCAAGAAAAATCCCCTCCAAATCCTTTCTGAATATAACAATCTTAAGAGGAATGTAGGGGAAAGTGTACAATATTATTGCACCAGGTTTAACAGTGTCTATAATTCCCTCCCACCTCACAAGAAACTCCGACAAGGCCTAGCACTAGTAAATTTCCTGAAGGTTTTGACCTAGACATGACATTCCAATTAAGAGAGAGAGACCCTAAAACTTTAGAAGAAATGAAAAAGGCAGCTATTAGTGCACAGGTAAACTTCATTAAAAAAAGATCTAGGTTGAGATCAGAAAAGAGAGTAACCTACAAAGATGAAACCATGCCCTCAACTTCCTCATGCATTATCAAAATGGACAACCTAATGAGAACCATGGAGAGAATGATAGAAAGGATAAACTTGAACAAAAGGACACCTCCTAGGGAAAACCAAGCTAATTCCCAAAACACAAATAGAGCTCAAAACTTCAAAAGAGACATTCCTCAAAACAAAGAAAGGGAAAATGATCAACAAATCAGACCTCCTTTTCAACAAAGCTATGTAGATGAAGAAGAAGAAGTTATAGAACCTGAAGAAAGCCATATGAACCTAATATGTTCTGATAATGAAGAAGATGTTTTCCTCATCGAAGAAGAACAAGGTTTCTTTTCCTTAGATCAAACTAACACGAACTATGAGGATTCTAAAGACTACCGCTTGGGATTTGAAAATGCAATCATGGAAGTCCATAGGAAATATGACCTTAGGAGCAAAAAGAACCTAGATTCTCCCAAGAAATGCCAAATAGACACTGTTGTTAGGAAAGAACCGGAAAACACCCCTAAGAAAACAGCAGAGAATGTCAACACCATGGCTAAAAAAGATGACCCAAACAAAGGAAAAATCAGCCAGCCAAACAATGACCCTAGCTGTCCTAGTACCTCTACTAGTGATCCTGAGAAAATCATTTTGTCTAAAGCTCCAAATCATAATCAAAAAATTAAAAATGTAGAAAGGATCATGGCTGATAAAATTAATGTAAATATTTCTAAAACACAAGTACCCTTTAGCTTTGAAGGAGAAATTGCCAAAATCAAGATATTTATGCCTCTCACTGAACTGGTTACTCAACAATTGTATAAGTCTCAGATTTTGAAATACTAAACATAGGAAATGATGGTGACACTTTACACTTGGCTGATGACACACCTGAGTTGTTGTTTGGACCCAAAATAGAAGGAAAGTATCAAGAAGGAGCCATTCCCCATTTCTATATCAGCCTAAGCATACATGAGAAAATCTTACATAATGCCATGCTGGATTCTGGTGCCTCTCACAATCTCATGCCCAAAGTTGTAATGGAGAGGTTAGGCCTAAAAATAACTAAACCTTATAAAGACCTGTACTCCTTCGTTTCGAGTAGGGTCAAATGTTTGGGCCTGATCAAGGATCTTTGTGTCAACCTGGCACAAGTGCCTACTAAGAACCTAGTCATGGACATAGTAGTGGAAGATATTCCTCCCAAGTATGGCATGATTTTATCCAAATCTTGGGGAGCCAAGCTTCAGGGGAAGCTTCAACTAGATATGTCATGTGCTACCATCCCTGTTTTCAATCAGACAAGGAGATTATACTGAGAGTCACATATGAAATATATTATTAGCAGTCAGGAAAGGCCAGACAATACTCCTCTTTATTCCATTCATTTAGACCTTCATTATTTCATCTTATGTCATGAATAATACATTAATGAGCAGGAGAGTAAAGTTGACATAAGTCTAGGCACACTACAATAGCCAAACCAGTCTCTACATGAAGAACTCAGCATTCAGAACTATAGCATCCCTAAACACACACATGATGATAAAACCAAACTTGACTTTCTGTAAACTGAAAATGAAATCTCAAAACCAATAGTCAATTTAGAATATGAATCGGGTTGCTCAAAGTGAGGAAAAATCTCAAAAACACAACTGTTCCCTTTTGCCTATCCCGAAGTGCTAAAATTCCCTCACAGACCAAAAATATTGGGGAATCTGAATCAAAGGAGTCTTATGTTTTTACCTTATCTAGACACCTCATTACCAGAAAGTTTTGTCCCTCCAAAAAAGTTGTTAACTCTCACAGATATTGCTATGAGTCCTAAAGGGATGTCTGTTGAAACTGATATAGAGGAATACAATGTAGCCAACCTAAGAAGGCCCAAAGTGATTAAGTTATCCAAAACCATTTAATTACATACAAAACTGAAATACATAAGGTTATGCAAGAATTTTTAGGATGCTCTTGTATATAGGAGTAAAAGCTCAAAGCCTATGCAATAGACATTGTTCAAAAGGAGCCTTTTTCCAAGAAAAACTATGAAACCCTTGCGCAAATGATATCACTAACAAAGAAATCCAAAGGATGCAGACTATTTATAGACTTTAGGTGCCAAGGCAAAGCCTCAGTGGAGTACAAATACCCTTCTCCCAAGACAAATCATCTATGCCAAGGGTAGGATTTTCTAACAAAGTGACCTTGCTTGGTAGTGTTTCGGGTTATCATGAGATGATACCACTTCAAATCAATCAACACAAAGATATTCCCAAAATTATTTGGAATGAATACATGTTTGACCAAATTTTTCCTGGGATGAGAAGTACTGAAGACACCTTCCAAAGTGTCAAGGCACCTGTTGTCAACTTCTTCACTATGATATACACTGATGACATCATCATCTATTTAGAAGTTGATGAAGAATGTTTTTTTTCACCTAAGGAATTTCTTTTACAGAAACAAGGTTTGGAAGCAAGACTTAAAGAGGAAATATAAAGGAGAACTTGGCCTGATTGAAACTTTTTGGTAGAAATATTGCACCATGCCCTCAAAAATAGATAGCCATGTTCTTTATCTACAAGAGCTGAATGAAAAGGGGTTGGTAGGTGATCATATAGATGATAGGGTCATCATATACCATGTCTATTTAGAGTCTTAGTTTGAATTTCTCACTCATTGTACATACCATGGTATAAAGAAAGGTTATAGAGAGAAAAAACTCAAAAACATAGAAAGAATGAAAAAAGAGGGCAGATTTGAAAAGAAGTATAGCCCCATACCCAAAAAATAGTACTACTGAAAGTGTGCAAGCCTAAAATGCCATTGTTGGTTCAAAAAGGAAGGTCTTGTTTCAGTGATCTAGCCTAATCATGGTTGAAACCTGTTTTCAATTATTGTTGATAAATTAGTGAAAGATAGTTAGTCAAAATTGTTCAAACTTGACTTGTCAAAAGATAGATTAGGGAGAAAGATACTGGTTCCACATGCTTAAAACAGAACCAAGGAGAAAAATGGGGATGAATAGCAAACAATGTATCCCAGTTTTCTAGTCTTATTTTGTACAAAAATACAATTTGTGTGCAGCTTGTTCTTATGTCACAAACCCATGGTAAGTCAGATTTTCTAATCCTGATTTAAAACCATGCTTTCACTTTCATGTTTATAACTTAGTGAATGAATCCTGTCAAATAGCTTAATATTAATATTTGAGTAATATAGATAGAGAATAAAAGATTCCATTAGTATAATATGAACTCTTGGAAGAGATAAGATAGAAGTAGATAGTTTGTTTTTCTTTCAAGATAAAAAGATGTCAGGGGTTTTCCGGTTCAATGAACTCTTGGAAGAGATAAGATAGAAGTAGATAGTTTGTTTTTCTTTCAAGATAAAAAGATGTCAGGGGTTTTCCAGTTCAAGTGCACCCAAAGAAGAAAAAATGTTAGGCAAGTAGGTTGGGTAGGTAGAGATGAAGTTGAGCTAATCATGTCTTTCAGATTATTGAGATCACAGCTTCAAGCAAACATTAGAAAGTAAAAAGAGGTAAAAATCTTCCCAACGGATGAGGCACTGGTCTTCATAAAACTAAAGATCTAAAATTCTAAACACCTCCTGAAAAGGAGCTGCCCTCAAGTGGAGCCAATGTTAGTCATCAATAATTTTTTCCTTTGTAGATGACTAAATGCTTATCCCAAGATTTTTAGAAACAAAATTTCATAAAAATTGTGAGTTTTATAAATCTCATTGCCTTCATTATCCTTAAGATAATTTTTCACTATTTCATCATTCCATCATGTCAAGCGCTGCTTACAAATCCCAGAAAACCCATTAGGGGCTCATGTCACTCATTTTGTCTATATTTTGTCACCTTTGGCCCAAATCCTTTGTTTTTTTTTGCCTAAACCCTCCACTGCTACCTAAGGCCACCAATCAAACAGCTCTATTGTGTCTCCCAAAAATACCCCAAGCATTGATAGTCTCAAAAGTGTCTATGTAGGCTCTTTAGATAAATCAAGTACATTGGATTTTGGATCTTCAATACATCAATTTATCATAAACTCTATTTTACACTTGATGAGCCCAAAATCTATGTTTTCAGTCCAAAAGCCAAGTCCAAGGAACCTTCCACTAGGTCACCTAGGGTTTCACAGGTCGTAGGGTGGATTTGGTGCCCTAAAAATCTCATTTTTTTCCTATATAAAGATATTTCTTTCAAAGAACAAGAGGGTCAAGTAACTTTGTCAAAAACTGATCAAAAGGCCATTCAAGAAATTTTATTCGCTTAGAGAAGAAATTCTAAAAGGGACAACTACCCTTGTTCACATTTCTGCAAAAATGATCAGGGTTTCCATTAGCATAAGAAGAGGTAAGGTAATAGGGGAAATCATCACAAGAAGACCGTATACAACAAAGAGAAAGGCCACAGGCCCGTGTTTAAAGAAAATTAGGGTTCTTGTGATTAATTGGGAAAACCATGTTGTCAAAGCAAGAAGCTAGTACAAGGACCACAAGGGCAGAAGTCACCTCAATGCCACCAAGTACACATTGAAGATTTTCAGAAATAATAAATGAATTTTGAAAGGCTATAGAGAACTTAGAAGAAAACACTATTTACTTTTCTCTAATAGCCTTAAAACCTAGGATTTTGGAAAGATGGACAGAACATGTCCAAGATAGATGATAAGGCCTCCTTCTTAACATCAGATGGCATCCAAAGGTTATCCAAGGTGTCCCTTGGAGTTTGTCAAAGGTACCACTACTTCACCTGTACCAAGGAGATAAATGGCAAAGAATATCAGTTTAAGGGGTTAACTTCCCAAATGCAGTCAAAGGTCTTCAAAGTAAACAAAAGAAGGCAAGCATAAGGTTAAGTATCAAAGAGAGAAATCAAGTTCAAACATGAGGTTACTGTTTAGAAAATGAGGTATCAAACTCCAAAAAGGCACTAAGGGATCAAAGGAAAATGTACTATAGGCACCTGTAGAAAATCAGAAGTGGCCAAGTGAAACCATGGCATTGTATAATTTCTTTAGACTCTATGGAAAAATAGGTATGTTCCTGCCTAAAAAATCAGTAAGGAGATAAAGGGACATGTTCAGGTCACCTACATTCAAAAATTCCAAAAGAGGACAAAAAATGTGTTTCAATTTGTCAACAACATGCCTAAAGTAGTTTGAATAAATGCCTAGGTTTTCAAAGGTAAAAGATATGGAGGAGGCATTTACACCCCCTCAACCAACCATCACCACAAAGAAGAAAAAGTAGCTCGAAGAGAACCTCCAAAAACCCCTATAAAAGATAAAAAGTTATCAGTCAAAGAAAAAAGATTGAAAACATAGTAAAGTGGGTTTTCAAGTTTTATTTATTTTTATCAAGGAGTATAAAGATGTTTTAATCTCACTTTGAACTCATTTGACACTTGGTGGAAGAGAGAAAGCCTCAGCAAAAGAAACAAAGTGTTTTTGACCATTTTCTGGGTGAAGTGTTCGAGCGTTGCGCAAATCAAAGGCGCTACGCAAATAGGATTTTCTCCCATTTAAATTTACAGGGCACTGCGCAAATAACCCCTGACGCTGCGCTAACCCTGGGTGCTGCGCAAACATAGGCCTGACTCGCCCAGGGCACACAGGCCCGACACTTCTCTCGACACTTCTACATGAAACACTTGGGCACTACGTAAACTGACCACCTGACTCACCCAGAGGATGTGCAGAGTGCTAACTGCTATGTAGACCCTTTCGGCGCTATGCAAACGGCCCGACCCGACAGCTCCGGCAGGGCGCTGTGCAAAAGAAAGAATATTTCCAAAGACAAAATCTCCTACCCTAAATCAATTTTTCATTCTCTGAGCTGCCTCCAGGGTTTGTGAAAAGGCAAAGAATTGGTAAGTGATGCCCTCTCCTTGTCTCCAATCAATTTTTCAAATTTTTTTGGGTCTCTATGGCTTTGAGTGTTAAAACCCTAGGTATGTAAACCCTAGGCCTTATATTCAAATGAACCTATGCGCTTAAAATCCCTCTTTCAATAATTTTGGTATCATATATAGGTGGGTGAGTTAGGGTTTCTACCAACACATTTGAGAGAAGAGTTTCCCTAAGCTCTAAATCCACTCAAAACATAAAACCCTAACCTCTACACCCCTCATTTGCCAAAACTAACCTCATCATCATTGTTTCATCTTGTTACACCAAACCCTAAAAATTGTCAAACTATCTCTCCTATCACTATGTCAGGAACTAAAAACAATAGTGGTAGTGAAGGTGATTAAAGGCCTTCAAGACCAAAGCACAAATGAAGGAAAGTGAGCAGGTTGGAGCCCCAAAGTATAGTAGCCATCACCTCCTCTCCTAGGATCTTGTCATGCTTTTGAGATACAAGGTGCTTTCAGTTTTGTGAGAAGGTTAAACAAGTCAAGAGGCATCCTGAGCTTACAAGGCTCTTCATCCTCAGTTTACACAACAAACATTCAAACCTTACAGGAGTAAAGTTTGAGATTTCAGAAGGTGCCATATATGAAGCCATTGGTATCCCTTCTGTTGGTGAAAAGTGGTTTAAAAAGGAAAAATTAGACAAAGATTTATTTGAGCCATTCATCAAGACAAGGTATAGAGGAGGCAGCAAAACAGTTTTTCCTTTCTCACACCTCAAGCACAGATTTGCCTCTTTGATGTTGGTTATCATGAAGTACTTCACCTATGAGGGGAGGTACTCCAGGCTCTAAACCTATCATCTCAAACTCCTCATGCATTTCATAGGAGTTAAGGCACTCAACCTACCCTACAATCTCTATAGGAGCATTATGAAGATGTTTTTTGTTGTCCAGAGGAGGAGTTATTCTCAACAAATGCATAGCTTATTCCACCATTCTCTGATCAAGATGGTGGTCTTACATCAGTTGGAGTAGCATGGTATACATTGGGATGTGTTCATAAACCATGAGGTCTTTACAAACCCATAGCCTCCTCATCAACCAAATTTGCCTTCCTCATCTGCACAAGTACCCTCACCATAGGAAAACCTCCCTTCCTCTCCTTCTCTTGATGCATCGGGTGAAGCAAGAAGTGGCAATGAAGAATCACAAGAAGATCATATTGAACTTGATGGGGATCATGATGAGATAGAGTACATGGACACAAATGATGAACATCAGGATGAGCCAGCAGCTAATGAGCAAGAGATAGATGACATGGAAACAGATGAAGGATATAATGATGAAGAACAAGGCAGTGAGCATGGCCATGTTGAACACAGTGCTGACGGTCAAGAAGAAGAAATAAGTGAGGCAGAGACAGAGACCAATGAAGGAGAGAAGGAGGATAATGATGAATATGAAGAGAGAGATGAACATGGCGGTCATAAAGACAAAAACAGTAAACATTTGGAGGAAGGCAGTGATGGTAATGATACCAATAAGTCAGTCCCAAGTACATAAAAGGGTGGTGCTGATGAACAAAATGAGGACCTAGAAGATAATGAGGACAATCATGAGGCTGACAGAAAAACAGGCAATAAACAAAACTCTGCGTCCATGGAATATGATGAAAGAAATAATGATGAGCCAGAAACAGAGTTTGAAGAAGGAGACAGTGATAAAGAGGATGATCATGATAGTACAACCAGTGAGAGATAGAGGAACAAAGAAGATAGTCACGACATTAATCAGCCTCATAATAATAGTCAAGGTGATGATAGTGCAGGAAATGATGAATAAGGGGACCCTAATGAAGAACAGAACCTATGTAAAGCAAGTGTAGGGGCTAGTGATCAATTTAAAGGCCAAAGTGACCACCTAGAAGGCAATAAAGAAGATAATGATAATGATGGTGTTGACAGTGATCAAACATAGCATGGGATGACTGATGGGTATCATAGTGAAAGTGAAAGAGATGATGACAACACCAAGGGTCACAGCCAAGATGAGGACACTCCTAAAAACATCATTACACCTCTTGCATGCACATATCAAAGAGGATCAAGACAAGTGTTTTCTGCCTCCAAAAGGAAAGGGACCTTGTCACCCACATCATCTCCAAGACTTGAAAAAGGAAAGGAAGAGATGGGAAAAGGTAAGAAAGGTAAGAGAGGCAAGAAAGCTACACAAAATCCCAAATTCATTGACCTAGATAGTGACAATGAAGATGAGGAGATGGCCACTAGGTTGCTACTCCAAAGCAAAGATGCACAAATCAGGGAGTGGGAGAGAGATTTTTAGATAGCACAACGCATCATTCATTATTACAAGAATGAGCATAAGGATTTCAAGAAGATCAAGAGGGGCCTTGCTCTCCAGAAGAAGATGACCAAGCATTATGCAAAGAAAAGCAAGCTTGCTTTTGCCAAACTAAAGGAGGCCCTCATGGAGATAAAAAACCTAAAAGAGAAAAAAGAGTATGACAGCCTTGGATTTTTGGTTGAGGCTCCTAAGTATTTTTCCAAGTCCCCTTAAGGAATGTCTCCACCAATTTTGAGAGGATTTGGCACATTTTTTTGTTTTTTGAGATTTTTAGGCTCATTTGCGCAGTGCCACTACCGCTATGCAAACACATGGAGCATCCCCAAGAGCCAAGATTGACATTTTTGGGTTTCTCTCAGCCTACACATCATCCTCACCAAATTTAAGAAGGTTTGGAATAGTTTTTACTACTCAAAATATTAAAAAACACCTCAAAAATCACCTTTCTGCCTCTGTTTTAGGCATGATGCTGCGCAAATGGATTTCTAGAGGTTTTGGAATTTTTCAATGGGCTACTGGAGCTGGATCAGGAAAAATCAAGAATTTATAGAAATTATGCTCATCATGCTTTCCAATGAGCCATCACGGAGCCAAATCTGACATCGGGAAGGGGTCCAAAACTTAGTCATAAAAGACCCTATTTTCTGCTAAAGTGGCATTGCGCAAATGGACTATCTAAGTGTGTTTTGGACCAAAAGTCAACAAAACACACTCATTTGTTGTAAAATTATATTTTTGAGATTTTTGAGGCAAAACACTCTAGAATTAGGTGCAAGAAGTTATTTTGGCATTTATTTCTTAGGATATTATGTGCCTTGGGCCTTGCATGGTCTCTTGGCCATAAATGACATTTATGGGTGAGTTTGACATTTTCCTACCATAATTAATGTTTTTTTCCCTTTCTTGCTAAGATAAACAGAGCATGAGGGCTTCATTGTAAATGTTGGCATTTGATGATATTGGAGAGCAATACATGGTTTTTATGAGCTTGGAGAAGAAATTGGTGTTGTGAAGTTGATGAATGGCTTGTTTGGCTTGATGATGGAGAAGCTTGTTTGTAGGATTCCTTAGCTTTATTAATGGTGATGTACTCTTAATTTGTTCATGTTTTCTTGTTTTCATTATGTTTCATCCTTATTTGTTGCTATAAAGCAGAAAAGTATAGGTTGAGAAATGCTCCTTGAGGCACCTTAGTCCTCGTGTTTGTTATAGCCTTAATGTTTTCCTCTGTTGGGTGTGTTTGAAGAATTATTAGTTACTCTTCAAGCCTCCTTATGCTTGTTTCGTTTCATTTATGGACTAGTATGCTAGTTTACAAGTATGATTCAGGGTATGCCCTGCTTATTTGAAGCTGTCCAAACTCTGTCTTGAAACCTCTGTTTGTAATATTGTTTGCTAGGTTAAGTCAAAGAGGTCTCGTTTGATCTTGCCCTTTGTCCATTCCTACCAACTTGTTTTAGAGTTCTTTATAGCTTGATTTATGATGTTTAGGAGTTCCCTCTTCATAAATTGAGTTATTTGTGATCTTAAATATTTTCTAATTCTGAAGGTGAATTTACGAAAGTTAGATAAGCTCGTATGCTTTCTATGTTTCACTGGAATGTTTATCTTGGATATTTATAAGTTTAAGTATTGTTCATTGAGCTTAATGGTTTTCCCTACCTAATGAGTTATATAGATTTTTCTTATCATTATTTAAGACCTCCTTGTTATAGGTATTTGACAAAGGATTCTTGATTTCCCTTTGCCCTACCTTATTCGCAAACTTGATGTCAATCCCATTTCGCTCATAACCTTAAAGGATCCATTAACCTTGCTAGATTGACTTTGCACTGCACTCTGATTCATTATTGAGACATGCTTGACTTTTATTGACTCCATAGCCCAATGATTTGAAGACCTCTCACTCCACCTATTCTACATGTCCATCTCACCCAACCAAAAAAATCAACAAACCCTACACTTAACAATTAGCCTAAAATCAAAACCCTAAAGCAAAAAGAACACATCATTTGCACCCAATAGAGAGAGCCGTCTCTAAGTCCAGGAAGGCTAGGTCCTAGGACTCTAAATACTAGTATGATATTACCCTGTCATTTGGTTTACCAATCTGTCAAATCATGGGACACTAACACACTATATATGTGGGATATAATTTGGTTTTTAATGTAATATACCAATAGTTTTTTCATGTACTTTATGCTATGTCTCCTTCCCAAATTTCTTTGTTGGTAAAAGAATTTCTATCGGTTTTGGTTCTCATATGTTTTTTGCGTTTTTTGTTAATGAATTTATTTTTCGTTTTTTTAGTAAGATTGTTTGTGAAATATGACAAAGGACCAATTATTGAACAAAACAATATAGTTCAAATTAGTGGTTCTCGACATTCTTCGGTGCCAAGAGAATATATGGTTGATTTGATTATTTGAGTTTGTTATATGTTAATGGGCCTTGTTGTGCTTCAGGCATCAATAAAATCAATTATAGGTTATTGTATGATATCCTTGTGTGTTAGACGAGTTAAGTTGTTTGATAAACTTCTAAACACATTCAGTATCTAGACCACCTTCCTAGAAACTGATGAATAGATGAAAATGAAATATCTGACAGATGGTGGTAGGTCCATAGAGTAGTTCATTACTTGATAACTTTCATCGTGAAAGCCAAGCACCTTAAATGAGCCAAGTGGAAAGTTCAAAGGTTGTGATGGAGAAAGAGCGTGGTTGGGAAGCTCAAAGATTGTGGATGAGAAAAATGTAAGCATTAAGGGAGTGACTTGGAAATAACACTTACATTAGTATACATGTAGATTTGGATTTGGTTTGTTGGTTGGTTGGATCGTTGACGTGTTTTATCAACTAGCATTCTCCTTCTTTGGAATCTACTCGATCTAATATGTGGGATGTAATATGGTTTTGAATGTAAATATACGAATAGTTTTTGTGTGTACTTTGTGCTATGTTTGCTCCTCAAATTTTTATATGTTTATTAATTAAATATTTTGAAATAGTGTGGTTATGAATATGATTCATTGTACTCAAAGGTTTTCTACATGAAGAGATATTCACATAAGATTATTAAATTTTAAATTAAATTAAATTAAAAAATAAAAATTAGAAAATATTATGTGAATTCAATTGAAAATAATAATAATATTAATATTAATAATACTTGATGTTTATGTTAATTAAAAAAAAGAAACAAAATTTATTCAATTCAATTTATTATATAGTAATTATATTTCCACTAATAAAATTACAAACAATTTTTTTTAGAAATATTCTAGATTAAAATAAATTTAAATAATAATGATTCATATTCATAACCATGATAAGTTAATATTTAAATTTAATTAATAAAATTACAAAAAAAAAAAAAATCTACCCATATATCTACCAAGTACAAACCTTTAATCAAGTTTTAGATTCAAAAACAGATTTACATGTCCCAAGGTTTGAACTTTTTTGGTACTTAATAGATCCTAAATTAAAATGGATATATGTTGGTTATTATTATTTGAATTTAAATTATTGTGAAAACATATTATGAGTTTTTCTATAATGTTTTTGTAATTTTATTAATGAAAACAAATTTACAATATAACTAATTAAATTAAATGTATTTCTATTTTCAATTATTTTAACTAATTATTATTTTTTTAAATTAAGTTAACATATATTTTTATTATTGTTTAATTTAATTATACATATAAAGCATCACTATAACATATTCATTATACTATTTTGTAAAACATATAATACAATAATTGAAAAAATTAAACATAACTTAAAAAAAATGATGTTTCAAACATTCTTATATCATATTATATTTTATATTTTTTTAAATATAAACATGAAACTAAATTAATAAATTAAAAATAAGATAAATTTATTTATTTGTTTTATCACTGTAGTTGATTATTATTATTTTTTAAAGTTAAGTTAGCATTATATTTTGAGTATTGTTTGATTTAATTATACATGTAAAGCATTACTATAACATATTCATTATATTATTTTATAAAACATATAATACAATAATTGAAAAAATAAAACATAATTAAAAAATATTAATAATTAAATTTATTAAAAAAATAATCTTTTAAACATTTTTATTTCATATTATAATTTATATTTTTTTAATATAAATATAAAAATAAATTAATAAATTAAAAATCAAATAAATTTTAATATTTTTTTAAAATTAATTATTATTGTTAATAAAATAGATATAAATTTAAAATAGAAAAAATAAAATAAATTTATATTAAATGGTTGTTCTTATTATTACATATTAACTTTTTCTTTTCTTTTTTATTATTATTTAGTTATTTTAATATTTTAGTAAGAGGATTGCGTATCATAAAAACACACTAAGATGTTGAAGAAATTCTATTATATCTTTCTTTTCTTTTAAATATTAAAAGTTGTGATATGATTTTTTAATGTGTAAGTCCAAATTTAAGCTCACAATTAATTAATTAATTAACTTATTTATGATTAAAAAACTTATTTATGATTAAAAATGACGACTGTGGATACTTCGAGTTTTACATCTGAAAAACTTCACCGTAGAAACCTCCAATCCAATATTTATTTATTTATTTATTTTTATTTATATAGTTTGTATATTTTAAAAGTTTGTATGATACATATGCAACATAGTTTACACAAACAAATTATTTAAAATAATCCATAAAACACTTAAAAGAATATTTGTAACTCATTTTTAGATTGCATATCCTTTATCTATTTTCTATTGATCATATTTGTGTGGTATTGTATAATTATTCAAGATAAATAATAATACATATGTATTGATCCTCTTAGCCATTTCCTCTTTATCATATTGTTATGGAAGTCTAAAAGTGATTTAACAAAAAAAAATGCATATCTAAGTCACACATGGTCAAGTTATTGCTTTTGCCTTCGGTGCATGGTGTAAAGCTTGGTTTACAATTTGGGAAACCATAAATCCATCAGTGTCCTTCGAAGAATAGGAACAAAGTCTTGTAAGTGAATTTCAGCCATCTTACTCTGGTGTTGGGAGTGGGTGCTCTTTGGCCTTCTGTTGAGAGACTCTGGGATCATGCTTTAGTTGGAAGATGCAACCATCTCTGGATGGCAGGAGTTCAGACAAAGTCATGAGTGGAGGATTGTTGGTTTCCGGTATTGAAATACTAGCCTAAGGTCAACCAATTGTTCAACGGTTGGTTTTGTTTTCATTTCCTAAGTTAGGAAGACACATAACACATATTGAAGGATCCTTGGGTGAAAGGGAGGGGATTTATGCTTCTTCAATAGTGGAAAGTGGGATTTGACTCTCTGTTTTATGCTCTAGACGAAATCTCTTTTGGGTTAAATTACCAGGTTTACCTTTGGAGATATGGAATGAAGTGACAGTTAAAGATATTTCCAATTGCATAGGAAAGTTTTTTGTATTGGACAACATGTGTTTCAGTTAATTAGATAAGAGATTGGCATGGATGTTGGTGGATATGGATTTGGGTAGGGAATTGTTGGATGACTTAGTGGTTTGATGGAGTAATTTTAGGGTGAAACTACTAATTGACTCCTAGGGTTTATCCTATATATGCTTGAAATTTTATAGGACTAGCCACCTGTTTTTTAATTGCTTGTTTCAAGGGGAACAATTTCATAGTTTAAGTGACATAGGGGTCAGCGAACCTCCTAGTGTCGCTGCTCAGATGTGGGTATATGCATCAGAGGTGGATTCACATCCAGCGAAGACATTGCGGGTTGATTATTTTAGCGATCTTCATCGAGCTAATCTGATAAATTCCTTAGTTGTGCATGTAGATCTATCGAACAATTTTAATGAACTGTCTTCTTCATCTATTGATGTATCTCTGAGTCCCTCTATGAATTCTATTTCTAGTATTGATGCTTCTCTTAGTCATAAATCCTCTAAGTTGGTTAAAGGGGATAGTCCAAATTCACTCCTTTCATTAGGGTCTTCACATCATTCTACCCTTAAGGATGTTTGTATTTCATTTCTCCCTTCAGAAGTTTTGTTAGAGAAGTCACCTAAAGGGTGGGAGCGTATGTTGGTGTTACTTTACCAAATTCAGCACAAACTTCTTCCCTTAAGGTTCTAGTCTCAGGGGATACAAGGAATATTGATCTTATTCTAGGGAATCCACCTGTTCTTTGTAACCCTCTATTGGTCTTTGATTCTCCTCCTAAGGAGCGGGAAGTTTAATATAAGTTATCCCCTTCACCTGATCGAGAGTTTGCTGCATAATTTCTAGATTCAGAGGATCTAGAACCTTTAGTGATCAAAAGGGATTTGTTGGAGTCTAGTAAGGCGTGCGGGGCTTCACAGTATTTTCAAAATGTTACACATATAAATAAAATATACCTAAAATTTAAGAAGGTATTTGATTGCAATTTGATGGATTTGTCCCCTCAACAGGGGAGGGAATCACATGGAATTCCCTTCTCTACTTATGAGCCCTTTACATTGGGATAGGTTTCGATATTGTTGTCGTTCCTAGAGACAACCTAGAGTTGTGATAGACCAGTGCCTAGGACATCTTATATAGCAAGGAGCATAGGATATAATAAAGGGAGTTATCAATAACAAGCTCTCATGCTATCTCTTGTAAAACAAGGAAAATTAATCTGAATGGGACCAAGACCTTCAGAAACTGACACAGAGAAAGAGATATTGCAGGGGCAACATGCAAAACTCCAATATAAAAGCAGCAGACAATTTAGAGACAGCTTACTGTAAAGAGGGCCAATTCAGAAATATATCACAAAAATAAGTTATCAGAAGGTGCATGTAGTAAATGAAATGTAGATAAAATATTAGTTAACATTGAGCTGATATCCAGATATACAATACCACCATGCATGGGCTTACCAATCTAAGAATCCATACATAACAGTAGCGCTTTAAAAACACCCTCCCAAAGAAACTAATATAGTAGAAATGTGGTTTAGATGACTAATGGAACAGAATATCATGCATGAGCCATATTTAAAGAGCTTGAATAATCCAATCATGGGTATCAACTAGGATAAATCCACACCAAAAATCAGTGAGCCACTCGCATTCCAAAACATGATATAGGAAAGATGGATGAAATGAAATGATATATTAAAATAACACATAAGAGAAAGTTACAAACTATGAAATACCAAAGAATAGAATCCTCTTTGACAGATGGAACTCCTCCTCACTGAGACCCTATGGGCTCCAAGCCTTCATACAAAAGTTCTACAAAATGTATACAAAAAGCCTTTCACTGCATAATTTTCTGATAAAATATGGAACCCCAACTAATTCCTTTTCCTAGAGTTTTATAGGAGAAACAGAAAACCTAGCAAAAGAAGTAGGTGATGAGCATTTAATTTGCCTCATTAAGACAAAACGGCAGAAACATTCGCACCCAAACTGTTGAATGATTATGTTGTGCTGTATGTACTCTGTTGCCTTCTTTCTGAAATAAATGCGCTCGAATGAAGGTCTCTTCAGGAACACGGTATGAGAGTAAAACCACATGAACATTCCATCCTTTCCTGAAAGAAAATTTGGCTGAAATGAAACCTGGAGGGTTTTGTTTCTTGTGCATTGTACCCTCTGTGTGATCTGGGATATCTTTCATCTGGTACCTTTGTCTTCTAAGCCATGGATTAGGGCTTAGAATCTTTAATGTTGAATGTTGAAATCCTCAATCTTCCACTGATACTCTTTGCCGCGACATTAATGTCTCCATCTGCAAAAATTTGTGCTTTAAATGGCTCTGGGGGGTTTGACAGATTTTAATCCTAGCTTCTTTAATGAAAGTCGTGCCGTAACAGCTTCCTAGATTTTCCCTCATAAATTTTTCCTCTAAAAGATGGTCCTTTGATGCATTCTCGACTTCTAAAATGGAGACTATGAATAATGGCAATTTTCTATCATTGTAATCCTGCAAAACCCGCAAAATTGGTTATGAAAGCTATGCATAGGGAGAATGGCTATGGAGGGCAGAGGAATGATAGTGCGGTGGTGGAGATTGACTAGTGGAATGACTTATGAACCTTAAGGGAATACATATGAAAAATAAGACTTTAATGAAAAATATGAAGATTCGTGCTAAAGAGGAAATACAAAGGAAATGCATGAAATGTAATGGAAGTGCGTATGAGGTGGGACCCCTATGGAATCGAAATCGGAAATCGGAGCGGGACAGTAATCGCAATCGCATTAGGGAATGCCCGATGCGATCGATGGGGAAGGCGATCGGGGGATCGGAGCGATCGGGGGATCGCAATCGGAGAGGTCAGCGGGGTGACACATAGAAACTTGCGATTGCGATGATCGGGGGGAGATGCGACGCGATCAATCGCATGGAAAATGTTTGCGATGATCGATCGGGAGGCTTAACATAAAATTTGTGATTGCGAAGTTTTGTGATTAGCGCGGGCCATCCGATCTTCGTGTAGATCAACGGTGCAGAATACAGTGGAGGACTTATATAATAAAACGATCGCATCAGAGTTTTCAGAGTTAGCAAAGGGTTGCGCTTGTTTGGAAACCACAATTTCGACTAGCCCCCAAGGCATTAAACGCTTGGTCTTGGGTAATGGTTACATGGGGAAGTGGTTGAAAGGGGTTGGCGGGAAAGGGGCTATGGCCTAATATATTTTCAAATGTGGGTTTTTTGGCCCTTTATGAAATCTTGAGACTGGGGAGAAATTAATGATAAGCGGAAAATGGATTTTTAGGCCAAACAGAGGGGTTTCGAATGGTTTAGAGGGGGCTGCTACGATCAACATTGGCTCCACCCGGGGATGGCATGTTCATCCTTGAGCATGTTGAGAACTCTTCAGACCACCTGATAATCTTCTGTGCAGACCCGGCTCTTTAGCACCTTTAATTTTCACTTAATGATTAATCACGATACCCACATTATTCAAACAAAACTGAAACATAAAACTATTATACAATATGATACACCAGGTTGTCTTTCTTGAAATAGAACTAGAAATAGGGCTTAAGGAACTGACCATTTACAGGAGCATCAAGCAAGTCTCCCTGTAAATTCTCTGACCTGAAAGTGTTATTGCCTCCCTGTTCCACAATTTTAAAGGGGCCAAACCAGAGAGGGTCGAACTTGCCATGTTTTCCTTTTTCAGCTCTTCGGATATCCCATCTAAGCACTAAATCACCAATCTGCAATTTCCTGTCCTTGGCATGCTGGTCAAAAAGGTGTTTCATTTTCTCTTGATATTCAATTAACCTCTGATTCACCTGGTTCTGCGTTTCTTCTAATTCCACCAGTTGATTAATTCTTCTGATCATATCATCAGGCTCCTCCTGGCTTTCTTGCATGAATCGAGCTACTGGTAAAGCCAGCTGCACAGGGAAAAATGCTGCCCTTCCATATACCAATTCATATGGGGACTTCCCAGTTGCTCTCTTGCTGGTGATTCTATTAGCCCATAGAGCAAATTTCAACTGGGAATCCCAATTTTTCTGACTTTCATTAATAGCCTTCTTCAGTTCCCTTACTAGGGTTTTATTGGAAGACTCTGCCAAGCCATTTCCCTGTGGATAATAAGCTGTAGAGTGGCTTAGTGTGATATTATATTGCTGACAGAAACTCTCAAACTTTGCAGACTTGAAAGCCAGGGCATTATCAGTTACTATTCTGGCAGGGCAACCAAATCTGGATATGATATTTTCCTCCATGAATTTTATTATCACAGTATCTGTTGCATTCCTTGCAGGTATAGCTTCCACCCATTTTGTAAAATAATCTATGGCAATCAAAATCCACTTATGCTGACCACTTGACGGAGGATGTATTTCGCCTGTAAAATCGATCCCCCGTTGTCTGAATGGTTCATCCACATGTATGGGAATCATGGGCAGAGGTGACATCTTCTGTCTTTCAACAAATTTTTGACATTTATCACATGCTCTAACCTGGGCAAAGACATCTCCAAAAAGCTTGGGCCAATAAAAACCACCCTTCAGGATTTTGTGAGCAGTGGCCCTCCAGCTGTAATGTCCCCCACAGATTCCTTCATGAAATTCTGCTATAATACTCTCTACTTCATTCTCTATGAGACACAGGAGTAAGATGCCTGAGGGATCTCACCAGTATAGCTGGCCATTGGCGACTATGTACTTCTGTGATTTCAATATCAGCGCTATGTATTTAGTTTTATCACAACTTGGAGGGCAGCTGAGTGTAAGGAGATATTCTACTATCTCTTTGTACCACTGACTGGTGAGGTAATTCATATGTGTTTCTGGAGTAACTACCCCAATTCCATGTCGTTCTTCTTTCTCCTCAGATTCCTCACTTGCTATTATGGAAAAATTTATGCCCAGGGCCTGATAGTTTGATTCAGATAATATTTTGGCAAGACCTTGTCCTTTGATTAGTTTGGTAGGATGGATATCCAGGTCATATTCCTGTATTTTGGCAATCCACTTCCCCCTTTTTCCTTCACTATCCCCTTGAATAATAATATCCTTTACAGTTGTTGTAGGCACAAATGCAGTGATATGGGACTGCAAGATATACATGCGGAATGCTTTGAGGG
This sequence comes from Pinus albicaulis, assembly GCA_034641835.2. Lineage (NCBI taxonomy): Eukaryota > Viridiplantae > Streptophyta > Pinopsida > Pinales > Pinaceae > Pinus > Pinus albicaulis. Next base: position 200,187,965 of record CM076582.1, read on the forward strand.
ATTTCACCAGGGCGTATGCCTGTTTTTCTAGTATATTATATTTCAGTTCTGCATCACGAAGCACCTAACTGAAAAAGGAAATAGGCTTCTCATATCCTTCTTCATTTTTCTGCAACAGAACTCCAACTACTGTACGGGGTGATGCAAAGGAGAAAATCATAAATGGTTTAGCATAATCTTGCCCAGCTAGCATAGGAGCTTCAGCAAATGCAGTTTTAATTTTGGCAAAGGCTTCTCGTGATTCCTGTGACCACCCTACTTCATTATTATTTTTCAGCATATCAATTATATGCCTAACTATCTCAGCATAGTTAGGAATAAACCTTCTCAGAAAATTGATGCGCCCTAGAAACACTTGCACTTCCTTCTTATTCCTGGGGAGAGAAATACCATTTATGACTTTTACTCTTTTAGGGTCTATTTTCACTCCATCTTTAGTCACAATATGCCCCAAGAGCTTGCCTTCTTCCAATGCAAATAAATACTTTTGAGGATTAAGAGATAGACCATACCTTCTGCATTTCTCAAAAGTTCTCCGTAAATGCTCCATGTGCTCAGTATCATCCTTTCAAAATACAGTGATATCATCAAGGTAGACTACCAAAAATTTATCATGTTCCCCAACAAAAGCAATGTCCATGGCCCTTTGGAAAGTGGCCCCTGCATTGATCAACCCAAAAGGCATCCTGGCATACATAAATGTACCCCATGGTGTGGTGAAAGCAGTCTTCTTCTGATATTCTGGAAGCACAACCACCTGGTTATAACCAGAGAAACCATCCATCATTGACATCCTAGAAGCTCCGACCACTTTCTGCAGAATGTGGTCCATCTTGGGCAATGGATAATTATCTTTCAAGGATGTTCTATTTAGATTTCGGAAATCTACACATAGCCTTATTTCTCCATTTTTCTTTCGGATAGGGACCAGGTTTTCCACCCATTCAAAGTACCTCAATGGCACGATTATTTTGGCCTTTAACAGCTTTTTGATTTCTTTCTCAATGGAGGGAAGCAACAGAGGATTTATCTGTCTAAGTTTCTGCTTATGAGGCTTTGCATTTGCTTTCAGGGGAATTTTGTGTTGCATGATGCTGATATCAAAAGTTTTCAGGTCCTGATAGGACCATGCAAATATATCCTTGTAAGAATGAAATAATTTCAGATATTGCTCCTTTCATTCTTCTGGGACCTTCTTAGATAATTTACAATTTTGGGATCAACATCAGTACCAAGGTTCAAGTCTTCTACCTGATTTTCTTCTACCATTTTTCTTGGTTGTAGTGGGACATCATTTTTGTCAAATAATATTTCTAGAGGCACCAGCCCTCTAGGTATAACATTTCCCTTCAATTGCAACACTTTGTTACCTGCCATTTTCTCCTCCCAACTCCTTTCTGAAGTATCCCCAGTCTCTTCTTCTTCATCAACATCAATCTCCATATTGGAGAATTCCCCTACTGTTTCCAGGAATCTCTTCATTTGTTCTTCATCCTCAAATACCTGCCAGTGCTTGATGTTATCTGGGATAGATGGCCGATAACGTACCTCAATTTCATACCTCAGGAGGGGGTTCTGAGGTGGCTGGAATGTACTAGCAGCCACAGCGAGAGATTTTTCCATTCTATTATGTTCCCGAGGTGTGAACTAGATATTAAATGCTAAAAATAAACTCTCCACCATGTCCCACACTTCATTCCTATAAGCCCTCAGTCGAGGATGTTTGGTTTGACACTGATTCCTGACCTGTCTAACCACCAGTTCTGAATCTCCTAGAATTTTTAAGCTTTGTATATTCATGCTCCTGGCTACCTGTAATCCTAAGAGGAGTGCTTCATATTCAACCACATTATTAGTGGCTTCATATTCTAGTTTTAAAGACAATGGTACCCATTTTCCTGTAGGAGAAATCAATAGTATTCCTGCTCCATTACCTTCCTTAGAATTTGCTCTATCAAAATGTAGTGTCCAGATTTCTGATTCAATGCTCTCTGAGGACTGCTCAGTCTTGATTTGGTATAATGATGGTTCATGAGCATAATCCTGATCTTCTTCCAGCATCAAGCATGAGAAATATCCTTCTTTACTATAGACTGGTGAGTTAACAGATTTGTCAGCCTTAGTAACCATCTTGACAAATCTAGTTTCTCTGTATAATCTCCTCTCCTAGCCACCAAAAACTGGGATAGTGGCATATGTTAAATCTAACTTGATTGACCCACCAATTTTTTTTCCCCAGGACCTTGACAACAACATGCCAAAGCGAGCTGGGATGTTAGCCACCACAATATCCATGACCACACTCTTTGCTGGAACTTGGGCCAAATTGACCACCAAATCCTTGATCATCCCTAGGCATTAAACTCTTTTGGAATCAAATGAATAGAGGTCCTTATAGGGACGTGTGATTTGTAATTCTAGTTGTTCCATGACTGACAGAGGCATAAGATTGTGGGAAGCTCCAGAATCTAGCATACAGTTATGTAGTAGCAGGTCATGAATCACTAGAGACACATAGAAGGGAGGAGTAGAGGGATCTAAATCCTCAACATGTGGGCCAAAAAATACCATGGATCTCTCTTCTTGAAGGTTGAGACTATCTGGGATGATTGGTGCTTCTAGAGGGAGCATGAAAGAGGTGACTTGAGATTGATATGCTGGATGTTTCAACAGTTCAGTCAAGGGGATTGGGATTTTGACCTTTTCAAGTTCCTTTTGTAGACTGAAAGCGGGAGGGGACTTTTCTATCACAACCTCTTTTGACTCTTTATTTTCAGCTGGGGGCTTGACCTCTTTAGACACAGACTTGACATTAGGGAGAATGACTGCTTTTGAAGAGGAAGGAATTTGATCACTAGACTGCAAAGGTTTGTTTAGAGGTCCCTTACCTTTGTCTTTGGCTTTCTACATTGTTGACTCCTCCTGAGCAGTTGCTTCCTTCTGATGTGGCTCTTCTTCTTGATCTTGAGTACGAGTCCTCTTCCTAGAAGATCAGAGATCATATTTTCTATTGAATTGTGCTTGCATGAAATAAACAAATTGCTTACAATAATAATCAGCCTCTGAATCTTCTGTGTCCCTAACCTCCTCCTTCTGTTGCAATGGACATTCTACTTCATCACTATTTTAAAAGGCAAGATTTGCATCCTCCAGCTCGTAAGCAGCATCTTCAGCAGGGCTATCTATTGGACCTTCCAAGTACAATGGGTGTGGTACCTGGTCTTGTTGTTCTTTTAGCTCCCTTGGCAATATGTGCAAGGGTGGTTTCCTATACAGAGGATTGTATCCTCTATTTGGAGCATTGTAGAAATTCTTGGAGGTTGAATTCTTGGCCTCCAATTCAAGCTTAACCATTTTCTTAATCATTTTGCTCATTTCTTCCATTCTGTCATCAAGTGAGCCTCTGTCTTGATTAGAGGTAGATACCTCCTCTTTTCCCCTCCTTCTGGTATCTTGTTCAGATTTTCCCTTTGATTTACTAGTGGAGGCAAAGTTTGCTTCCAATTCTAGTGCATCTGTCTGAGCATCATCCAGAGTAGAAGGCTTTCTTTCTCTGAGCAAGAAACAAAATTATGAATCAAAGGCTGCTACAAAGACAACTTTAGCAACAGTTTGATGAGGCTTCATTCAGCAGGAAGACTCAAATATAATTTATTAAATCTCTTGATAAATTCTGATACCCCTTCATTATGTATTTTCTTTAGCGTATTGAACTCAATGAGACAATTTCCATGATCTTTCTTCTCTCCCCATTTTCTGAGAAAATCATTTTCCATTTCGTCCCAATTGGTTATGGAATGGTTTCCTAACGTCTTAAACCATTTACGAGCTTCACCATCAAGAGATTGCAAAAACAGTCTCAAGACTACATCTAAATGTTCCACATTAAAATTCTCAGCAAAAGAACAGAAGACCTCTAGATGTTTTGAGCATCAATCTCATTTTCTCCATTGAATCTGGGTAAGATCTTCAAATAATCCTGTGGCATATCATTTAGCACTTGAGGTAATGCCAGGGGAGCATATTTTTTCAACAAGAAGGCTGCAACATTGGCCATTGGAGGAGGTGGAGGTAGTACAATAGTTTGATGTGTAAAAGGAGGAGGAGGAGGTGGAAGTGGAGTATGAATAACAATAGGAATATATTGTATAGCAGCCTGAGGTGTTGATGGGAACAGTTCACGGTTAACAACAGCTACTTCGGTGACCTCATTAACCTCTTCAGCATCAGGAGTAGGGGGAAGATTATCTTTAGTTCTGACACCTCCCCTGGGTGGGCTATCTAAGTAGTATTCTGTATTTTCCTCAGTGGAGTGAGGATTTTCTACTTGGACTCCTTAAGAATAAGGGATGGATAGTCTTCTACAAAAAATTCACGGGTTTCAGTGCGGACTGATTGCCTTTCTTTCCAACTTCTTCTATGTATGATCTTCTTTGGGTCAGACGCAGAAGGTGTCTTTGACTGTGACTTATCTGACCTCAGATATGGCTTTCGAGGAGCCAGGACTGCAAATAGATTCTTCTGATAAAAATATGTGGAGTTGCCAAGGTGAGGGATGTAAAACTCTCAACTCTCCATGCTCACCTGATTGAAGAGTTAATAGGTTTTGTCAAGGCCCAGGGATTCTGATTTTCTTAACTTCAATCCCCGGCAACGGCACCAAAAATATGTTGTCGTTCCTAGAGACGGCCTAGAGTTGTGATAGACCAGTGCCAGTGATAGCAAGGAGCATAGGATATAACAGAGGGAGTTATCAATAACAAGCTCTCATGCTATCTCTTGTAAAACAAGGAAAATTAATCTGAATGGGACCAAGACCTTCAGAAACTGACACAGAGAAAGAGATATTGCAAGGGCAACATGCAAAACTCCAATATAAAAGCAACAGACAATTCAGAGACATCTTACTGTAAAGAGGGCCGATTCAGAAATATATCACAGAAATAAGTTATCAGAAGGTGTATGTAGTGAATGAAATGTAGATAAAATATTAGTTAACATTGAGCTGATATCCAGATACACAATACCACCATGCATGGGCTTACCAATCTAAGAATTCATACATAACAGTAGCATTTTAAAAACACCCTCCCAAAGAAACTAATATAGCAGAAATGTGGTTTAGATGACTAATGGAACAGAATATAATGCATGATCCATATTTAAAGCGCTTGACTAATCCGAGTATGGGTATGAACTAGGATAAATCCACACAAAAAATCAGTGAGCCACTCGCATTCCAAAACATGATACAGGAAAGATGGATGAAATGAAATGATATATTAAAATAACACATAAGAGAAAGTTACAGACTATGAAATACCAAAGACTAGAATCCTCTTTGACAGATGGAACTCCTCCTCACTGAGACCCCATGGACTCTGAGCCTTCATACAAAATTTCTACAAAATGTATACAAAAATCCTTTCACTGCATAATTTTCTGATAAAATCTGGAACCCCAAGTAATTCCTTTTCCTAGAGTTTTATAGGAGAAACAGAAAATGTAGCAAAAGAAGTAGGTGATGAGCATTTAATTTTCCTCATTAAGACAAAATGGCAGAAACATTCGCGCCCAAACTGCTGAATGATTATGTTGTTCTATATGTACTCTGCTACCTTCTTTCTGAAATAAATGCGCTCGGATGGAGGTCTCTTCAGGAACACGGTATGAGAGTAAAACCACATGAATATTCTGTCCTTTCCTGAAAGAAAATTTGGATGAAATGAAACCTAGAGGATTTTGTTTCTTGTGCATTGTACCCTCTGTGTGATCCCATATATCTTTGATCTGGTACCTTTGTCTTCTAAGCCATGGATTGGGGCTTAGAATCTTTAATGCTGAATGCTGAAATCCTCGATCTTCCACTGATACTCTTTGCCGCGACATTAATGTCTCCATCTGCAAAAATCTGTGCTTTGAATGGCTCTGGGGGGTTTGACAGATTTTAATCCTAGCTTTTTTAATGAAATTCATACCATAACAGCTTCCCAGATTTTCCCTCATAAATTTTTCCTCTGAAAGATGGTCCTTTGATGCGTTCTCGACTTCTGAAATGGAGGCTATGAATAATGGAAATTTTCTGTCGTTGTAATCCTGCAAAACCCGCAAACTTGGTTATGAAAGCTATGCATAGGGAGAATGGCTATGGAGGGTGGAGGAATGATAGTGCAGCGGTGGAAATTGACCCGTGGAATGACTTATGAACCCTAGGGGAATACATATGAAACATAAGACTTTAATGAAAAATATGAAGATTCGGGCTGAAGAGGAAATACAAAGGAAATGCATGAAATATAATGGAAGTGCGTATGAGGTGGGACCCCTATGGAATCGCAATCACAAATTGGAGCAGGACAGTAATCGCAATCACATTAGGGAATGCGCGATGTGATCGATCGGAGGGGAAGGCGATCGGGGGATCAGAGCGATCGGGGGATCGCAATCGGAGAGGTCAGTGGGGTGACACATAGAAAATTGTGATTGCGATGATCGGGGGGAGATGCGATGTGATCAATCGCATCACAAATGTTTGCGATGATCAATTGGGAGGCTTAACATAAAAGTTGCGATTGCGAAGTTTGCGATTAGTGCGGGCCGTCCGATCTTCGTGTAGATCAATGGTGCAGAATACAGTGGAGGACTTATATAATAAAACGATCGCATCAGAGTTTTCAGAGTTAGCAAAGGGTTGCGCTTGTTTTCAAACCATGATTGCGACTAGCCCCCAAGGCATTAAGTGCTTGGTCTTGGGTAATGGTTACGTGGGGAAGTGGTTGAAAGGGGTTGGCGGGAAAGGGGCTAAGGCCTAATATATTTTCAAATGTGAGTTTTTTGGCCCTTTATGCAATCTTGATACTGGGGAGAATGTAACGATAAGCGGAAAATGGATTTTTAGGCCAAACAGAGGGGTTTCAAATGGTTTAAAGGGGGCTGCTATGATCAACATCTATCTTATTTTTATGGTTCATGGGTCCTTAGAGGGGAGAAACATGTCTTCGATGTTCCTCTGTGATCATTATATCCTTTAATATTAGGGGTATGAGAGCTGAACCCAAAATTAACTCCCTTTGTGGTCTTTGTCATATGTTTAATCCTTCTATGATACTCATTCAGGAAACCATGGTGGATTTTGATAAAGCCTGGGGGGTTATGTAGAGATTTTGTCTAGGTTGGGATGTTTGTGATACAAATGCTTGTGGGTTATCAAGAGGGCTAGGGGTCATGTGGAATCCTAGACAGTTGGACATGAGAAATTTTTGAACGTTAGTAGGAATCCTCTAAATGGATTATATGGCAAGAATCATTCAAAGGATTAGAATTTTAAATACATATGCTCCATATGTTTGTCGGAGATTTTTTTGGGAGGGTATGGTTAATTCTAGTATCCTTGTGCTCAACTGATTAATTTTGGCAGGGGACATGAAATTTTCATTGGGTGATGCACGCGTTTGGGGTGTTAAGGCTTGGGTAGACCCTCTCCCTAGTTTTATTAAAGACTATATGGAGTCCCAACATTTGGTGGAGGCACTGCCAAATATTTTGGTCCATAGCTAGTGAAATGGTAGAATAGGTGATGATGGTATTTCCAAGTGCTTGGATATATTTCTGATTAGCCAGGCTCTATTTAATAACTTGGGGGAGGTGAAATCTAGTGCTATTTCTTGGTTCATTTCGGACCATCAGCCTATCATGATATCTTGGAATGAATTGGTGACTACGAGAGCATATCCCTTCAAGTTCAATTCTCTTTGGTTATTATTACCAGAATATAAATCATTGGTGCACACTATTTGGAATGACTCTTCATTCCTGTCTACCTGTTCCCCTATGGTCAATTCACACTAGAACTTGAAAAATCTCAAAGTTGTGACTCACAAGTGGATCGATCTAAAGAAAACTGATGAGATTAAATATTTTTTTGAGATTGACAATACTCTACAAGAGTTGGGCGATTTTAATGACCCCTTCTATTTCTCGGATGAATATCTTAATAGAATTGTGACTTTGAAGGGGCAAAGGAGAGACTTTTTAAAAGGGTATGAAGATGATATTAGACAAAAGAGTAGGGTTATTTTGATATAGGTGGCCGATATGAATTCTAAATACTTCCACAGACATTTCAATTGCATAAAGTAGAAAAAATTTATTAAAAATATTATGGATGAAGATGGGACCCTTCATAATTGTCAAGCATCTTTCGAACAAGTCATCATTAAACGTTTTGAAGGGATATTTTCTACCAAAGATGATAGGTATGTGGATAAAGCTTTCTTCATTGATCTAATTCCAACTATGCTAACACGGGACGATAATGAGAATTTTAGAAAATTGATTTCTAGAGAGGAATTGTTGTCCACTTTGAAGCATTGTGTAAAGGACAAGAGCCCCGAGCCGAATGGTTGGGGTGTCAAATTGTTCATTTTTTTCAAGGATTTGATGATTAAAAGTCTATTGAGGGTGGCTGAGGAGATTAAGCAAAGAGGATTCATTACTGGGGCCATTAATTGCACTATCATTGTCTTAATCCCTAAGAAATATTTGAAGAGATTTGTGGATCATCGACCCATATCACTATGTAATTTTGTGTTTAAATTCATCTCTAAATTGATTGTAGGGAGGCTTAAGCCGTTAATTTCAAATTTTATCACATCGAAACAATTCAGTTTTATTTAAGGGAGACATATACAAGATGTTATTGGAATTTCACAAGATATGTCATATTCAATCAATTTCAGTGCTCAGAAATCTTGCATCCTTAAGGTAAATTTGAATAAATCTTATGATTCTATGGACTAGGAATTCCTTTTACTGATTTTGATCAAAACGGGTATGAGCCCTCACATTTACAGGTGGATTATGGGTTGTTTAAAGTCAACAATTTTTTTTGTGATTATTAATGGTCTTCCTTCAAAGTTGTTTTCTTCTTTTTGGGGATTGAGACAGGGTTGTTCATTGTCACCTTTACTCTTCCTATTGGTTATCGACACATTAAGTGGGAAAGTGAGGGATGCCAGGAATGATGGACTCATAAGAGGGGTTAGAGTTTCTAATTTTCATTGGGTCACCCTTTATATGTTTGTAGATGACCTTTTATTCAGTGGTCAGACTTATGTGGAGGAATGGATCATCTTCCATAATATTATCAAATATTTTGGAGATGTTACCGATCCGATTAAGAATGGTGCTAAATCAATTCTTATACACAAAGGAGAGTTGGACTATGTATTACAAGTAATTAAAGAATTGTTTGGGGTCTCATCCAAACAATTGACATAATATTTTACTATTTAGAGTTTACCCCCAAACCTAGTGGATACGGGATTTGTCATTGAGAATGGCTCATAGATAAGTTCAACAATAAACTGGATTGTTGGGTACATCAATGAATGTCTTTGGGGGGAGACTCATTATGCTAAAATCAACCTTATAGAATATTATTGTCTATTGGATGCATATTTTTTAGTTACCCAAGGAAATTATCAAAAGGATACAAATGATCATGGCTAGGTTCTTATGGAAAGGTGCATGCTCAGGAGAGGGTAATCGTAAGTTACATCTAGTTTGTTGGTATATTATTACTATAACGGTTGAAGTGGGAGGTTTGGGTGTCATCAATTTAGGTAACTTTAACAAGGCACCCTTAATCAAAAATATGTGGAGGGAAGTAGCGGGAAATGGATTATTTTCAAGCATTATACAGGATAAATATATGTTTGGTCACTCTTTCACATCCTGGATTAGTAGCAGGGAAAGAAAGAAGGCACAAATATCATATATATGGACGACCATGTATTTGTTTTTACACTTACTTTTGGGACATGTTCGTTGGTTAGTGGGTGATGGTCCCAGGATTCACATAGGATTATATGTTATTGTTGGCATGAGCGGAAATCACACCTTATCTATTCAGACTCTCAATCACTTAGAAATCTTGCAAATTTTTCATATTAATGGGACCTTTCATAATAGATTACAGAATATGGATGATCAAGATAGGTTTTTTGTAGAGGATATGGGATTATCTGATACACATGGTGTGGAATGGGAGGAGTATACCACAGGCCTTAGGCATGCAGGGATTTTTCTTAATAATTATGAGGACCATATGATTTGGGTTGGTTCCCTTAGGAAATTATTATCAGTGGTTAAATACATTTATGTAAATTTTCCTTTCACAGATAGGGACCTAAACATTTATCTTTATTTCCAGGTTATATGGAAGTGGAAGGTGCCAAATAAAATTAAACACTTTGGGTGGCTAGATTTTCATAATTGTATACTGACATGGACAAATCTACAAAAGAGAGGATTTATCAAACCAAGTATATGCATTTTATGTAGGAAAACAGAGGAAGAGATAAAACGTCTATTCATGGAATTCCCTTATGCAAAGGAAATTTGGCAAGGGGTGATGGGACATTTTAAAATTGCAGATAAGGGAACCGCGCACAAACTAACTTTGTGTAATAAAACATGTATAAAATATAATAAACACAAGATACTTCCACTATACATTTTATGGACCATTTGGAGTAGACACAATGCTGTTATCTTTGAGCATAAAGACATACAGGTTTACGAGGACATTATCAAGACTATGGCCTTTTTCAATGAAATAGGGATAGTACCGCCTAGAAAAGGATAGAGATATTCCAGAGGAGTAGAGGCATGGAAATTTTTCCTAGTGGGGTTCTTCGATGGGGTAAGCTAAATGAGAGCATGTAGGTGTAGAGTTGTGATATATGTAGAAGCCTCAAAATTCCATCCTTTTGGCGGGAAGCAAGAAGGGGGACAAACAATATACCAAAAATCATTTCTTTATGGGGTATGTTGATTGTGAATAAATGGCTTGGTATTCACCACATACATAATTTTGGTGATGCCAAAGGGATCATTTAATGGGTCAAGGAAAGTAATGTCTTCAACCCTCCTATGTTAAAAAAATGGATGGCATGCATCAAAATTATGGTAAGACACTTTTAGAGTGTTAATTTTGATCATTTATACATAGAACATAATTAGACTGTTGAGATTCTTTCTAAGAGAGGTGTCAATAGGGAGACAATAGGTTTTTTTTATCATCCTTTTACCATGGGGTAATGATCAATGCAGGTTCAATTAATTACTCATCAAAAAAAGGAAGGAAGAGATAGCTAGTAGAACAAATGAAAACAAGAAGAGGCTAAGATTATTTTGTTGGAACAGTAGTAGAATAGTATTTATATCAGATATAGTTTTTTGATATCATTTACATTTAGCAGCAAAGACATTATGTGTATAAAATTTGATAAGCTACATAATGTAATTGTTTTTGGAATCTGTTTGTGGCCTTAGTTTTTTTTAATACTTTGAATTATGAATTATGTATGAATTGAAGGAAAGAAAGAACTGGGATGTATGTACTACCTATTATTAATATAAAGAGTAGAAATTTTTTACTACTGCAAAAAAATAAATTAATTAAATTAAATTAAAATTAAAAATTAAAAATTAAATTAAAAAATCTATGTCACACTCGTATTTTCCCTGATGGGGGTGCTTCTTAGGTATCTAATTTCTGTTAAGAAAGATAATGGACTTTAGGCATACGTGCATATATATTATTATATTATTTCTCTACACACGTGTTTTTTGGTATGGGAAGAGATTTGGCGGTCCTCGAGGAGTGAATTTGGCTCTACGCTCCACCCTGCATGGCTTGCGCGTGGAACTTCCATGATTTACATACAGACTTCACCTATCTAGATCCTCCCAGATTAAATGCTCTCAAACAGGGTTTGGGATTTCATATGCTCCATGATCATCAACAAGATTTTTCCTTTTGTCTTCTTGGATATGGTGAGCTCCTTTCATGGTGGATTGGTTATAGGAAATGGTAGGCCTGGCAAGCGAGTTATGTTCATTTATGAGCTCATCGTGTGACATTGCCATGGGATGTTAAAGCTTCGGTTCAATTGGGACACTTGGATTTGGACATGCAAGTTTTATGGCTTTTACTCTTTTCATCGTACCAACTTTCTCATATTCATAATTTGTTATATATCCCTTCAGCTACTTGTAGGGTGGTGGAAATATGGTCTCTTTTTCATTTAAGACGTGGTAGCTCATTTTCTCTATGAATTTTTGAACTTGTTCAAGTAGAGGCTAAACCATATGGTTGTCACAGTGTCTAAAGGTCAATCTCTATATATAAACACCCATATCCTTACACCTTGCTTTTTTTTTCATTCTTACCATCACTTTTCTCATAATTTCTAGGATTGTGTCTTGTCCCAATATTCTTTGTTTTGTTTTTTCATAACACAAGGACTGGTCTATCCTTCGAACTCATAGCTTCTTTATTCTTGACATCACTACAATCATTTGAACCATCTAGAGTATTCTAATGGTCTAGTACTTGTATATGAGGTTTGGTGTTTGGCACATTCTCCATTTAGTTTTGAAACTAGGTATAGACTCTCCTAAATTCTATATTTGAATATAATCACAATTAGGATACAGTTACCACATCGGGATTTCGGTGGGAATAAATTATTATCCATTTACAAACCCGCACTATCCTTCCACCCTATAATAATTTTTTCCCTCTGCATTTGGGTGACTCTACACTCGTGTCGTCATAATAATTGGGTTGTTATTCATTTTTTTGTGTTCATACGCAAGTATTTTATTTACAGGTATTACATGGCTCCTTGTCAACGACTACCCATCCAACAGGGTGGTGTTCCAAGGGTGTCCTCCTCAATTCATAGACACCTTTTTGGGTGGGAATCAATTGCAAATTTCTTTGATGTTGCCCCTCTTGAGGTCAAAAATGAAATTATCAATCTTGAAGTGAAGGAATTTGGTGATCGTAAGTACTTCTCTAACTCCGAGATAAGTGGAAGCAAGATAATGAGGACAATAATGAGGCTGACAGAAAAAGAGTTAGTGAACAAAACTCTTCCTCCATGGCAGATGATGAAAGAAAGAATGATGAGCCAGAAAAAGAGTTTGAAGAAGGAAATAGTGATAAAGAGGATGACCATGATAGTATAGCCAGTGAGAGACAGAGAAGCAAAAAAGATATTCATGACTATCATGAAAATAGTCATGACATTAATCAGCCAGATAATAATAATCAAGGTGATGATAGTGCAGGAAATGATGAAGAAGGGGACCCTAATTAAGAACAGAGCCTAAGTAAAGCAAGTGCAGGGGCTAGTGATCAATTTAAAGGCGAAAATGATAGCCTAGAAGGCATTAAAGAAGATAATGATAATGGCGGTGTTGACAGTTATCAAACAGTGCATGGGATGACTGATGGGGATCACAGTGAAAGTGAAAGAGCTGATGACAACACCAAAGGTCATAGCCAAGATGAGGACACTCCTAAAAACATCATTACACCTCTTACATGCACATATCAAAGAGGATCAAGACAAGTGTTTTCTACCTCCAAAAAACAAGGGACCATGTCACCCACATTAGCTCCAAGACTTGAAAAAGGCAAGGAAGAGATGGGAAAAGGTAAGAAAGGTAAGAGAGGGAAGAAAGCTACACAAAATCCCAAATTCATTGACCTAGATGGTGACAATGAAGATGTGGAGATGGCCACAAGGTTGCTACTCCAAAGTAAAGATACACAAATCAGGAAGTGGGAGAGAGATTTTGAGATAGCACAATGCATCATTCAATATTACAAGAATGAGCATAAGTATTTCAAGAAGATCAAGAGGGGCCTTGCTCTCCAAAAGAAGATGACCAAGCATTATGCAAAGGAAAGCAAGCTTGCTTGTACCAAGCTAAAGGAGGCCCTCACGGAGATAAAAAAACCTAAAAGAGGCAAAAGAGCATGACAGCCTTGGATTTTTGGTTGAGGCTTCTCGGTAGTTGTCCAAGACCCCTTAAGGAAGGTCTCCACCAATTTTGAGAGGATTTGGCACATTTTTGGTTTTTTAAGATTTTTAGGCTCATGTACGCAGCGCCACTGGCGCTACGAAAACACATGGAGCATCCCCAAGAGCCAAGCTTGAAATTTTTGGATTTTTCTCAGCTTTCACATCATCCTCACCAAATTTTAGAAGGTTTGGAACAGTTTTTACCCCTCAATAGATCAAAACATACCTCAAAAATCACCTTTCTGCCTCTATTTTAGGCCCAGCGTTGTGCTAATGATAGTCTGGAGGTTTTTACATTTTTCAATTGGATAAAGGAGTTGGATTGGGAAAAATCAAGAATTTCTGGAAAGTAGACTCATCAGGCTTTCCAGCGAGCCATCACAAATCCAAATCCGACATAAGGAAGGGGTCCAAAACTTAGTCATAAAAGACCCTATTTTCTACCAAAATGGTGCTGCGCAAATGGACTATCTAAGTGTGTTTTGGACCAAAAGTAAAAAAAACACATTCATTTATTGCAAAATGATATTTTTAAGTTTTTTAAGGAAAAACACTCTAGAATTAGGTGCAAGAATTTATTTTGGCATTTATTTCTTAGGATATTATGTGCCTTGGGCCTTGCATGGTCTCTTGGCCATAAATGACATTTATGGGTGAATTTGACATTTTCCTACCATAATTATGGTTTTTTCCCTCTCTTGCTAAGATAAATAGAGCACGGGGGCTTCATTTTAAATGTTGGCTTTTGATGAGCTTTGAGAGCAATACATGGTTTTTATGAGCTTGGATAAGAAATTGGTGTTGTGAAGTTGATGAATGGCTTGTTTGGCTTGATGATGGAGAATCTTGTTTGTAGGATTCCTTAGCTTGATTAATGGTGATGTACTCTTAATTTTTTCATGTTTTCTTGTTTTCATTATGTTTCATCCTTCTTTGTTGCTATAAATCAGAAAAGTATAGGTTGAGAAATGCTCCTTGAGGCACCGTAGTCCTCCTATTTGTTATAGCCTTAATGTTTTCCTCTGTTGGGTGTGTTTGAAGAATTCTTAGCTGCTCTTCAAGCCTCCTTATGCTTTTTTCATTTCATGTATGGATTAGTATGCTAGATTACAAGTATGATTCGTGGTATGCCCTGCTTATTTGAATTTGTCCAAACTATGTCTTGAAACCTCTCTTTGAAATATTTTTTTCTAGGTTAATTCAAAGAGGTCTCATTTGATCTTGCACTTTGTCCATGCCTACAAAATTGTTTCAGAGCTCTTTATAGCTTGATTTATTATTTTTAGGAGTTCCCTCTTCATAGATTGAGTTATTTGTGATCTTAAATTTTTTCTAATTCTGAAGGTGAATTTACTAAAGTTAGATAAGCTCGTATGCTTTCTATGTTTCACTAGAATGTTTATCTTGGATATTTATTAGTTTAAGTTTGTTCATTAAGCTTAATGGTTTGCCCTACCTCATGAGTTATAGATTTTTCTTATCAGTATTTAAGACCTCCTTGTTATAGGTATTTGACAAAGGATTCATGATTGCCCTTAGCCTTACCTTATTCACAAACTTGATGTCCATCCCATTTCACTCATAACCTTAAAGGATCCATCAACCTTGCTAGATTGGCCTTGCACTACACTCTAAGTCATATTGAAATATTCTTGACTTTTATTGACTCCATAGCCCAATGATTTGAAGACCTCTCACTCCACCTATTCTACCAGTCCATCTCACCCAACCAAAACAATCAACAAACCCTACACTTAACAACTAGCCTAAAATCAAAACCCTAAAGAAAAAAGATCACATCCTTTGCACCCAATAGAGAGAGCCCTCTCTAACTCCAAGAAGGCTAGGTCCTAGGACTCCAAAGATTGGTCTGATGTTAACTTGTCATTTGGTTTACCAATCTGTCAAATCAAGAGACACTAACATAATGGCAATCACGGTGGGACCTTCTGAGTAAATAAGAAGCTTATACCTCCTTAGAAATTTCTGAAGCCCTTGTCAAACTATATCCTATGGTTTGTAACCACCTCATAAATATCACTAACAAAATGGTGATCATGATGGAAACTCTGAGTCAGTGACAATCTAAGTACCCCTTAGGACTTAAGATACCCTTATCAAATCATAGAGTACTCAAACTATCAGCCATAGGGTAGACTCTATTTGTTTCACCTTCCTAGCAAGATGATAACTCAGCTATAGGTCACTCACACAAACCTTAGGGCTACATATAGGAACTCAGAAAACCCCAAAACACCCTTATATTGGTTTCTTGTCAGTTATTGGTGGTGGACCATAAACATACATTCTTAAAACAACAAAAAATATCCACATGGCAACTCCACTAGCCTCCAGTACACCTATTACTTAATTAACACTCATTTGACTTCCTATATTTGTTTAAAACCAACCCTGAGAATTTTATGAGCCCACTTATATACTGTAAGAGTTTACTAAGTGCTAAGAGAGGTCAGTCTTCAGAAAACAGTCCTAAAAATTTCAACCTCTCTGGATTTTGAAATTTGAAATCTGGCTTCACATAGGATCAGTACCAGATCTCATCCGGACCCAAACCCTCCAAACATAGTTGATGACCTAGAAAATATTTCGTGGCAAAATTCTAGATCTGGAAACTTAACCACTGTTAGGACCATCCATAGAGCAAGCTTTGTACCTGAACATCTTACAGCTTTGCAAGATCCCTAGTTTGACTTCCACCATACAAGGAACCTCTTCAGAAATAGGTCTCAAACTGATATTGACCAAACTGACCTTAAACCCTTAGATTTGCAGCAGAGTTCTAGTAGAGAAGCCTCTCCTTCCACACCACCTGAATTTCAACTTCTCCATTACTTCAACTCTTTCCATACCAAATCTACTCAAATAAGTTTGTTGATCCAAGTACTTCGACCACACCCATCCATACCACTACTGTGCAAACCACTCCACTTCATCATACACCTCCTCTCACAAACCCACCTCTTGTAAATCCTCCTTTAGCTCCCATCATGGCAGCTTGGTATGCCCCCTTGGTTTTACCTCAACCTCTAGTGCCTTTGCCAAATGACTACCAATCCAAGATCCCTCATTTTACAGGAGCTGAGTCCATCACTGCCCAACAGCATGTAGATAGGATAAATGATGCCTTTGATTACATGGAAATAGAAGAATAAACCATTAAGTTGAGGATATTTTCACAAATATTAGGAGGAGAGGCCAAAAAATGGTTCAAAGCATTAACTCCTAACACAATACATGATCTCCTTTCCCTTTACCAAACTTTCATAAACAAGTGGGAAGTCAAGAAAAATCCCCTCCAAATCCTTTCTGAATATAACAATCTTAATAGGAATTTAGAGGAAAGTTTAAAAGATTATTGCACAAGGTTTAACAGTGTCTACAATGCCCTCCCACCTCACATTAAACCCCCACAAGGCCTAGCACTAGTAAATTTCCTGAAGGTTTTGACCTAGATATGACATTCCAATTAAGAGAGAGAGACCCTAAAACTTTAGAAGAAATGAAAAAGGTGGCTATTAGTGTAGAGGTAAACATGATTAAAAAAAGACCTAGGTTGAGATCAGAAAGGGAGTAACCTACAAAGATGAAACCATGCCCTCAACTTCCTCATCCGATATCAAAATGGACAGCCTAATGAGAACCATGGAGGGATGATAGAAAGGATAAACTTGAATGAAAGGACACCTCCTAGGGAAAACCAAGCTAATTCCCAAAATATAAATAGAGCTCAAAACTTTAGAAGAGACATTCCTCAAAACAAACAAAGGGAAAATGATCAACAGATCATACCTCTTTTTCAACAAAACTGTGTAGATGAAGAAGAAGGAGAAGTTATAGAACCTAAATAAAGGCATATAAACCTAATAGGTGCTGATAATGAAGAAGATGTTTTTCTCACCAAAGAAGAACAAGGTTTCTTTTCCTCATATCAAATTGACATGAACTATGAGGATTCTGAAGACTACCGCTTGGGATTTGAAACTGCCATCATGGAAGTCCATAGGCAATATGACCTTAGGAGCAAAAAGAACCTAGATTCTCCCAAGAAAGTACAAATAGACATTATTGTTAGGAAAGTACCGGGAAACACCCCTAAGAAAACAACAGAGAATGTCAACACCATGGCTAAGAAAGATGACCCAAACAAAAGAAAAATCATCCAACCAAACAATGACCCTAGCTATCCTAGTACCTCTACTAGTGACCCTGAGAAAACCATTTTGTCTAAAGCTCCAAATCAGAATTAGAAAATTAAAAATGTAGAAAGGATCATGGCTGATAAAATTGATGTAAATATGTCTAAAACACAAGTACTTTTTAGCTTTGAAGGAGAAATTTCCAAAATCAAGATAGTTATGCCTCTCACTGAACTGGTTACTCAACAAGTGTATAGGTCTCAAATTTTGAAGGTACTAAACATAGGAAATGATGTTGAAACTTTACACTTGGCTGATGACACACTTGAGTTGCTGTTGGGACCCAAAATAGAAGGAAAGTATCAAGAAGGAGTCATTCCCCCTTTCTATATTAGCCTAAACATACATGACAAAATCTTACATAATGCCATGCTGGATTATGGTGCCTCTCACAATCTCATGCCCAAAGTTGTGATGGAGAGGTTAGGCCTAGAAATAACCAAACCTTACAAAGACCTGTACTCCTTAGATTCGAGTAGGGTTGAGTGTTTGGGCCTAATCAAGGATATTTGTGTCAACCTGGCACAAGTGCCTGCTAAGAACCTAGTCATGGACATAGTAGTGGTAGATATTCCTCCCAAGTATGGCATGATTTTATATAGATCTTGGGGAGCCAAGCTTCAGGGGAACCTTCAACTAGATATGTCCTATGCTACCATCCCTGTTTTCAATCAGACAAGGAGATTATACCGAGAGTCACATATAAAATATATGATTAGCAATCAGGAAAGGCCAAACAATACTCCTATTTATTCCATTCATTAAGACCTTGATTATTTCATCTTATTTCATGAAGAAGACATTAATGAGCAGGAGAGTAAAGTTGAGATAATTCTAGGGACACTACAATAGCCAAACCAGTCTCTACATGAAGAACTCAACATTCAGAACTATAGTAGCCCTGAACAAACACATGATGATAAAACTAAACTTGAGCTTCTGCAAACTAAAAATGAAACCTCAAAACCAACAGTCAGTTTAGAATATGAATCAGGTTGCTCAAAGGGAGGACAAATCTCAAAAACACAATTGTTCCCCTTTGCCTATCCCGAAGTGCTAAAATTCTCTCACAGAACAAAAATATTTGGAAATCTAAATCAAAGGAGTCTTATGTTTTTACCTTATCTAGACACCTCATTACCATAAATTTTTGTCCCTCCAGAAAAGTTGTTAACTCTCACAGATATTGCTATGATTCCTAAATGGATGTCTGTTGAAAATGATATAGAGGAATACAATGTAAGCAACCTAAGAAGGCCCAAAGTGATTAATTTATCCAAAATATTTTCATTACATACAAAAATGAAATACATAAGGTTATGCAAGAAGTTACAGGATGCTCTTGTATGTAGGAGTAAAAGCTCAAAGCCTGATGACATAGACATTGTTCAAAAGGGGCCTTTTTCCAAGAAAAACTATGAAAACCTTGGGCAAATGATATCACTAACAAAGAAAGCCAAAGGATGCAGACTATGTATGGACTTTAGGTGCCTAGGCAAAGCCTCCGTGGAGTACAAATAACCTTCTCCCAAGACAAATCATCTTATGCCAAGGGAAGGATTTTCTAACAAAGTGACCTTTCTTGGCAGTGTTTCAGGTTATCATGAGATGATACCACTTCAAATCAATCAACACAAAGATATTCCAAAAATTGTTTGGAATGAATACATGTTTGACCAAATTTTTCCTGGGATGAGAAGTACTGAAGACACCTTTGAAAGAGTCAAGGCTCCTGTTTTCAACTTCTTCACTATGATATACACTGATGACATCATCATCTATTTGGAAGCTGATGAAGAATGTTTTTTTTCACCTAAAGAATTTCTTTTACAGAAACAAGGTTTGGAAGCAAGACTTAAAGAGGAAATATAAAGGAGAACTTGGCCTGATTGAAACTTTTTAGCAGAAATCTTGCACCATGCCCTCAAAAATAGATAGCCAAGTTCTTTATCTACAAGAGCTGAATGAAAAAGGGTTGGTAGGTGATCCTATAGATGACAGGGTGATCAAATACCATGGCTATTTATATTCTTAGTTTGAATTTATCACTCATTTTACATACCATGGTTTAAAGAAAGGTTATAGAGAGAAAAAACTCAAAAACATAGAAATAATGAAAAAAGAGGGCAAATTTGAAAAGAAGTATAGCCCCATACCCAAAAAATAGTACTACTGAAAGTGTGCAAGTCTAAAATTCCACCGCTAGTTCATGGCTAAAACAGGTTTTCAATTATTTTTGATAAGTTAGTGAAATATAGTTAGTCAAAAATTTTCAAACTTGACTTGTCAAAAGATAGATTAGGGAGAAAGATAATTGTTCCACATGCTTAAAAAAGAACCAAGGAGAAAAATGGGGATGAATAGCAAACAATGTATCCCAGCCCTGATTTTTCTAGTCTTATTTTGTACAAAAATAACATTTGTGTGCAGCTTGTTCTTATGTCACAAACCCATGGTAAGTCAAATTGTCTAATCCTAATTTAAAACCATGCTTTCAATTTCATGTTTATAACTTAGTGAATGAATCCTGTCAAATAGCTTAATCTTGACAGTTGAGTATTCTAGATAGAGAATAAAAGAGTCCATTAGTATAATATGAACTCTTGGAAGAGATAAGATACAAGTAGATAGTTTGTTTTTCTTTCAAGATAAAAAGATGTCAAGGGTTTTCTAGTTCAAGTGCACCCAAAGAAGAAAAAATGTTAGGCAAGTAGGTTGGGTAGGTAGAGATGAAGTTGAGCTAATCATGGCTTTCATATTATTGAGATCATAGCTTCAAGCAAGAATCAACAAGTAAAAAGAGGTAAAAATCTGCCAACGGATGAGGCACTAATCTTCATAAAACTAGAGATCTAAAATTCTAGACACCTCCTGAAAAGGAGCTGCCCTCCCCAAATGGAGCCACTGTTAGTCATCAGTAATTTTTACCTTTGTAGATGACTAAATGCTTATCCTAATATTTCTAGAAACAAAAGTTCATAAAAATTGTGAGTTCTAGAAATCTCACTGCCTTCATTATCCTTAAGATAATTTTTCACTATTTCATCATTCCATCATGTCAAGCTCTGCTTACAAATCCCAGAAAACCCATTAGGGTCTCATGTCACTCATTTTGTCTATATTTTTTCACCTCTGGCCCAAATCCTCTATTTTGTTTTTCCTAAACCCTCCACTGCTACCTAAGGCCGCCAATCAAACAGCTCTATTGTGTCTCCCAATAATACCCCAAGCATTGATGGTCTCAAAACTATCTCTGTAGGCTCTTTAGATAAATCAAGTACATTGGATTTTGGATCTTCAATACATTAGTTTATCATAAACTCTGTTTTACACCTAATGACCCCAAAATCTAAGTTTTAAGTCCAAAAGCCAAGTCCAAGAAACCTTCCACTAGGTCACCTAGGGTTTCACAGGTCATAGGGTGGATTTGGTGTCCTAAAAATCTCTATTTTTCCTGTATAAAGAAAATTATTTCAAAGAACAAGAAGGTCAAGTAAATTTTTCCAAAACTGATCAAAAGGCCATTCAAGAAAGTTTTATTGGCTTAGAGCACAAATTCTGCAAGGGACAATTGCCCTTGTTCACATTTCTACAAAAATGCTCATGGTTTCCATTAGCATAAGAAGAGGTAAGGTAATAGGGGGAAATCATCACAAGAAGACCATCTACAGCAAAGAGAAAGGCAGCAGGCCTTTGTTTAAAGAAAATCAGGGTTCTTGTGACTAATTGGCAAAACAATGTTGCCAAAGCAAGAAGCCAATACAAGGACCACAATGGCAGAAGTCACCTCAACACCACCAAGTACACATTGAAGATTTTAAGAAATAATAAATGAATTTTGAAAGGTTATAGAGAACTTAGAAGACAACACCATTTACTTTTCTCTAGCAACCCCAAAACCTAGGATTTTCGAAAGATGGACAGAATAGTTCCAAGATAGATGATAAGACATCCTTATTAACATCAGATGGAATCCAAAGGTTATCCAAGGTGTCCCTTGGATTTTTTCAAAGGTGGCACTACTTCATGTGTACCAAGGAGAGAAATGGAAAAGAATATCAGTTTAAGGGGTTAACTTCCCAAATGTAGTCAAAGTTCTTCAAAGTAAACAAAAGAATTCAAGCATAGGGTTAAGTATCAAAGAGATAAATCAAGTTGAAACATGAGGTTACTATTCAAAAAATGAGGTATCAAACTCCAAAAAGGCACTAAGGGATCAAAGGCAAATGTACTATAGGAACTTGCAGAAAATCAGAAGTGGTGTAATATTCCTAAATTTTCACATCACATTTGGAATATTAGAGTCCTTGATTTTCTTAATGAATTAATTAAATAAAAGGGTGGAGGTTCCCGCAGTCCTCAATAAGAATAAATATCCACTTTGTGTGTGTGAATTTGGATTAATTTAGTCTAGATCTACAAAAAGAGATATTTGAGCAACTACTAATGTGAATGAGATTGGAGATCATGTCTCATTTAATGAGAGAGATCATGGAGGGTTGATTCAGTCAACTAAAATCTTGAAGATGTAAAACCAAGGGGTCATTGAGCATTAATGATCAAGTGATGGAGGAATGAAGCACACATGATGGAGGGGTGTACATTGCACCTAGACTATTTGGTTTATTTAGTCAAACAACGCAGTCCCACTTGGAGGATCTTATCCACCTAAGATAGCATAGTTGAGGGCCAAGGCTTGAGGGGATTCAATCATTATAAAGGAGATGAAGGAAAGGTGAAAGGCATATTGGATTCTTTTGGTGTATGATCTTTTAGATCTAGAATTGTCAAGAGACATTCCACTGCAATCTTGGGTTGTTTAGCAGAGATTGCAGGTACTATTTAGCACAGGGTGTTCCCGGGCGGGAATCCCTCCTCTTTCTTTGATTGATCTCTAAGGAAGTGGTTTGTACTTCATTATACATCAAGCTTTATGTGCCATTTCCATTTCCTACTTCCTGCAGAACATTCACATTCAGAAAACTGCGTTTTTCTGAAGATCAGTTTGGAAGGTGGAAGTAGTCTTCAGTACTTCAGCTAGAGAGCAAGGTGAGGGATTATTCCCATCACTTGGGCTTATATTGCAGCACTCCTAGAGCCACATTGCAGATCTGGAATCAGGCCAAAATTTATTTACCTCCTAGCAGCAGTATTCTCTCCAAGAATAACGATGTCCATATTGTAGATCTGAAAGGAGGAAGTAAGTTGCTAGTATTTCAGCTAGCAATCTAGTGGAGGATCATTCCTTCACATTTCCATCAGTCTTACCATCAGCCTAGAGCTTATTGTAGCATTTTTCAACAGGCAGAAGGCCTCTCTTTCCCTCACAGCGCAGTTTTCAGAAGTAGTTGTGTTGCAGCAGCTACAATCATCTTTTGGAGGATTGAGGAGCTAGGTCTAGAGCTCCTAGCTCATAGATCTGATGAAGGGATCAGCCCATCAAACATGGATCTGATCTAAGCACATATTTCAGCCATATATTCTTCATATCTAGCCTCAGATCTATATTTCCTAGTAGATCAAGGATCAAACCCTGGGGAGGTGATTTTTCCAAAGTTGCAGATCTAGAAAATCCTTTCTGGGTTATCTTAGGAATCCATCACAGTGGCCAGATATTGAATCTTGGCATCATCAAAGCTCCAATTTTGATTAGATCTACATTTCTCTTTTCGGCCTACAACTCCATGTTTATATCCTGTTGAAGAGTCATGAGGGAACTTCAAGAGTCACATAAGAGGTGGAGAGTCACCTTATTTGTTATAAATACACCCTCGTAGATCAAGATATCGGACTTTGGACTTTTCACCTTAGCTTCTCTAACTTGGCATAGGAGAGAAGATCTCTATTTGTAGGAGCAAGTGTTGACTTAATGTTGCACTATCGAGGCTAGTTTTGCATCGTTGAAATCATGTATCTTGGGACTTTCACTAAATATATGAAGCTCTCAAAGCCAAAACACTTTCATGCATATCTTGTGAATGATTGTAAGACTATTTTTTCATTATTTTCAGTGTATGTTTATCTTTACACATACTAATGAAAATGAATTGTTTCATTGGAATTGGTGTGCATCTTGTTTAATGTGTATTGCAACTTGATTTTATGATCATTTTTATCTTGTGAACTACTTTGTAGGTTATATAACAATTTTTTCATGCTCTTGTGTGTCTCTTTTAGGATAGTAATTTTACTTTTCTTATAGAAGCTCACTCTCCCTTTGCATTCCATGAAAGTACCTTATATACATTGCAATTGTATGCCTCATAGTGTCAACTTACTTGCTCATTACAAAGATTTTTTTGCGTAATCTCTTACGTTGATAATTGTAGCCAAGGAAAATCCCTAAGAATAATGGTGTTTATTCAGGCCTATTATTTGGATTGGGATCCTACTCCAAACGGTGTGAGGTATAATTGGAAATTCATACCAGAGAGAATGCCTTTGTTGGTATATTTCCAACACCTTCAACACAAGGGAATTCTCCTTTCAATTGAGATTTTACTTTATTTACTTCTACCAATATTCCTTGCTTCTTAGTTTATGTCTTAGTCTTTTTTTCTTTAGCCATCTTCAACAATTCCTCCTCGTGATTCAATTCACCCCTTAGTTCCATTGTGTTGTCTCTTTTATATTGACTAATCTTATTTGCATCATTTAGTTCCATTTTATTAAGATTAAAATCTGAGAGAGCTTTGGCTAATTACTCAGAAGGATCTTGAGGGATACGAACAAATTAAGGAGTAGATGCTGAGGTTGAGAAAACATGACCTAGTCAAGACAAAAATGAAAGTGCTAGAAATAGGTCCAAACCTGAGCGACCGAAAATGTCTCGTTGTTTTGATTCCAGCGACGTGAACGGTTCGAAAAACTGATATCGTATGAGGAAGATATCGCATTCTGTATGTTTTCCCAAACAACAAAAATTGTGTGACTCGATGCCCAATCAGCAAGCATATTCTAGGGAATATTCCCTTTCCTCACAGCCAATAGGATTGCGCCACACGGAATATTGTGGGTCGTTGATTTAGTGTTACGGAGATGAGTTTTTAACCATTGATGGTTTTGGGTTTCGACCATCGGATGAGCGAAACGTGGCTAGCCAGGAGGCTGCCACGTGTCCTCAGGAGGGTGTATTAAAATTTTTTGAAGGCCATGGGAGTCGAACTGGAGACCTCAGGCATGGGCATGGGAAACTTAACCAGTCCACCTATAAGTGTTACTTAACTCTCTAAGGTTGTCTGTTTAATATATTGTTTAACAAACTTATGGGCGAATAAAAAAAAGGGGCCAGCCCCAAAGGGCCAACCCCAACCACCATAACCGGCAGCTATGACTGTGACCCAAAGTCTTAAATCGGAAGAAATACACTGTAACCTCTAGCATATGTTTAGCACCAGTCACATTGCGGAAGTTATGGCATTGAATGCTACAGTTGGCGGAATCGTGCCACTCTGGGTTCCAAGCTATATATGCGAAGTTTCAAACGGTAACAACGTAGACGGCGAGGGGTCAACATGTGACCACCCAAACCACTTGACTTTAAACTTAATATCAAATTATTTTTGATTGGCCAGAAATATAGCACCAACCCTAATTTTAGGGTTTTCATTACTTTTAACTCCAGCTAAGTGTCTGTCTCCACTAGTGGATCTTTTCTAGCTGTCATTGGGAAAAATGCATTGGGAGGTCAATTTTTGACCAATTTTGGTGAAACAAGAGTCTACCTAGACTATTTAAGCATTCTAGAGCCATTGGTGCAGAGAAAATAGCCATTAGAGGCATGTAAACACATGTTATTTGCAATTTTTAACATAATGACAAAGAGGGACATGTCATTGGGAGTAAGACCAGTAGATGTAGCCCAGGAGGGGTGAAATGCTTCATCATGCCTACTATGTAAAAATTATGTGTGATTGTTTTTCTTTGTTATACACTAATTTTTAGTGTTTTTAGGGCTCATTTTCATGCTTAAAGTTCACTAATTCATCTATGCTTCATGGTTAAAATGCTCATTCCTTCAGAAAACTTATGGAGACAAATTGTACATGTTTATATTATTGAAAGGAATCTTAGCACAACAGAACTAATACACTCCTTTTAGATCAAATTGGTATCATACCTAGAGTTTAATCTTTGGTGTTTTTATGTGAAAAGATTTGTTAATTGTTTGCAAGAGTTTTCATGCCTACTAGGCTCAAGCTTAAGAGAGGAGAAGGAAAATTGGTGGAAGCAAGAGGTTCTCAAAGTGAGCCACATCAAAGGAGGGAAATATTTCCACATTCTCCACCACCTAGTTCACCTCCAAGAGAAGCAGAACAAGCAATAATCATGCCTCTAGGAGAAGAATAAACTCATGAAGAGGTGGATCCCAAAGAAGAAGAAAGAGTGTTCAGGAAAGCATTCCTTGACATGGCTGAAATGGTGAGAGTCCTTTATCAAGAAAGGAATGAAAGACTAGAAGGATAAGGATCCAAACTTCACAAGGAAGGTCATGGATCATCAGGAGGTCATAATAATGAAGATAAATCAAAGAAGGGAAATGGAGGAAATGGAGGCAGTGGAAATTCACCATCCTCACCCTCATCATCATCATCCTCTACTTCATCTTCAATACACCAGTCACATAACTCAAAGAACACTAGTAAAAGTCCTTTTCTAAAACTTGATGTTAAGTTTGAATTGCCAATGTTTAATGGTGAAGTCAATGCAGAAAATCTTGATAATTGGATTAGGAAATTGGAGGTTTATTTGAGAATTCAAAACCTTCATGATGATGACACCAAAATCCAACTAGCTTCATTGAGGATGGAAGGTGAAACTCTTGTTTGGTGGGAAGCCAAGACAAAGGAGGAGATCAAAAAGCATGGTAAGATTATTCTATCATGGACTAATTTCATTACTGTTATAAAACAATAATTTTATCAATTAGCTCACATGCAGAAATCCATAATGAACTGGTTAAATTTTAGACAACTGAAAGGAAAAAATGTACAAGACTACACCCAAGAATTCAGGATAAGAGCTCTCTTATTAAGGGGTGGATTTGCAGAGTCAAGATACTTTTCTCAAGTACATAGGGGGCTTACATAGCTACCTTATACATACTATCCTCGTGTTTAATTATACAAAGCTAGATGAGGTATATGTTCAAGCCACACATCGAGAAGCAAGAGGGAAAAATAGTTTTGAAGAGGGTAGAAACAAACCTTTTAAGGGATAAAACAAAGAGATGACCTCAAAAGTAAAAGGAAAAAATAATGCATCTATCAAGAAAGAGGGAGAGAAATTGGTTTGTAAACATTGTTCAAGAGAAGGCCATGAAGAGAAAAATTGTCCGAAATTACATCCTGAAAAGAGACCCAAGTTTAATAATAACAAAGGGAAGAAGAAAAATGCAACTACAACTCAACATGACTTAGGAGAGGATTCAGGGGATGAAACTAGAATTACAGCCATGGGATTGAAGAACATTAAGGGGAAAGAAATTGAAACAAAACCTAGTACTAGTACTTCAAACTGTTACATAGAAGCTCCAAATGAAGAAGAGAGAATTGAATTGTTTCATGTGAGGGTCATATCCAAACATAACAATATTGATACACTATTTGATAGTGGGTCACAAGCGAACTTAATTTTTGAAGAATTGGTCAAGAAACTTAATCTTGAGACCATTCCACATCCAAAACCATATCCACTTGGGTGGATTTGTAAGGATGCAAGTTTACAATTTTCAAAGAAATGCATATTGTGCTTTCCAATAACTGCACATTTTGTTGAAACATTTGAATTAGATATGGTTCTTCTTGATATTACAAGTGTTGTGTTTGGCACTCCTTACTTGTATGACAAGAAATATATCTTCCATTTCCATGAGAACAAATACCATTTATTCCAATATGGCAAGGAGTACATTATTAGAGCACATTGCAAGAAGACAAATATTGCAATGGTAAATGTTGGACAGGTAAAAAGGCTAGTGAATTCAAGTAAGAATTTTGTTCTTCTAATGATTAATCCTAAAGTTGATGTTAATCCTGAGTCATATGAATATTGTGATCCTAAGTTTAAATCAAATTTATATGATGTAGTTGATTCACATCTTGAGATGTTTCAAGAGCCAACATGATTTCCTCCTAAAAGGGAGATTCAACATGAGATTTAGTTTCAACAAGATTTTCCTCTTACAAACATCAGCATGTAATATTGCATGTCAATAATGGATAATTTTGAAATAAAGAGGAAAATCAAATACTTGTTGGACACGGGACTCATAAGGCCAAGCACTTCGCCATGCGGTTCACCCATAGTCTTGATTCCGAAGAAATATGGGACTTGACGCATGTGTGTCGACTTCAGAGCTTTGAACAAGATAACTAAAAAGAATCGATACCCACTACCAAGGATAGATGATTTTCTAGATCAGCTAAAAGAAGCAAATTTTTTCACTAAGTTAGATTTATGAAGTGGATATCATCAAGTAAGAATTGTAGAAAGTGACATATGGAAGACTTCGTTCAAAACCAAACAAGGACTCTTTGAGTGGTTAGTTATGTCGTTTGGTTTGTGTAATGCACCGGCGACTTTCATGCATGTTATGGATAATGTTTTGCGTTCATTTCTTGATGAATTTGCGATTGTTTATTTAGATGATATACTCATTTTCAACAAAACAAGAGTAGATCATGTCTTACATGTAAAGAGGGTACTTGATGTTTTGAAGAAAGAGAAATTATTTCTTAAGATGTCTAAGTGAAAATTTGGAAATACTTCTCTGGTTTATTTGGGACACATTGTAGGAGGAGGTGCATTGAGAATTGATCCTTCTAAAGTGGAAGCCATTGTGAATTGGCCCACTCCCAAATCATTAACTGAGGTAATAATTTTCTTAGGCGCAGCCCAGTATTGGATAAATTTTATTGCTAACTTTTCTACCATAAGAGCTCCTATGCATGCAGTGACAAGTGTGAAGAAAGGCTTTGAATGGGGAGGCAAGTAGCAGCAAGCTTTTGAAGCTTTAAAAGACAATATCAATTCAGCTTCGATCCTTGCATTACTGGATTTGAGACAACCATTCGAGATTCAAACCGATGCTAGTGGTTATGCCATGGGCATAGTACTTTTGCGGCATGGTAAGCCTATCACTTTTCATTCTGAAACATTCAATGGTGTTGTAATTAATTATCCAACATATGACAAAGATTTATATGCATTGGTACAAAGTGTCAAGAAGTGGAAACACTACTTGATGGGTAAAGAGACGATTATACATACAGATCATCAACCATTACAGTACTTGCAGTCGCAAACAAAATTGCAGCAATCACAACATTTCAGGTGGATGGGATTTCTTCAACACTTTTACTTGGTTATAAGGTACAAGAAAGGTATTTTCAATAAATTTGTTGATATGCTTTCAAGGCCAATCATAAGTGCTTCTACTTTGCTTAAAAATGATTTTATTATACATGAGAGTTACATAGAAAAATATGCATCTGATGTTGATTTTAAAGATGTGTATGCTAGTTTGAGTGAAGGGAATCAAGTTGAGGAAAATGATTATCACATGCATAACAATTTTTTGTTTCATTTGGGAAATTTTTGTATACCACAAGGAGAGAGACTTAGTGTCATGAGACAGGCTTATTCGTCTCTTATTGTTGGACACTTTGGGGTAAGAAAAACAGTGGCGCATCTACAGAGGTATTGTTATTGGCCTCGCATGATAGATAATGTGTCACGTTTTATAAGAGGTTCTTCTATGTGTGCAACAAGCAAGCCTGGAAATAGGAATCTTGGGTTGTACACGCCACTACTAGTACCATCAAGGCCATGGGAGAGTGTCTCCATGGACTTTGTTGGAGGTCTACCTATGTCAAGAAAACAACATGATTATCTTTATGTAGTTGTGGATAGATTCAGTAAAATGTGTATACTTATGCCATGTAAGAAAACCATTATTATTGAACTTTATTTTCAACATCTATGGGTTCATTTTGTTTTTCCAACTTCTATTGTTAGTGACAGGGATTCCAAGTTCGTTGGGAATTTTTGGTCCAATATTTGGAAGATTATGGACACAATGTTGAAAAAGAGTACTTATTTTCATCCTAAAACTAACGGCCAAACCGAGATGGTGAATAGAACCGTTGTGCATCTATTGAGAGGATATTGCAGAAAACATCCCAATTTGTGGGATGAAGAACTTCATTAAATTCAGCACGCTTACAACCGGGCCAAGCACTCTTCTACAAATACTTCACCTTTTGAATCCTACTTTGGGTATTTGTCGAAATCGCCATTAGACTGCATCTATGAGAAGGATGTTGCAATTGATGGGCATAGTGATATTGACAAGGCTCAATATTTCATTGAGAAAATTCAAATTATTCATCAACAAGTTCAATAATAGCTTGAGAAGAGTCAAAGCAAGTACAAGGAGAGGCATGAAAAGCATAGAGTTGATCACAAGTTTCAAGAAGGAGATGATGTATGGTTGCACATAAGAAAATAAAAGATGCAACTGAGAAGGTAAAAAGATAAAGCCTATTCATTATGGTCCATTCAAGATTATTAAACAAGTTGGTAATAATGCATTTCAACTCGACTTTCCTTCATATATGCAAATGTATTCCATTGTCAATGTGGAGAATTTATGTTTGTATGAGCCTCCTTTAATTGATGATTAGGGGAGTGATATTTAGCTGCCATCAATAGAATATTTCTCGCCAGAATTTCTAGACGAGATCAAGGAGGATTCCATCCTTGACAGGAGGAAACACACTTCTAAGAGGAGAAGTTTCAATTATCTTTGAATTGGGCTCAAGGGCAGTAAAACAAGTAAGGCAAGATGGATGGAAGTGGAAAAGGTGAGGGAGTTGTACCCTCATATTTTGAACAGGTGATTAAAGTTTTTTGGGATCCAAAAGCTTCCCAATCGGGAGGTGTGATCAGGAGATCATGTGCTATGCTCAAAATTTAAACTGCTCGAAACATGTCCAAACCTGAGTGACCGAAAAGGCCTCGTCGTTGCGATTCTAGCGTCGTGAATGGTTCGAAAAACCAATGTCGTATGAGGAAAATATCACCAGTCACATAACTCAAAGAACATTGGTAAAAGTCCTTTTCTAAAACTTGATGTTAATTTTGAATTTCCAATGTTTAATGGTGAAGTCAATGCAGAAAATCTTGATAATTGGATTAGGCAATTGGAGGTTTATTTGAGAATTCAAAACCTTCATGATGATGACACCAAAATCCAACTAGCTTCATTGAGGATGGAAGGTGCAACACTTGTTTGGTGGGAAGCCAAGACAAAGGAGGAGGTCAAAAAGCATGGTAAGATTATTCTATCATGGACTAATTTCATTATTGTTATAAAACAATAATTTTATCCATTAGCTCACATGTAGAAAGCCATAATGAACTGGTAAAATTTTAGACAACTGAAAAGAAAAAATGTACAAGACTACACCCAAGAATTCAGGAGAAGAGCTCTCTTATTAGGGGTAGATTTGCAGAGTCAAGATACTTTTCTCAAGTACATAGGGGGCTTACATATCTACCTTATACATACCATCCTCATGTTTAATCCTACAAATATAGATGAGGTATGTGTTCAAGCCACACATCTAGAAGCAAGAGGGAAAAATAGTTTTGAAGAGGGTAGAAGAAAACCTGTTAAGGGAAAAAACAAAGAGATGACCTCAAAAGGAAAAGGAAAAAATAATGCATCTATCAAGAAAGAGGGAGAGAAAGTGGTTTGTAAACATTTTTCAAGAAAAGGCCATGAAGAGAAAAATTGTCTGAAATTACATCCTGAAAAGAAACCCAAGTTTAATAATAACAAAGGGAAGCAGAAAAATGCAACTACAACTCAACATGACTTAGGATAAGATTCAGGGGATGAAAACAAAATTATAGCCATGGGATTGAAGAACATTAAGCAGAAAGAAATTGAAACAAAACCCAGTACTAGTACTTCAAATTGTCACATAGAAGCTCCAAATGAAGAAGAGAGAATTGAATTGTTTCATGTGAGGGTCATATCTAAACATAACAATATTGATACACTGTTTGATAGTGGGTCACAAGCGAACTTAATTTTTGAAGAATTGGTCAAGAAAATTAATCTTCAGACCATTCCACATCCAAAACCATATCCACTTGGGTGGATTTGTAAGGATGAAAATTTATAAGTTTCAAAGAAATGCATACTGCGCTTTGCAATAACTGCACATTTTGTTGAAACATTTGAATTAGATGTGGTTCTTCTTGATATTAAAAGTGTTGTGTTTGGTAGTCCTTACTTGTATGACAAGAAAGCTATCTTCCATCGCCATGAGAACAAATACCATTTATTCAAAGATGGCAAGTAGTACATTATTAGAGCACATCGCAAGAAGCCAAATATTGCAATGGTAAATGTTGGACAGGTAAAAAGGTTGGTGAATTCAAGTAAGAATTTTGTTCTTCTAATGATTAAACCTAAAGTTGATGTTAATCCTGAGTCATTTGAATATTGTGATCCTAAGTTTAAATCAAATTTATATGATGTAGTTGATGCACATCATGAGATGTTTCAGGAGCCAACAGGATTGCCTCCTAAAAGGGAGATTCAACATGAGATTCAATTTCAACAAGATTGTCCTCTTCCAAACATCGGCATGTAATATCACATGTCGATAATGGAGAATTCTGAAATAAAGAGGAAAATCAAAGACTTGTTGGACAAGGGACTCATAAGGCCAAGCACTTTGCCATGCGGTTCACCCATAGTCTTGATTCCGAGGAAATATGGGACTTGACGCATGTGTGTCGACTTCAGAGCTTTGAACAAGATAACGGTAAAGAATCAATGCCCACTACCAAGGATAGATGATTTGCTAGATCAGCTGAAAGAATCAAAGTTTTTCACTAAGTTAGATTTACGAAGTGGATATCATCAAGTAATAATTGCAGAAAGTGACATATGGAAGACACATTCAAAACCAAACAAGGACTCTTTGAGTGGTTAGTTATGTCGTTTGGTTTGTGTAATGCACCAAAGACTTTCATGCGTGTTATGGATAATGTTTTGCGTCCATTTCTTGATGACTTTGTGATTGTGTATTTAGATGATATACTCATTTTCAACAAAACAAGAGTAGATCATGTCTTACATGTAAAGAGGGTACTTGATGTTTTGAAGAAAGAGAAATTATTTCTTAAGATGTCTAAGTGTGAATTTGGAAAGACTTCTCTGGTTTATTTGGGACACATTATAGGAGGAGGTGCATTGAGAATTGATCCGTCTAAATTGGAAGCCATTGTGAATTGGCCCACTCCCAAATTAGTAACCGAGGTAATAATTTTCTTAGGCACAGCCCAATAATGGATAAAGTTTATTTCTAACTTTTCTACCATAGGAGCTCCTATGCATGCAGTGACAAGTGTGAAGAAAGGCTTCAAATGGGGAGGCAGGTAGCAGCAAGATTTTGAAGCTTTAAAAGACAAGATCAGTTCAACTTCAGTCCTTGAATTACTGGATTTGAGACAACCATTCAAGATTCAAACCGATGTTAGTGGTTATGCTACGGGCGCAGTATTTTTGCAGCATGGTAAGCCTATCGCTTTTCATTCCGAAACATTCAATGGTGTTGTAATTAATTATCCAGCATATGACAAAGAGTTATATGTGTTGGTACAAAGCGTCAAGAAGTGGAAACACTACTTGATGGGTAAAGAGACGATTATACACACCGATCATCAACCATTACAGTACTTGCAGTCGTAAACAAAATTGCAGCAATCACGACATTTCAGGTGGATGGGATTTCTTCAACAGTTTCACTTAGTTATAAGGTACAAGAAAGGTATTTTCAATAAATTTGTTGATATGCTTTCAAGGCCAATCATAAGTTATTCTACTTTGCTTAAAAATGATTCTATTGTACATGAGAGTTACATAGAAAAATATGCATTTGATGTTGATTTTAAAGATGTGTATGCTAGTTTGAGTGAAGAGAATCAAGATGAGGATAATGATTATCACATGCATAACAATTTTTTGTTTCATTTGTGAAATTTTTGTATACAACAAGGAGAGAGACTTAGTTTCATGAGAGAGGCTCATTCATCTCTTATTGTTGGACACTTTGAGGTAAGCAAAACAGTGGCGCATCTACAGAGGTATTGTTATTGGCTTCACATGATAGATAATGTGTCACGTTTTATAAGAGGTTGTTCTATGTGTGCAACAAGCAAGCCTAGCAATAGGAATCTTGGGTTGTACACGCCACTACTGGTACCATTAAGGCCATGGGAGAGTGTCTCCATGGACTTTGTTGGAGGTATACCTATGTCAAGAAAACAACATGATTATCTTTATGTAGTTGTGGATAGATTCAGTAAAATGTGTATAATTATGCCATGTAAGAAAACCATTACTGTTGAACTTTATTTTCAACATGTATGGGTTCGTTTTGGTTTTCCAACTTCTATTGTTAGTGACAGGGATTCTAGGTTTCTTGGGAATTTTTGGTCCAATATTTGGAAGTTGATGGACACAATGTTGAAAAAGAGTACTTATTTTCATCCTAAAAATGATGGCCAAACCGAGATGGTGAATATAACTGTTGTGCATCTATTGAGAGGATATTGCACCAAACATCCCAATTTGTGGGATGAAGAACTGCATTACATTCAACACACTTACAACCGAGCCAAGCACTCTTCTACAAATACTTCACCTTTTGAAGCCTACTTTGGGTATTTGTCGAAATCGCCATTAGAATACATCTATGAGAAGGATGTTGCAATTGATGGGCATAGTGATATTGACAAGGCTCAAAAGTTCATTGTGAAAATTCAGATTATTCATCAACAAGTTCAAGAACAGCTTGAGAAGAGTCAAAGCAAGTACAAGGACAAGCATGACAAACATAGATTTGATCACAAGTTTCAAGAAGGAGATGAAGTATGGTTGCACATAAGCAAAGAAAGGATGTAACTGAGAAGGTAAAAAGATAAAGCCTATTCGTTATGGTCCATTCAAGATTATTAAACAAGTTGGTAATAATGCATTTCAACTCAACTTTCCTTCATATATGAAAATGTATTCCGTTGTCAATGTGGAGAATTTACGTTTGTATGAGCCTCCTTTGATTGATGATTAGGGGAGTGATATTCAGCTACCATCAATAGAATATTTCTCGCCATAATTTCTAGACGAGATCAAGGAGGATTCCATCCTTGACAGGAGGACACACACTTCTAAGAGGAGAAGTGTCAATTATCTTCAAATTGGACTCAAGGGAAGTAAACCAGGTAAGGCAAGATGGATGGAAGTGGAAAATGTGAGGGAGTTGTACCCTCATCTTTTGAACAGGTGATTAAAGTTTTTTGGGATCCAAAAGCTTCCCAATGGGGAGGTGTGATCAGGAGATCATGTGTTATGCTCAAAATTTAAACTGCTCGAAACATGTCCAAACCTGAGAAACCAAAAAGGCCTTGTCGTTGTGATTCTAGTGTCGTGAATGGTTCGAAAAACCAATGTCGTATGAGGAAAATATCGCATTTTTTCTGTTTTCCCAAACAGAAAAAATTTTGTGATTGGATGCCCAGTCAACATGCAGGTATAGTCAGCAGGAATATTCGAGGGAATACTCCCTTTTCTCATAGCCAAAAAGATTGTGCCACATGGCATATTGTGGGTCATTGATTTAGTGGTACAAAGATGAGTTTTTAACCGTTGATGGTTTTGGGTTTGGACTGTCGGATGAGCAACACGTGGCAAGCCCGAAGGCCGCCACGTGTCCTCAGGAGGGTGTATTAAAATTTGTTGAAGGCCATGGGAGTCGAAACGAAGACCTCGGGAATGGGCGTAGGAAACTTAACCAGTCTGCCTATGAGTGTCACTTAACTCTATAAGGTTGTCGGTTTAATATATTGTTTAACAAAATTACGGGCAGATAAAACAGGGGCCAACCCCAACCACCATAACTAGCGGCTATGACCGTGGCCCAAAGTCTTAAACCAACAAAAAATCAACGTAAAATCTGGCAGAGATTTAGCACCAGTCACATTGCGGAATTTATGGCATGAAATGCTAGGGTTGGTGGAATCATGCCACTCCGAGTTCCAAGCTATATAAGCGGAGTTTAAAACGGTAACAACACAAATGGCTGGGGGTCGACATGTGACCACCCCACCCACTTGACTTTAAAATTAATATAAAATAATTTTTTACTGGCAGGAAATATAGCACCGACCCTAAATTTAGGGTTTTAATTAATTTTAACTCCAGCTAAGTGCCTGTCTCCACTTTTAGTGGAGCTTTTCTAGCTGTCATTGAAAAAAATGCATTGGGAGGTCAATTTTCGACCAATTTTGGTGAAACAAGATTCTAAATAAACTAATTTGAGCATTCTGGAGCCACTGGTGCAAAGAAAACATCCATTAGAGGCTTTTAAACACATTTAATTTTAAATTTTGCGCATAATGACAGAGAGGGACATGTCGTTGGGAGCTAGACCAGCAGATGTCACCTAGGAGGGGTGAACTGCTTCATCATGCCTACTATGTAAAACTTATGTGTGATTGTTTTTCTCTGTTATACATTGATATTCAGTGTTTTTAAGGCTTATTTTCATGCTTAAATTTCACTAATTCATCTATGCTTCATGCTTTAAACACTCATTCCTTGAGAAAACTTATGGAGATAAATTGTGCATATTTATATTACTGAAAGGACACTTAGCATAGCAGAGCTAATACAATCCTTTCATATCATGACCCCTCAAAACTTTATTCGGGTCTTGAATAATATTTTGCAATTGAGATATTTCTTTATTTCTCTGAATAGTCAATGTTAATAAATTACTCTTTTTCTTATTCCACCTACACAAGTTCAGGTGTTTAAACATGATATGAATCTTATATTTTCAACCACTTGTTTAATGTTTGTATTTATGTTTCCTTGTTTTTCATGAGATATTTGAAAACATCAACATATGTAGGATCAACTTCTAACATGATATTTAACCTCATGTACTCATCAATCTTCATTTTTTTCACTTTGAAATTAATTTTCTCTTTCTTTAGCTTATCAATGACCTTTTGAAGTGACAATTCTACTCCGGAGAAGTTAAAGAAGATTTAGTTAGATCATGATGTAGCATTTTTTAAACTTTTATATGCAAACCAATTTTGTCTAGGAAAGGAATATCATCAACATTATTGACACAATAATTTCTTTGAAATTAATACCACCTTTTATGTTTTGATATGTAGGATTAACAAGACACACTCTTAATTGGTTTCTTTCTATATTTGTAGCTTAAAGAAACTTAGTTTGATATGTCCAAGTCGACTAGGACCATGCTTAGGTTTGTAAGTGCTCCTTTGCCTTCTTACTCCTCTCCTATATTTCCTTGTACTCCTTTTGTATAGATTCTATTTCTTTAAGAATATTTTATGTTGTTTTTCCTGTTATTGCATTGGATGACTATATAAGCCAATCTAGATTTTATAATGCTATTTGAAAAGCGGGCTCATGAGAAAGTGGAACCCTTAGTTGAATGTTTAGAAAGATGGGACTCCAAACCAAGTATGACTTATGGCCCATATAACCTTTCCTAGTGATCTGAATGGGGTATGTTAGTATTGTTGTGTTAATTCCTTTTTTAGATTTTGAAACCAATGTTTTATATGGGCTTAAGAGCTCAATTTCTCTTGCAAGTTATTGAGTCTCATGAGTGTTTTTCATGTTAATTTTATGAACAATTTAACATAAAATAAATACTGAAAATCAGCAAAATAAAGTACAATACATCACCATACAACACATCAACACATGGATTTGATGAATGAGTTCACCCCTCTTGGGCTACATCTCCTTGGTACAGCTTCCATGGCTTGGGCCTCTATATTATGATCAAATTTGCAAAATGATGTGTTTATAATGCTTTTCTACTCCTGAAACCTGTGCCAATGAGATTATAATGCCCAAACCTGGTGCGTTAGGCTCTTTGTGCTCCTAATTTGGTCAAAAACTGACTAAGTTATGACCTTTTTATTTTGTTCCACAATTTCATCCCTAAATTTAGAAAACTGCCACTAATTCGGGCTAGCTGGTGGAAAAATAGCAATTCCGCTGAAATT
Organism: Pinus albicaulis; assembly: GCA_034641835.2. Lineage (NCBI taxonomy): Eukaryota > Viridiplantae > Streptophyta > Pinopsida > Pinales > Pinaceae > Pinus > Pinus albicaulis. The sequence continues at coordinate 200,226,204 of CM076582.1, forward strand.
ATCGGACCGCCATTTTAATCCAGTTTAGAATAATTAAACAGTATTAGCGCTAATTAAGTGTGATTAGCATTAAATACGTGCTTTATGGCTAATCTAGATTAGTGCTTACTTAATGAGATTAGTGCTTACTTAATGGTGTTTAAGATTAATAATTGCAGATTAATGTTTAAACTTCGTGTTTATGGTTAGGCCCTTTGGTTGCTACCCAGTGGTCTCTATGTTGTGGTCATGTGCATTAGGGGTTGGCCCCCTCTCCCCTTGACAGCATACACATTACACTTTAAAAATATGTGAACAACATTATAGTTAAGAAACGAATGGTAGAGGAGATGGTGTTGTGTGTTGTTAGTGGGGCAGAGATCTTATGTTCAACCCCCACTAGTCCTTCTAGTCCTTTGTAAACATTTTTTTACACTGTGGAAAGGGCACATGGTGACCCCAAGCTAATCCATGTGTCCCCTCCTCACTGGCCCTTCAAAACCCAATAATAAATTGCCAATGCAAAATGATGAGCACCAATAAAACTATGCCACTTGGCAGCTCTTCATTTGCTGGAGGATAGTTGACCAAAAATTGACCTGCCCAATCAGCATGCCATGTCAGCAATATGGACTACTGACAGGGCTCCTTGTCTGCATTTTTTTTCCTGTTTAATAAAGCAAACAAAACTCATTTTTGAAGCCATACAGAGTCCATTTCGCGCGAAATGATTTGCGCAAGATTTATAACGATGAACACTATGTGGTCATTTAGGTTTCGTGTCATTCTGAGAACTTTGATTTTTTAGCATAATTCTAAGCACTTGATCATTCCTCCCCACTGGAAACTTTTGGACCCCAAAATTCCTTTAATTACTAAACATGTGGATGAGGGTATAGTTCCCTCAACCTTCTAGTCTCAATCCACTGAAATTTTCCTAATTTCAAATATTTGAGCTTGTCATAAAAACTAATCTTTTTCCTTGATTCTAGAGACCCTCTCTTGCTGTTGTAGACACTGTCATGCTGCAATTTCCAAGAATTTGTAGAACAAAAAGTTGTACTTGAAGAAACAAACTTGTTTCTACCTCAGTCATTAATCAAAGGAAACTTGAACACTTTCTCACCTCAAACACTATCGGCATGGCGATTTTTGGTGTATCTCGCCTTGTGCTTGGCTCAACCCTTGATCAAATGTGATCGCCATCACCTTGAAGAATCCCATTTCAAAGACAATACTTGGTGAAACCCACAAGAAGAAATTTTGAATCCAATTCTCTCTTTGTCAAATTTTTTTGGTGCTTTCTCTTTGACCTTTGCACTCTCTTGTACCAGCATCTTGTTTCCATCACTGTTCAACATTGATGCATGTTGCTGCAATTTTTTCTCATCTTGTTTACCTCTTTTCAAAGACAACATGTTAGAGCCCTAAAACATCTTATTACAAACATTAGTAAATTCAATGAAATCATCTTTTCCATTTGATGCATCTTTTTGAAAGTTCTCATTTAAAACACCACTATGCTTGAACATTAACAAAGCCAAATTTTGACTTGCATTCTCTATTCTCTTCATTTCTCCTACATGTATAAGATACAAACTCATCTTATTCATATGCGCTCTAACTATGTACTCAATTACATCCTTGAACAAGTGGTACTTATTCTCATGGCGATGAAATACTGCCCTCCTATCATAAATATAAGGACTTCCCAAAATAATACCTGAAATCTCAAGCGGAACTACATCAAGTTCAACTTCATCAAGAAATTTTGAATTGATTGCAAACCTTAGGATGCACTTCCTTGTTACCTGAAAGTTTGCATTCTTGCATACCTAGCCTAAAGGATAAGGTCTTGGATGTGTAATAGTTTCTAGATTTAACCTCTTAACTAAGTCTTCATAAATCAAATTAGCTTGAGAACCACTATCAAATAGTGTGTCTATTTTGGTATGTTTTGAAACAACTCTAATATGAAAGAGTTCAATTATTGTATCATCATCTTGAGTTACATTAGAATAACTTGAATAACTTATGCTTTCTATGTTCTTACCTTTCAAACCCATTTCTGTAATATTGGTTTCATCTCTTGAGTATGAACCTAAGACATGTTCAATGATTGCAGTTGTTTTCTCCTTCTCTTTGGTTTTAAGTTTGTTTAGATTCAACTCTGGATGGAGTTGCCAATGATGGTCTTCATCATGGCCATTTTTCAAACAATTTTTACATGGGATTTTTCCTTTCCTCTTCCATTAAACTTACCCTTTCCTTTACCTTCATACTCAAGGAAGCTATCACTTTTCTCATATGCACTATGTTTCCCTCTTGCTTCTAAATGTGTGGCTTGAACACAAACCTCGTCTACGTTTGTGGGATTGAACATGAGAATAGTATTTCTAAGATAGTTGTGCAAACCCCCAATATACTTTAACAAAGTTTCTTGAGAAGATAAATTGACACCCAAAATAAGATCTCTTCTCCTAAATTCATGTGTAATCTTGCACACTTTGACTTTTCAATTTTCTAAAATTATGCACGTTCATAATGGATTTTTGCATATAATTTAGAGGGTAAATTTCCTCTTAATGGTAGCAATAAAATTAGACCAACACATTGAGATCTTACCGTGGCTTTTAATCTCATCTTATGTCCTTTCTTCCCACCATACAAGTGCTACACCTTCCATTCTCAAGGAAGCCAATTAAATCTTTATGTATTCCTCTTGAAGGTTCTGAATTCTGTAATAAACCTCCAATTGAAGAATCCAATTATCCAGCTTCTCTGCATTCACTTCACCATTATACATCGGTAGCTCAAATTTGACATCAAGTTTAATCAAGGGTGATTTACTAGTTCTTTTTGAAGTATGTGGATGAACAAATTGAAGGGTTGTGGTAGTGGAATATGATGAAGAGGAAGGTGTAGATGGTAGTGAGGCTGATGGTGGAGTGGATGGTGGTTTCCTACCATCATCATGACCTCCTCCTTCTGGATAACCCTCTCCTCTTGGAGGCCTAGAAATTTCTCCTTGCATCCTTAAATTCCTCTCCTCGTAGAGGACCTTTACCATCTAAGTCAGATCAAAAATTTCCTTTCTGAATGCTCTCTCATCTCCTGTCATGGTAGGTTCTCCTTCATGAGACATGCTCACTGAAGACTCAACTTCAACTTGAGGATGTGTTGGTGTTGAAGACTTTGGAAATCTTTCCCTTCTTCCTCTTGACCCAACTACAGGGCTTTCAACCAACTTCCCTTATCCTCTTTTTAGTTTCAACCTTGTAAGCATGACACAAACTTGCAAACAATTAGATCCCTTCTTGCACAACAAACCTAACGCTCTGATACCAAAAATTATATGAATGGGGTATGTTAGTACTGATGTGCTAATTCCTCTTTTATATTTTGAAAGAAATGTTGTATATGTGCTTAAGGGTTCAAGTTCTCTTGCAATTTATTGAGTCTCGTGAGTGTTTTTCATGTTAATTTTACAAACAATTTAACATAAAAGAAATACTGAACAACAGCAAAATAAATTATAGTACATCACCATACAACACATCAACATAGGGATCTGATGAAGGAGTTCACCCCTCCTAGGCTACATCTCCTTGGTCGAGCTTCCATGGCTTAGGCCTCTATATTATACTCAAATTTGCAAAATTATGTGTTTACAATGCCTTTTTCTCCTAAAACCTGCACCAATGGGTTCAGAATGCCCAAAAATGGTGCCTTAGGCTCTTTCATCTCCTGATTTGGTCGAAAACTGACTAAGTTATGACCTTTTTAGTTTGTTCCACAATTTCATCCCTAAATTTAGTGAACTGCCACTAATTAGGGCTAGTTGACACCAAAATAGCAATTCTGCCGAAATTATTGGACCGCCAAATTAATCTGGTTTAGATTAATTAAACGGTATTAGCGCTAATTAAGTGTGATTAGCGCTAAATCCGCGCTTTATGGCTAATTTGGATTAGCACTTAATTAATGGCATTTAAGGTTAACAATTTTGGATTAATGTTTAAACTGCATGCTTAGGGTTATGCCCTCTAGGTGCTCCATCGTGGTCTCCAGGTTGTGGTCGCATGCATTGGGGGTTGGCCCCACGGGGTTTGCCCCTCTCCTTCTGACGGCATACACATTACACTTTAAATAGATGTGAAGATGATTATGGTTAAGAAATGAACAGTAGTGGAGATGGTGGCATGTGTTGTTGGCAGGGCAGAGGTATTTTGTTCAACCCTCGCTAGTCCTTTCGGTCCTTTGCAAATATTTTTTTACACTGTGAGGAGGACACGTGGTGGCCACAGGTTGAGCCATGTGTCCCCTCCTCACAGGCCCTTTAAAACCCAATAAGAAATTTCCAACGCACAACGATGGGCAACAATCAAACTCAGCCACTTGACAGCTCTTCATTTGTTGGGGGATAGTTGACCAAAAATTAACCTTCCCAATCAGCATGCCACATCAGCAGTACAGACTGTTGACTAGGCTCCTTGTCTACATTTTTTTTCATGTTTACTAAAGCGAACATAACTTATTTTTGAAGCCGTACGAAGTCCATTTCATGTGAAACAAGTTGTGTTGAATTCAAAACAACGAATACTACGCGGTTGTTCAGGTTTCGCTTCATTCTAAGAACTTTTATTTTTTAGCATAATTTTGAGCACCTGATCACCTAGGCACATTAAACCTCTCCTTCTGCAGCTAATTATGTATTTCTTGGCTTTAATAAGTTCTTAGTAAGGTTAGAGATTATTAGTATGACTTATGTTCCTAATGTATTTATTGTGCAGGATATTAAGAATATTTGATGCAGATCCAATAGGAATCCATCTAAGAGAAAAATATGGGGCTTGTACCCTACTAAACAATGGTCAAAACTCGGCCAACTCAAGGCCATTATCACTCCCCTATAGTTGTGAAGTCCTCAGGGAACCAGATCCTATTTTCTACATTTATGGAGGGAAACAACCCTCTCTTAAAGTAGGTTTCTCTCGAATTTTTCATATAAATAAGGGGCTTGAGTAGCCCATTAGGGGGTAGAACCTTTGAAGTTAGAAATCAGCAGTAGTTAAGTGAAGGATTTTTCCTAAAATTTCAGTTTTGTAATCTTTCATGTATGAGCACATTTTCTAATCAATGAGAAACATTTTTGGTTCATGGACTTTTCTTTCTTCAGGGACTTGAGTCTCCTTGGGTTAGGGCCCAACCCACGTGCTTAGGACCCTTCTTTGTACTTTTATTCTCCGTGCATTAGTTCAACTAGTTATTTCTGTGATATCACTTTCAAATATTATTTTTTGTAGGTTTATAAATTAGTTTGTTTATCAGTCTCTTTATGCATTTTTCTTTAAGTTTAACAACAATTCATTGATATAGTTAGCATTATTTTCCATGAATTTAGCTTGCTTAGATTATTGTCTCTTTACTTGTTGTCATATATTTTTGCAATATGTTAGTAAATAAATTCATCTTTTGCAGACTTATAGGATCCTCTGGATTTACTCTTTTGAGGAATAGACTAAATCATCATAGGCGTAAGGATGTGGGAAGCCTTCTTGAATTCTTATTAGCCCTCGTTTACCTTATCAACCCTTAAAAACACATTTAGAACTCATTTTCCTACTCAGAGGTCTGTCTCCTATAGTAAAACAAGGACTCCTATAACAACCCTCAAATTGCATCAAAACACCTCCAGATTTGCACCCAAAGCATGTTTAACCTTCCTTAGCATATTACAACATACACCAGACCGAGATGATGGAATTTGGAAGTTCATAGACCCCCTAGAATCCTTATCCTAGTGAATGTAACAAAACTACTTTCTCTTTTGCAAATTAGGGTTTAATGTTTAAATGTTCTCTTTTAGTTGCAAGTGTGTGTACCATGCATAGTATAATAGATTTGACTTTGTTCCAGCTTACTTGAATTGGTTTGTTTTCCTTTCTTGCAATTAAAATAGGTGTACTTGTTGTTCTTTTATTTTCTGCATTTTTTGAGTATTTCTTGTAGAATAGATAACAAAGTGGTCTCTATGCAAACCTAGTTTCCCTTCAGTTGCATCAGATCAACGAAAGAATGGCACATTGCATGTTCACATATAGTGTTGGCACTTCTTAAGTTTGTACAAACCTCGGGTTGATGATTGAAGTTGAGACCCCTAGGAGTTTCAACATTATTGTTATAATATTGAGGGCCATCACTTTTTGGCTGCAATTTCTGAATATTTCTTGTAAAATAGATAACAAAGTGGTCTCTGTGCAAAGCTAGTTTCCCTTCAGTTGCATTATATCAACGAAAGAATGACGCATTGCATGTTACACATATAGTGTTGGCTCTTCTTAAGTTTGTACAAACCTCAGGTTGATAATTGAAGTCAAGACCCCTCACGAATTTCAACATTCTTGTTATAATACTGAGGGCCATCACTTTTTGGCATTATTACAAGAAAAATATCAAAATATACATTGTTTTCTTCCTAATTAATTTACTTCTTTATTCTCTATTCTTTGCAAAAATACATAAATTCTCATCGGCCATTCTTCATTTTAAATCATTTTAATACCTATATTTATAAATATCTACTAATAACTTAATTTATATAAATATGTAGTAATTTTAATATTATTTAAACCTAACAATATTATTCCTTTTAATTTTATATAAATTATTTAACAGATGCATATGAAAAGTAGCCTTCCCCGTCCTATCTCGTACTTAATGTGCTTATCTTTTATAAATTTAAGTTTCTTTACAATATTCTTTATATTATTATGGGTTTTATAAATTTAAGTTACTTTACAATATTCTTTATATTATTCTGGATTTCTGGATTATCCCACCCACTATTTTCGTACAACACTCCTCTCCCTCGGTCCAATTAATCTATCACGTATTCATATATCACTGGCAGTTACACGTACCCGACTGAACATTGATGTGGTGAGTAAAATTAATAATTCCTTCCACAGAAACAATGGCAGAAAGTCATCCTGCACTGTCACACACTCTTTACATGTCGCCATACAACCAGCAAACCTCTCGACGGAATCCTGGAAGGATATTCCCTAGGGTTCTTCCGTCATTTCCCTTTCGGATTCCACGTTGTGTAACTGCATAGTATTAAAACTCATTTCCTGGCCCATTTCCTAGTGCGGTTCCGTGACTCATATCCAACAAAATTGTCTCCCAACTTTATTGGATTCCGAAGAGGTTTCGCAGGGTGCCTTTTCGGTGGCCGTAGAAATATAAACCATTTATGGCCGCGATTTAAATCACCATGGAAGCACTCAGTTTTCGCTGTCTCAGGATGAAGTCTGGAGATAAATTCTCAGAGTATGTGCAGAGGTCGCCCTTTGGGAAAGAAGGTTTTCACCTTGAATACGAACGATTGAAAGCTCTTCTGAAAGATTGCCAGCACAACAGACAGTCTGAGGTGGATGGCTGTGATGAACAGAGATCGCTTGCAACGAGCGTTTCTTCTTCTGAACCATGTCCAGGTATACTTTTAAAAGATACAAATTATGTCAGTTTACATTTTTTTGAAGTAAATGTAGTTTAGCTGGATAGGGGAATCTGTGAAGAACAGCAGTTCTTGGTGGAAACCAGATTTTATGATGATGGCTACATACTATCAAGAAGAAATTTAGTTTATGTTACCTTAAGAAATTTCACTTCATTTAAGTTGGATAAGTTTAATCAGTCCATTGAAATCAACTTTAATGGGCGGAAAATTCATAAAAACACTGATTGCATTAAATTTTGATAGAGTTTTCCTGCTTTTAAGATCATTATGTAGGATGAATTTTTGAAGAAATTGTGTTTGTGAATTTAGTTTGTCTAACAAGGGGTTCGGGTGGACACTCTACTTCCATCTATTATCATTGACATAATTGATGGAGTGTCAAGGTGTACACTCCACCCTCCACCCATTATCGATAACATAATAGATAGAGTTTCGGATAGACACTCTACCCATTATGAATACTGTCCAAAATTAAATACACAAATACCATTCTCTTAAAAAATTCATCTTACAAAATTAATAACTAAGAAAACCTGCATAAGATTATTAATCTTGCAAAAAGTATTCTAAAATGCTGCTTCTCCACTGGTATTTGTCTATCTGCAGTTTGTGAAGAAATAATTTTGAGTGAAGTTACCCAGCAATTATCAGCTATTCTTTATCTATTATATCGAGATAATTGATAGTGTGAGGGTGGACACTCCACCCATTATCAGTAAAATAATGGATGGAGTTCTCGGTGGACACTCCGCCCATTATGAATAGTGTTCATATACAAATTAAATTCACAAATACAATTTTCTTTTAAAATTAATAGCTATGAAAATCTGTATAAGATCATTAGTCTTGCAAAAGGAATTCTAAAATGCTGCTTCTCCTCTGGTATTTGTCTATCTGCAGTTTGTGAAGAAATATTTTTGAGTGAAGTTACCCTGCAATTATCGGCTATTGTTGGCTGCTTCACTTCACGTGCTCGACGTTTGCTGCGCCCCCGGATCGTTTCTGGTTTCAGAAGATATTTATGGCGGCCTGGACATTTCTTTGCCGACTATCGACGACAGATGATGGAAGAGGCTCAGAATTTAATCATATACATAGCTAGGAACGCCATCGCCACTCGCAAATTGTTGATAAAATATGAAAAAGTAAGTAAATGCCCATACCCAAAAAAAAACTAATTGAGATACATTAATGTTCTGATGAGATTATTGATACATTATTACATTTACGAGGAGGGAAAACACACTTTGATATGAGGTATTGTTTAGTATATTGCATTTATTAAATTGTTTGAAGTTATATAATTAAACATATTCAAAACTGCTAAGAATAGATATGCTAATTTTAGTTTACATGTATGATTGAAAGTTGCTAAAATAACAGAAACGCTATGTTACGATTTAAAAATAGTTGAAATGCTATGAAATTATGATCTCAGTTAGTAAGACTGGTAGGGATGGAATTTGATGGGTCGTTAAGGGGTGATTTGTTCGTCAAATTAAATTCAGTTAAAAATGTTGTCAAATGGTTAAGATCTTTTATTACAGCTTTGAAAATGGGTAAGAAAGTGTGGAAAAGATCAATTTTGATGAGTGATTCTGTTTTGAAATTCCAACTCAGAGACTATTTTTTAACAATTTTGACTGCAGGTACGTTGCCGGAGCAGCAACAACAACTTCGGGTCAAAATTGCAGGCTAAGCGAATCGAACTGTTGAAATCCCCCTGGCTAATCGAGTTGTGCGCATTTTACATAAATGCTTCAAGCACAGGAGGAGGGGATTCGAGTGACATATATGGTGGATGCTCGTTGAGCTTCAACATTACTGAAATGAATGAGCCTTCTATTACATGTTCATTGCTGAAATCAGTGAACCTTGATTTTAATCTCACCTGTCCAATTTGTCTCGTGAGTACTTCCAACAAGCTGGATCTTTTTTCTTTATTTACAGTACACGTTTGTCAGCCTTCCAAGATTTAGCCTCCAAGTAACCCTTCAGGTCAGGCTATGGCCACTAAAAACAATAAAGTCAAACTTTTCTCGTGATATACTCTTTGGACTATGTAATGCAGGACACGGCTTTTGAGCCCGTAGCTTTGGGATGTGGACATATTTTTTGCAATAGCTGTGCTTGCAACAGTGTCTCTGTACCCACAATATCAGGTGTAAAGGCTGCAAATAAACGTGCAAAGTGCCCCCTCTGTAGACAGGTGATCTCAGTAGGTCAAATGTGTGTCATAAAGCTGTCAATCTCATGTACTAAATGCCAAAAACACTGCACATGCGTCCATGGTGGAAAAGTTTTAATCCAAAAATTAAATTCACATTCTTCTGGCCTGGAAATTTGGTTCTAAAATCCTACTTACATGCCTTATTGCAGATGGGTGTGTTTGCAAATTCTGTTCATTTAATACAATCGGGCTTGCTTTTGAAGAAAAGGTCGAATATCAATCCCTAATGTTATGATTATTATTTTTATTACAGATTCGTTTATTATAATATATAGAAAAAGCTTAGAGAAGGGTATTTCTCTCAATCTTCTGACGGTTTTGTGATTCAAAAATTTAACACAGGTGCAAGGAATTTTGGAAGGAAAGGTTGAAATTCGAAAGGGCAGAGAGAGTAAAGCAAGCGAAGGAGCACTGGAATGAGCAATCACGCTTGTTTTTAGGGTTTTGAAGTAGTTTGAAGGAAACCCTGATAATCACTTTCAGAAGTGAATTGATTCCTCATGAAACACAAAAGAAGGAAGTCCTTGAGAGGATCAAAACCAGCATATTGCAATACGAATCCCTAGATTTATTTGCTTGTGTATATATGCTTCGTTAAGTGATATATATGAGGATCTAAGTAGCAGGCATAGTTTAATCTGAAATTCTGTGCATCAGAATTAGTGTATTACCATCTCAAAATGCAAAGCCACAGGCATTTAAATTCTCAGTTCTCTCTGTACCAATGGATTGCTTCTACATTTTGCACATATTTTTGTTTTCCTGTAATTACTGTAATCAAGTTTCTTTAATAAATATAAAAGTGTATAGTCCAATGTGCAGCTAAATTGGCTATCCTTAGAATCAAGGTTCAAATCTATGTGACTGTTTACCCATAATAAATATATATAAATATATTTGTATAAAATTAAAATCTCACTGTTTACCCCTAATAAATATATGTATATAAAATTAATTGATATTAAGGATAATATAAATATTCATATCTCAGCTCTGTCTAGTTCTTTTAAGAATTAATCACTGTTACTTTAGGCTTATAGGTTTATTTTGGATAGGTTTAGTACTGGGATGATATAGAGTTGGTTTAGTAATAGGATGATACAGGGTTGGTTTAGTATTAGTATAATATTATATAATTGAGTGGAGAAGTTCATTAAGTTTACAATTTTTTTTTTAGTAAAAGAAGCTTTAATATGAAGGGATGTGTAAGTTTGTCTGTCTTTTTATATTTTTTGAAATTAAAATTAAAATTAAAAATGATGTTATGCATAGAAAAATATTGTCTGCTACAATTTTAAAAAATGAATAATTAGAAGTAAAAGAATGTGCTAATCTGATATTTAGATATGATATTTTTCAAATATTTCAATAAGAAATTTAAATAAACTATTTGAAGATCTATATTAATTAATTTATGTCTATATCAACTTCATATCTATATGTATATATAGAAAAACAAAATTGAGTTTTTATGGTTAAAATTTTTTATTTGGTCTTATATATATTCTATTTAGCATTCAAAATTACAATTTAAACTATGAAAATTAACACATTGTTTTTTGCACTCTAAAAAGTTTGCAGGTGAATGAAATTTGATCCTTCTAGGCTCAAGTTAGATCCTTAGTTAAGATGGATCTATGTTGATTTTAGGTGAATAGTTATGTTTCAATGAGAGCAGGGATTTGAACATGAAATCTTGTACTCACATTTATTTGCATTTTCACAAATTTGCCAAATAAATTTTAAAATACTCACTAGTACAATTATCAAAATTATACCAGAGTTTTTAAGAATTTTAATATAAATAAATATAATCTAGATTTATCTTTTAATAAGAAATAATTTACTATCATAACTTAAAAGTATTGTTAAGTAAGTTGTTTAGTAAGTTGGATAAACTCATTTAACTAATTAAGCTGTTTAAATGTTTCTTTTTTTTTAATTTCCAAACTTTCTTTTCAACTTTATATATTCTATTCTAGCTGCTGCATATCGACATACAATACCCACATTTAATGTCGTACCAATGGCATTGTATTGATTGTTATTTAGTTAGGTTTATAACTTTGAACAAATGGTTATGGTTATTATTGACAATAAAAAAATATGGTAGAGTATATTGTATGTTTTTATAGACTTAATAGTTAAATAAAGAAAGTTTTTTTGGTCTTATAAAAAAGAAAGTTGTAATATTCTCAATCGTTTAATCGATTGGACCAAGTCTTAATGGTAGAAGACTAATAAATAAAATAATAAATAAGCGGCACTGGCTCATGGTTTTTCCTTTTAGATTGTTTTGACCTTAGGTATTTTCCCATGGTTTTTCCAAGTAGCCATCTATAAAAAGAGAAGGAGGAACGAGAGCAACAGATGGAATTTGATCTTCTCTCCTTAGATATTTTGAGAGCTCAAGCGAGTTTTCAAGTTGTGGGGGTTTTCAGGTGAGACCCTCAGCCACTCTTCGGTGGGACTCGATTTCACCCTAGTGGGCAAACACAACTTCGGTAATCTCTCTGGTTACCCTAGTTGGAACACTTTCTTTCATTTCTGTTACTTGAAAAGGGTTACACATATTATCGCAACTAGTTCAAGTTTCTAAGTTTGGGGGTATCCTTCGCAAGGATTTCTATTACTTATTGGAGTATACGCAGGTCCAGTGGCTACGAGTCGAACTCGCGAAGTGATAGACTGTGTACAACCCATTATTGGTCTGTCAACGAGCAAGAAGTATTTCTTGGGCATGTTGTCTTCCTGTGAGAATTGAAGTCTGCTTCATCCCCTGTTAAGATAACGCCTTGAGCGTAGAAGGGAGGCCAACGCCATCGGCGGTTGTAGTAATGCACTCACCCACAATGACTGGCATATTCACACAAGCAAAGAACATATATATTGATCGCAGAAGGCTCGGTTTGAACACATGAAGGAGCTCTCGTGTAAACATAGGAATTCGCTGCATCGATGATCTGCCCAAGCAACACTTCCGACAACATTACAGAACCCTGTCATTCTGTCCCAAGTGATCTCTATCTGCGCTGAGTGCTGGAGTATGCTGCGATATGCCCAAGCAATGCTTCAGGCAGCATTACAGAACCTGTCACCCTGTCCCAAGTGATCTCTGTATGCGCAGACAGATATGGAAACTACAATTTAATTATGTTGTAATCTCAGCACGCTGTTGCGGATCCCCATCTATTTTTACTGGGCGTTGATAATTATTATGAGCTTCTCATATGGAATTTTGTATGGAGCGATTTGTATCAGTATGGGAAAATTTTAATAAAATTCCCAGTTGATTCTCGTTGGAAGGGTTATCATTTATTCATGTTTATTCACAGTTGGTATTTATGCATTCTTATTTTACATCAAATTTAATGATTATTCGGTAAAGAATATTACAGTGGTATCAAAGCCTCATCTTGGCCAGCTGTGGGATGCCAAGGAAGGATAAACAAAAGGGTATTACTGTTAATTGGGAAGGAAAAAGAGCTAGGAGTCAAAGAAAAAACGAAGGGGAAGAAAGACCCATGGGTGATCACAAGAATACCAAACTTGAAGATGCTTTACAAAAGATCGTTGACGCTCAAGACACCATCATAGGACTCCTTAGAGCACAGAATGGGCAACCTAATGTGTAAAGCAATAATGGGGAAGGAGGATCACATTCAGGTAGGGATGGTCCACCACAGGAGTATATCAATGTTCATAGCAACGGTCCATTCAACACTCGGAGCAGCCCTTTTAGCCGGCCAACCATGCCTCCATTTTTGGATGACTCCTCCAGGGAGCAAGACTGCCCTTCACCTATTGCAGAGACAGTTACCGCCTAGATGAAAGAATATGATACCTTGCCTCCCAATGTAAAAGCAACCCTGAGTCTTAATGACTTTTACTATATGAGGAGCAAACAACAAAGGAAGAAAACCAAATATGGGGGCCATCGGTCAAACGTAGATTTGCAGAAAGTTGTGGGGAAGGTAACTCTTCCTTATTTTGATGGATCGTCAAAGTGTTTAGCACGGTCATGGGTACAAAAACTGGATACATATTTCTAGCTCAATCCCATGCAGGAAAAGGATGCCATCAAATACGCCACACTTCATCTTGATGGAGAAGCACACGAATGGTGGCAACATGGTATGACCACTCTGGGACATGCCAACATCATCTCTTATACAGAATTCACACGAAGGTTAATAGAAATATTTGATAGGAAGGATCCTGAGATATACTTCCGTGAGCTAACCCAGCTCCGACAGACAGGGAACCTTGAATCTTATGTTGCAGAATTCCAGAGGCTTGCAGTAATGGTCAACAACCTCTCCATGACTAGGTTGGTCATGTTATTTATAGAAGGGTTGTCAGAACCCCTAAGAGGGTGGGTTAGGGCCTACCAATCCGCCACCTTGCAAGATGCAATCAACCGTGCAAGGGATATGTAGGATGTAGTACCCAAGAATAGATTCCTACCTAAATTTTCTATTCCTGAAAAAGGGAAGGAAATCAAACAGCAGCAACAGGAGCCAGTTGGTAAGGGGAAGCTGGATGTGAGACCAGAAAGATCTCAGAAGGAGAAGGCTATGCTTTTCTTGTCAAGAACCTTGGGCACCAGGGCATCGGTGTACTAAAGGGAAGGCACACTATATTGAAGTATTTTCTAAAAGCGAAGATGAGGAAGAGAATCCAGAGTTCGATCAAGGGGAATCACAAAGCATGGGAGAAATACAGGAAGAAGTCCAGGAAGGAGTCATTGCCTCTCTCGCAGGGGTCCCAAGATATCACACCCTCCGGGTTAGGGGCACCATACAAGGACAAAAGGTCACTGTGCTAATTGATGGTGGGGCCTCCCACAACTTCATTGATGCAAAATTCGTAGCCAGAAGGGGAATAGCCACTGAAGAATTTGAAGGATTCACAGTTTTGATTCCTGGAAAGAAAGAGCACAACCGCATGTCCTGTACTAAGATAGTTCCTAGCATAAGCCTAGCAATGGGAAACTACAAATTTACAGATAACTTCTTTGTCGTAGACTGCCCAGACTCTCATGCAGTATTGGGGGTACAATGACTATATTCCATCGAAACTCATACAGTAAACTACCAAGACTTGGAACTCGCATTCACGGGACCAGATGGTAAAAATGTGAAGTTGAGAGGAATGCATGCATATCCTCCCAAGGTGGTGACATCCAATCGGATGGAGGCGGATCTCCGACATGGGGATATTGTATGGGCAATAGAGTGCCGAATCATGGAGAAGAAACCAGTGGAGCAACACAAGGAGTACCCACCTGATATTTTGGCACTATTGCAAAAATACCAGAAGGTCTTTAGAGATATTCCTCCAGGACGTCCACCTGACAGGGGATTTGAGCACATCATCGAACTAGAAGAAGGGGTCCAAGCTGTCATCACTACCCCTTATCGGCACCCCAAAGTGTATAAGGATGAGATAGAAAAGGCAATAAAGGAATTGTTGGCATTAGGACACATTCGGCCGAGTTCGAGCCCCTTTGCTTCATCAGTAGTCTTGGTTAAGAAAAAGGATGGGTCCCTGAGGATGTGTATAGATTATCGAGCATTGAATAAAAAGACCATCAAAAATCGATATCCTATCCCCAGGATCGACGAGTTGATGGATGAATTAAAGGGAGCCAAATACTTCTCAAAAATTGACCTTCGCTCAAGGTACCATCAGATCAGGGTTCGTGATCAAGACATTCCAAAAACAACTTTTAGATGCCACTATGGACATTATGAGTTCCTAGTGATGCCTTTCGGGTTGACCAACGCCCCTACAACATTTCAGTCATGCATGAACCATATATTCAAAAAGCAACTGCGTAAATTTGTTTTGGTCTTCTTCGACGACATCCTGATCTTTAGTAAAACATGGGAAGAGCATCTGCAGCACCTGGACTAGGTCCTGGGAATATTGGAGGCACAACAATTTTATGCCAAAATCTCTAAATGTGAGTTTGGAATGACAGAGATGCTATACCTGGGTCACATCATCGGGAGCCAAGGTGTTAAGGTCCACCAAGAGAAGATTGAGGCCATTCTCAATTGGCCAACTCCCAAAAATGTAACAAAGTTAAGGAGCTTCTTGGGTATTTTCACTTATTACAGAATATTTGTAAAGGGATATTCACAACTAGCAGCCCCTCTTACTGACTTGCAAAAAGAGGAGCCTTTTTATGGACAGAAACGACCCATGAGACTTTTGAGCAGATGAAGGAAGTCATGAGTTCGTGTCCAGTTCTAGCCTTGCCAGACTTCTCTCAGCCCTTTGTATTGGAGTGTGATGCTTCTGGGGAAGGAATTGGGGTTGTTCTAACACATAACCATCATCCCATTGCTTTTGAGAGTAGAAAGTTACATAGTTATGAACGCTCTTACTCCATTTATGATAAAGAAATGTTGGCTATTATGCATACATTGGCCAAGTTTCATCCATATCTAGTGGGGAATCGGTTCAAAGTCAAAACTGATCACAATAGTCTCAGATACTTCCTTGATCAGAAGGGATTAAATGAGAGGCAGCAAAAATGGGTCAGCAAGATCCAAGCCTATGATTTTGAGATTGAATATGTCAAAGGTAAAAACAATGCAGTTGCAGATGCCTTGTCAAGGAAACCAGCTACCTTCTCTCTCATAGACATTGTAGATGATTGGAAGTCCCATCTTTTGGTGGAATACTCAAAAAATCATTCAGCTTGTGAGATCCTTAACGGACAGTCATCAGACATCCGTTATAGAGTTTTCAATGATATTATCTATTATAAGGATTGAATCTATTTAGTACCTGAGTCTCAAATTAAGATGAAAATCTTACAAGCAGCCCATGACTCCCCTTTAGCCGGGCATCCAGGCTTTCTAAAGACTTATAGGACCATCAGGGAAAGGTTCACATGGAAGGGACTCAAGAAGGACATTATCAAATATGTTCAAGAATGTGGTACCTGTCAAAGTAATAAAGTTGAACATACACACCCGACATGTTTATTACAACCACTACCTATCCCGGAACAAAAATGGGAGAGTATATCCATGGATTTCATTACAAGGCTACCTTTTTCACAAGGTAAAGATTGTATTTTCATGGTGGTGGATCGTCTCACCAAGTACGCTCACTTCTTTGCAATCCCCTCCAAAAGTTCTGCATCTCAAATAGCTGAAATATTTTCCAAGGGGTATTTCGTCTACATGGTTTGCCCAAAACCATTGTGAGTGACCGTGACAGTAGATTTATGGGAGCATTTTGGCAAGAATTATTCAAGTTGACTGGAACAGAACTCACTCCTAGTACCAGTTATCACCCACAGACAGATGGAGAGACAGAAGTAGTGAATAAATGGGTGGAAGGTTACTTACGAGATTATGTCACAGGACAACAACGACCATGGACCAAGTGGTTGTACTTAGGAGAATACTACTATAACACCACTTATCACATGTCCATAGGGATGTCACCTTTCCGAGCCTTATATGGGTACGAGGCACTATCTTTTGCAGATACAATGTTTGGAGATAGTAGAGCACCTTTGGCAAAGGATTGGATCCAGGGGTGTCAGGATATTCTGAGAGCCCTCAAAGACAATTTGCAGACGGCACAGAATCGACAAAAGTTATATGCATATCGTCAAAGGATAGAGAGGAATTTCGAAGCGGGAGATGTGGTTTATCTCTGGCTTCAGCCGTACAGGCAGTCTACTTTGAAGCAAAAGGGGGCAAAAAAATTAAAGCCATGATTTTATGGGCCCTATCGAGTTGTCCGAAAAATAGGAGAAGTGGAATATGAGCTAGAGCTTCCCGCAGAGAGCAGAATTCATAATATCTTTCATGTCTCCTGTTTGAAGAAAGCATTAAGATCAAACATAAGATCATCACCAGAATTACCGCCACTAGATGAAGAGGGCCATCTATAACTGGTTCCTGAGGAGGTATTGGAGGTGCGGGAAAGGAAGCTTCGAAGCAGAATCATCCGCGAATATTTGATACAATGGAAAGATCTACCCGTTGAAGATGCGACTTGGGAAGGAGAGCACATATTGCAACATCCAACATTGAAATTGCTTGAGGGCAAGCAATTTTGGGCAGGGGGAACTGTAATATTCCTAACCGTTTAATCGGTTGGACCAAGTCTTAATGGTAGAAGACTAATAAATAAAATAGTAAATAAGCGCCACTGGCCCATGGTTTTTCCTTTTAGATTGTTTTGACCCCAGGTATTTGCTCCTGGTTTTTCCTTTTGGTTGTTTTGACCCCACGTATTTGCCCATGGTTTTTCCAAGTAGCCATCTATAAAAAGAGAAGGAGCAACGAGAGCAACAAATGGAATTTGATCTTCTCTCCTTAGATATTTTGAGAGCTCAAGCGAGTTTTCAAGTTGTGGGGGTTTTTAAGTGAGACCCTCAGCCACTCTTCGGTGGGACTCGATTTCACTCTAGTGGGCAAACACAGCTTCGGTAATCTCTCTGGTTACCCTAGTTGGAACACTTTCTTTCATTTCTGTTACTTGAAAAGGGCTACGCATATTATCGCAGCTAGTTCAAGTTTCTAAGTTTGGGGGTATCCTTCGCAGGGATTTCTATTGCTTATTGGAGTATACGCAGGTCCAGTGGCTACGAGTCGAACTCACGAAGTGATAGACTGTGTACAGCCCATTATTGGTCCGTCAACGAGCAAGAAGTATTTCTTGGGCACGTTGTCTTCCTGTGAGAATTGAAGTCTGCTTCATCCCCTGTTAAGATAGCACCTTGAGCGCAGAAGGGAGGCCAACTCCATCGGCGGTTGTAGTAATGCACTCACCCACAATGATTGCCATATTCACGCAAGCAAAGAACATATAGATTGATCGTAGAAGGCTCGGTTTGAACACATGAAGGAGCTCTCGTGTAAACATAGGAATTCGCTGCATCGATGATCTGCCCAAGCAACACTTCCGGCAGCATTACAGAACCCTGTCACTCTGTCCCAAGTGATCTCTATCTGCGCTGAGTGCTAGAGTATGCTGCGATCTGCCCAAGCAACGCTTCAGGCAGCATTACAAAACCTGTCACCCTGTCCCAAGTGATCTCTGTCTGCGCAGACAGATCTGGAAACTACAATTTAATTCTGTTGTAATCTCAGTACGCTGTTGCGGATCCCCATCTATTTTTACTAGGCGCTGATAATTATTATGAGCTTCTCATATGGCATTTTGTATGGAGCAATATGTATCAATATGGGCAAATTTTAATAAAATTCCCAGTTGATTCTAGTTGGAAGGGTTATCATTTATTCATATTTATTCACAATTGGTATTTATGCATCCTTATTTTACAGCAGATTTAATGATTAGTCGGTAAAGAATATTACAAAAGTCTTATAAATTAATTTAGTGTAAAACTTAACAATAACCTTAAAATTAAATAATATATATATTCACTATTAACCAGTATTTTATATATATATTACAAAACGTTAAAATCTTAGTTCCGATTTAAATAATAACAAGTCTAAATCATGTTTATATTGTGGAAGACAACAACGCTGCTTGGAGAAATGGAGAAAGCAAATCGTCACACATTATGCATGGCCCTACAAATTCCACCATAGTGGTATTATGACTAACCAGCTTTATTTAAAGTCTTTTTTTAATGATGCCTTATCCTTCTCAATCATCCAAGCTGTACGCAATCTTACAGGCCCACACGATTGAGCTGTCCATCACTACTATCACAATGCTTCTCCTTGTCAAAAAAGGGAAGAAATATCACAAGTGGATGCCACATCGGCACATCTCTACAAATTGCAGATCTTCCTTGGAACACGTCCTTCAATTTTGGCCTAGGATAAGGCAATAATTAATTGTTCTAATTCCAGTAAAAACTAAAGTTTGGAAGCTTTAATAGGACCCCGCATCTTATAAAACTCCAAAGTTAGCATAAAATAGGAAAAAACAGCATTTTTCCAATGAATCAAATCTCTGAAAAACGGAAAACATGTTTTGATTTAGGCAAATAAATAATTAAATATTACTGAAAAAGTCATCTATTTTCTAAAACTTAACATTTAATGAGTTTAATAATTGGGAAAACAAAATTACTACAATATTCCTGTGATCAGGATGAGTCATCACCAACTCAATGATGCATCATTAACATCATTGACAGGAATATTGTAGTAATTTTGTTCCTGTACTCAAAATACAGGAACAGGAATATTGTAGTAATTTTGTTCCTGTCATCACCAACTCAAGTGTATATTCCTGTGATCAGGATGAGTCATCACCAACTCAAGTGCTTCCTAAACTTCTAGGAAAAAGCAAGTTTTGATATCATTAACATGTTGAGGTTGTACAGTGCACGCTTTCAATAATGCTTTAGCAGATTATGTTCCAAGATTTAATGGCATCACTTATACTATATTATATTATACACTTGAACAGTATATACCTTTAGCTCTCACCAGAAAGCGGATATGCTTTCTCAGACAGCCAATCTTTTTGGTTTGCATATATTTGTGTATTTGATTTTTCTTTTTTAATTTATATATTGGATTCATAATTAAAATTTCTACGTGGTTATTAATTTTTTATTTTTTTAAATGGTAAAATAATCTATTATAATTTAATTTAGTTATCAAACTAGTAGTGAGGACAGTTATCTCTAGTTGTTATCAGCAAATGCATGCTGACTCTTCACCATGTTCAAGGAAAACCACTTTACTTAAAATAATTAGTTGGTGGTCCGTAAGGACGCAGACTTTCACTTCTGCCAGATATCTTTGGATCTTAAGCCACTAACCTATTTCCTTACTTCCTAGAAAAACAAACTCTTAACCAAACAAAAACAATTTTAAAACATACATCAAACTATATATAGAACAAAAAAATATTATATTTCTCCGCAGTCTATTTTAATTTCCAAAATTTCACTCCATTAATCATTTTAAATAATATAATTAAGTAAACGATAAAACATATTTTCTTAAATATATTTTTAAGAAAAAGAAAGACAAGGCATATTCCATAATACAGAAGTATTGATATACTCGCAAGCTCATAAACCGGCACTTAAAAGTTGCGAGAGAAAAGTATTAAAAAAAATAAGGCCATGTGTTTTGTTTTGATGGACAAGACTATATGGGTGGTTCAAGTTTTTCATATTTTTATATAAAAGATTTATCCTTTTAAGACCAATCAGCAATTCTTTATATTTTAAAAGCTAATTATTTCCAATGATGGGACTTTCATAAACTCATTGTAAAATAAAATATTGATGATGACCTGTTAATGCCAATAGGACTTGTCACATTTGTGGACACAAGATATTTTATTTTTACCAGTCAGCAATCCATTCTCTTAAAAACTAATCATTTACAATGAAGATACGTTAAAAAAACTCACTATGATATTGTTAAGAAAAAAATATTGATAATGACCTATCATTGTCACGACTTATTGATGGAGCACAATTCTATTAAAGTTAAATATTTTTATACAGGTTAACATTAATGCATGCTAATGTTGAGCCCATTGTATCTTGATGTTGAATCAAAACCTTGGGGTTAATATAATTATGGATGATTTGATGTCACTAAGTTTACTATTATAGGAGTTGAGGTGAACCATCATCAAATGTAGATAGTGATTTAGGTGGTACTTGTCATAACTCATTTTTTTTAATAATTTAAAATGGTTTCATATCTTAGTTGTTTTATTATAATTTGTTTTATTATAATTTTTTTGATTTTTAATTTTCAATGTGTTTACTCGGAATTTCTTTTAATGTGTAAGATTTTTAATCATAGAAATTATCATAGATTTGGCACATCTAAGTGTTGTAACTAAAAGTAATTGAAATAAAAAATAATGAACATAATGAGACATGGAAATGTAACACTTTATTTCAATTAGTATTCAGAAAATGAGACATGCCCAAAATATAAATAGATAATGGAGCTCCTTCTTTAGCATAGACAGTTGCTCAATGAACAAGAAAATGAAAATACTGAAGCAAAAATGTGAATCCTGAATAGATCCACCAACAAATGTCACCATGGGGGTTTTGTCCTAGGATCAAGCTAGAACTAGCCACGCCAAGTCCCCAACAAAACACAAATAGATAGACAAGTTCAGGATGATCCCTCTATCTCACCCTTATCCCTTTTTATAGCTTAGATGGACCTTATTTTATTGTTTTCCTTTGAAAAATGAAGGCGGATACAATGGGTTGATACCATGGGCGAATACTATGGGTTGATTCCATCTATTTTGACCTTACAAAGAAAAGGGAATATTACAAATCCTCCCGCCCAAATATTGGTTGTCCTAAAGCGATCCACTTCTATCCACAACAGAAGCATTTGTACATTGATATCAGGATGCCATACAACTCGATGTACTGTTCCATAATGCATCCTTCGATACCTAGGTCCCAAACAATCCTCTGACCAATCCTCCCCTCGATAGATTTCCCTGTATCCCAAACAATCCTTTGGGCAATCCTACCCCCAATGGATTCCCCTGGATCCCAATGCCACCTAAATCCTCGGACCTGTGGGTTATGGTACCATTTCATCCCTCCATCACTGCCTGCACCAAGGGCCCAAGTTGCAATATGCCCTTGGCTATGAGTATCCTACAAAGAATCAACCCATCAATAGAATACCAACTCATAATCTCTCGCCAATCCATACTTGGGGAAGGATGAATATCTACAAATCTACTATGTTGATGTTGTTTGATGCTCAATTCATGTTTCTCTACTTGGTTACCCAACACGATGCATTTGGAGAAATTTTCCCTGCTCTTCCCAATGTATAAAGGTCGGTTGTTGGTGCTGCAAGCCTTATCGATGTATTCATGTAGAGGTGATTAGGAGTTCATAAATTTTGCTCAAAATTGAAAGTTACGAGATTGGGTTGAAACCAGAATGGTTGCGTATATCGTCTTCCTGATTCTGGCACCGCAAACGATTCGAAAAATCGATGTCGTATGAGGGAGATATCACATTCTGATCGAATTCCCAAAAATCTAAATTTTGCGACAGGGTTGACTAGGATGCCCAGTCAGCATGGAGGGTGCATAGTTAGAAAAAGGAATATTCCTTTCCTCAGAATCAATCAGTGGATGACAAGTGGCATTGTTCTATTCGTTGGATGGGTTGTATGTTATTTTTGTGTGGGCCAATCGGATGGTGACATGTGGCCAACCCTGAGGCCGCCACATGTCCCCTTAGTAATGCATTAAAATTGTATGAAGTTCTGCAGGACTCGACCCCACAACCTCCGGCAGAGCAACCACCTGCCACACCACTTTCTTTGTTCATTATATCTTAACCTCTATGGGCCACGGGTTATATTAAAGTTGATTCAAATCATCGTTGGGGGTTGGGACCGTCAGCGGTCCCATGGAAGGTTGGTCACATGATAATGCTAAACCATAGCATAAAACATTAACACCAATAGAATTTTCCGCAACGGTTTCACGTTAATCCTTATCACATATGATGGTTAATCCATCTGATGATTCCGCTAACACAGCGTTTAACTCGCATCATTTAATACTTTGCAAAAAAGTTATCACATGGCACCGTTTTCTCCACGTGGTTTAACTCCGACAGTTCTGTTAACACAACTGCAAACTAGAGTCTCCACCTTTACAACCATGGTTCAAGCCTTGAGTTCAGCTAACCTTCAATGGTCAGGCTGTGGTTTGGGTTGGCATGTGGCCACCCAACCACTAACATTAAATATTTCGGTTAACACTGGTGGATTTTTTAGTGCGCGCCCTAAATTTGTGCGAAATTTCCAAAATAACTCCAGTTTAGTGGAGTTTTTCTAGGTGTTACTGGGCAAATGAGTTGGAGGCTCAATTTTCGCCCATTCAAAGTGAATGAAGAGTCAATCTGGACTAACTGGAGCATTCTGGAGCCATTGGTGCAGAGAAAATAGCCATTAGAGGCCTGTAACTACATGTATTTGCAAAATTTTGAGCATAATAAAAGATGGACATGTCATTGGGAGCTGGACAAGCAGATGTAGCCTATGGGGGATGAACTGCTTCATCATGCCTGCTGTGTAAATGTTATGTGGTGTTTTATTTCTCTATTATACACTGTTTTTCAGTGTTATTTTCTCTTATTTCATGCTTCTAATTCAATAAAATCATCTAGAATTCATGGTTAAAATCCTCAATCCTCAAGAAAACTAAAGACACAAGTATGCACATGTTTTATAACTGAAAAGACACTTAGCGCAGCGAAACTAATATATTCCTTTCATATCAGATTGGTATCAGAGCTAGAGTTTATTCTCTGGTGTTGTTTTGTGCAAAGATTTGTTTAATTGTTTGCAATTTTTAGATGCTTACTAGGCTCAAGCTTAAAAGCGGAGAAGGAAAATTGGTGGGAGTAGAAGGGTCTCAAGAAGAGCCAAAGAAAAGGAGAGAAATATTTCCACAATCTCCACCACCTAGTTCACCTCCTAAGGGAGCAGAAGCTACTATAAGAAAGCCTCACGAGGAAGGAGAAACCCACGAAGAAGTTGATCCCAAAGAGGAAGAAATAGTGTTCAGGAAGGCATTCCTTGACATGACTCAGATGGTTAGAATCCTTTATCAAGAAAGTAATGAGAAACTGGAAGGAGAAGGATCCAAACTTCATAAGGAAGGACAGGGATCTTCAGGAGGTCACAATGATGAATATAAGTCAAAGAAGGGAAATGGAGGAAATGGAGGTAATGGAGGGCCATCATCCTCACCCTCATCATCATCATCCTCTACTTCATCTTCATTACATTAGCCACACAAGTCAAAGAACACTAGTAAAATTCCTTTTTTAAAACTTGATGTTAAGTTTGAAATTCTAATGTTTAATGGTGAAGTCAATGCAGAAAAGCTTGATAATTGGATTAGGCAATTGGAGGTCTATTTGAGAATCTAGAACCTTCAAGATGATGACAACAAAATCCAATTAGCTTCATTGAGAATGGAAGGTGCAACACTTGTTTGGTGGGAAGCCAAGACAAAGGAGGAGATCAAGAAGCATGGCAAGATTATTCTATCATGGACTGATTTCATTACTGCAATAAAACAACAGTTTTATCCATTATCTCATATGAAAAATGCCATAATGAACTAGAAAAACTTTAGGCAATTGAAGGGACAAAATGTGCAAGAATACACCCAAGAATTTAGGAGAAGAGCTCTCTTATTAGGGGTAGATTTGCAGAGCTAAGATACTTTTCTCAAGTACATAGGAGGCTTACATAGCTACCTAAAACATATTGTTCTCATTTTTAACCCCACAAGTCTAGATGAAGTATGTGTTTAGGCCACACATCTAGAAGTGATCTGAAATTGTGAGAACAAAGTATTTCTCATATAGAGATTGACAGTAGGGGGCTTTTACTGGTTATTTCACCTTTACTAGAAAGGATGAAACCAAAAGCTTCTGGCCCACAAACTGGCTCTGCCTAAATAAATAAAATGTAAACACTGAAATAGATCCGATCAATGAAAGTATTTGTTTATGTGAAAAGTATTCATTAATCAAAATTTTATGTGTGAATAAGCAAGTTCAAGTATTCTGCAAATGAAGTAATGTGGTTTGAAGTTGAACTAATGAGTTTTGTTCACTGTATAAGTCTGCTTGGGAAAAGTGTACTTATGAAAAGTTACTGTTTAATGTAGCATAATCTGAAATATAACAGCAAAAATGCACAACATAATAGTAAGCATTTGTTTAAGCAGTTCACCCCTCTCTTGGGCTACCTCTGCTGGGTCCAAAAGCCTCTAATTAGGCTTTTCCCTCTTTCATTAATGTTCAAATTATGAATTACACTATGTAGAAAGCCTCAAAAAGAAAAATAAGCTGCAAATTCAGAAACATAGGACTGAAATCAGTATAAATCGACTATTCATTCACCTCCAATGGATGAGTATAGTCCAACACAGCTGATCTTTCATTAGGCCCTGGTGGCTCCACAACCAAAATCGCTGATAAAATCACTAATAGAGCACCCTGATGGCTCTACAACCTGTCCCAACAGCTCTAGAATGCTTCAATACCCAAAAATAAATAAATAAAGTCGTCCCAAATGGACTTCCCTAGCCAAAGTTATGGCTAACTGAAGTTTTGCCCAGTTAGGGCTAAAAATCCTCCAGTAATTGTGGAGTAACTGTAGATAAGGCCACTAAATTAGGGAGAAGCACCAAAACAGGCGGAGGCCGCCAAAATTCCTACCGAAATGAGGGGGCTAAAGGATAAGCCCCATGGGACCGCACCTGTCGGAGTTGGTTGAACCAACTTACATTATACACGGCGTTAATTAAAGTTGGAACTATATAATAGGAAATGGGGCCGAAAGTCATGTGACCACGTCCCACGTTTTTGGGCCCGCACATACATAAACAACATTGAAATACAATTTCGCGCCAATGAATATTAAGAACTGCTGCTATGACCCAATGATCGGGCCATTGCATTGTCTTCGCCGCGACCCGGTTTCAAATCCTACCACATAACAAATTTTCGAACCATTTCAATCCACCTTGGGGCCACGTGGCAGCCTCCGGGCTGGCCACGTGGCACTCGTTCATTGGTTACCTGCGAAATATTCTGCAGAATATTTTGTGGAATATTCCATGGAATATTCTCTGTGGAATATTCTTTTTTTAATAAAAATATTTTTTATAAAGTCAACTTTGGGCCATTTTTTAACTGAAATTGGCAAACTTCAAAGCTGAATATCTTCCTCATACGACATCGGTTTTCAGTGTCGTTCACGTCTACAGGATTTTTTTTCCCAGCTCTTTCTAGTCAATCTATTTCAGACCAATTCTGAGCAACTTAAGTTTTGAGCATTTTTCTACAAGAGACTTAATCTCCTGATCACACCTCCCAAATGGGAAGCTTTTGGACCCCAAAAGCTCTCTGATTACTGAAACTAATGATGTGGAGACTGATTCTCCACTCTTCCACCCTTGAATAACTGAAATCTACCTGATTTCATCAAATGAAGCTTTTGAGAAAATGATAATCTGTCTCTGGAATCAATTGATCGACCATTGCTAAGATTGATGGAGTCATGATGCAAATGATTAAAATTTGCAGAACAAAAATTGTAATCTACAGAAAACAAACTTTTTCTACACTGATAAAACTTCCTAGAAGACTTAAAATAACTTTCACCTTGCAAACTGTTCCCATGGCGAATTCTACCATTCTGAAGCCAACTTTGTCCCATGCTAAATTGTGTGTCCTCCTTGCTTGCACTGCTTTGCTTTGACACTTCATTCACTGCATTGGCTGACCCAAAAGGTAATTTTTTCAAGATAAAATCATATTTTTTCAAAGACAAATTGTTATCAAACTGAGACAAATCATTAGCAACATCATAAAAAGGCAAATGCTCAAAATCTGGTCGTTTCAACATCAACAAAGTTAGACTTTGACTTGCATTAACCAATCTTTTCAATTGACTTGCATGGAGTAAAGAAGATTCTAGCTTCTTCTTATGAGCTCTCACAATGTACTCTTTACCATCTTTGAACAAGTGATACTTGTTTTCATGGCGATGAAAGATAGCCTTCCTGTCAAATAATTAAGGACTTCCCAAAACAATACCTAAGATATCAAGCGGCACCACATCAAGTTCAACTGTGTCAATAAAGTGTGCAGTTATTGCAAAGCGCAATATGCACTTCCTTGAAACTTGAAAATTGGCATCCTTGCATATCCATCCAAGTGGATAAGGCTTTGAATGTGGAATGGTTTCAAGTTTAAGCTTCTTGACCAAGTCTTCAGATATAAGATTCACTCGTGACCCACTGTCAAATAGTGTGTCAATTCTGGTATGTTTTGAAATTCCCTCACATGGAAGAGCTCTATCCTCCTCTTTTCTTCATGAGTATCTTTGTGACAATTCAAAGAGCTAGAACCGGGAATTGTGTCTTGCGCCACTTCTTTCCCCTTAATGTTATTTAAAACCATGGCTATGATTTTTGTCTCATCTCCTGAGTCTGACCCTAAGTCTTGCTCAATCGTTGCTACAGTTTTCTCCTTTTCTTTGGTCTTGTTTTTGTTCTTGTATTTTTCTAGTTTCAGTTCAGGATGAAGCTTCCAACAATGATCTTCATCATGACTTGTCTTTGAACAGTTCTTGCAAAATAACTTTCCTTTTCCTTTTCTTGAAGTTGCAACTCTCTTGATTCCTTTATTTTTGAAATTACTATCCTCATCAAAAGTATTCTTTCCTCTATATTCTAAATGTATAGCTTGCACACAAACTTCATCTAAGCTGGTAGGATTGAACATTAGAATAGTATGTTGCAGATAATTGTGCAAACCTCCTATGTATTTCAACAAGGTATCTTGACTTTGTAAGTCTACTCCAAGTAGAAGTGCTCTCCTTCCAAACTCTTGGGTATAATCTTGCACATTTTGACCCTTAAGTTGCCTAAAATTTTTCCAATTCATGATGTCTTTCTGAATATGAGCAAGAGGATAAAATTGTTTCTTAATAGCTGTAATAAACTCATTCCAAGTTAGAGTTATCTTACCATGCTTTTTAATTTCCTCCTTGGTCTTGGCTTCCCACCAAACCAAAGCTGCTCCATCCATTCTCAAAGAGGCTAATTGGATTTTTGTTTCATCATCATGCAAATTCTGAATCCTTAGATAGACTTCCAACTGTCTAATCCAGTTATCCAATTTTTCTGCATTCACATCACCATTAAACATCGGAAACTCAAACTTCACATCAAGCTTTAACAAAGGATTTTTAAGAGATGTTTTTGTTTTGTGTGATTGATTAATAGAAGAGGATGATGTGGAGGATGAGGATGACGATGGAGATGGTGGATCACCATTTCCTCCATTCCCTTTCTTAGACTCATCTTTGTCTTTCTTCCCTCCTAAAGAATCTCCTTCTTCTTTTTGGTTTCTAGACCCTTCTCCAGCAATCCTATCATTTCTCTCCTGGTATAGGATCCTAACCATCTCAGTCAAGTCCAAGAAAGCTTTTCTAAAGACTCTTTCTTCTTCCTTGGGATCCATTTCCTCATGTACTTCTCCTTCTCTAGAAGACATGTTTGTGGCTGATTCTAAGGCTATTGAGGATGAAATGGAAGGTGGATATAATGGCACTCTAGCCTTCCTTGGTTGAGGATTAATTTGTTCTCTAACCAATTGACCTTCTCCTCTTTTCAATTTCAGCCTAGTAGGCATCAAATTTTGTAGAATAACACAATCTTCTTGCACAAATTTCACAAAATCTTAAGAAAAACCTAGATCTCTGATACCAATATGATATGAAATTGTGAGAACAAAGTATTTCTCATACAGAGATTGATAGTAGGGGGCTTTTACTGGTTATTTCACCTTTACTAGAAAGGATGAAACCAGAAGCTTCTGGACCGTAAACTGGCTTTTCCTAAAGAAATAAAATGTAAACAATGAAATAGATCCGATCAATGAAAGTATTTGTTTATGTGCAAATTATTCATTAATCAAATTTTATGTGTGAATAAGCAAGTTCAAGTATTCTGCAAATGAAATAATCTGGTTTGAAGTTGAACTAATGAGTTTTGTTCACTGTATAAGTCTGCTTGGGAAAAGTGTACTTATGAAAATTTATTGTTTAATATAGCAAAATCTAAAATATAACAGCAAAAACGCATAGCATAACAGTAAGCATTTGTTTAAGCAGTTCACCCCTCTCTTGGGCTACCTTTGCTGGGTCCAAAAGCCTCTAATTAGGCTTTTCCCTCTTTCATTAATGCTCAAATTATGAATTACACTGTGTAGAAAGCCTCAAAAGGAAAAATAAGCTGCAAATTTGGAAACAGAGGACTGAAATCAGTATAAATCGACTATTCATTCACCTCCAATGGATGAGTATAGTCCAACACTGCTGATCTTTCATTAGGCCCTGGTGGCTCCACAACCAAAATCGCTGGTAAAATCACTAATAGAGTGCCCTGATGGCTCTACAACCTATCCAAATAGCTCTAGAATGCTTCAATACCCCAAAATAAAATAAAAAATTCGTCCCAAATGGACTTCCCTAGCCAAAGTTATGGCTAACTGAAGTTTTGCCCAGTTAGGGCTAAAAATCCTCCACTAATTGTGGAGTAACTGCAGATAAGGCCACTAAATTAGGGGGAAGCGCCAAAACAGGCGGAGGCCACCAAAATTCCCGCCGAAATGAGGGGGCTAAAGGATAAGCCCCATGGGACCACACCTGTCGGATTTGGTTGAACCAACTTACGTTATACGCGGCGTTAATTAAAGTTGGAACTATATAATAGGAAATGGGGTCGAAAGTCATGTGACCACGTCCCACGTTTTCAGGCCCACCCATACATAAACAACATTTAAATACAATTTCACACCAATGAATATTAAGAATTGCTGCTATGACCCAACGGTCAGGCCATTGCATTGTCTCGGTTTCAAATCCTGCCGCATAACAAATTTTTGAACCATTTCAATCCACCTTGGGGCCACGTGGCGGCCTCTGGGCTGGCCACGTGGCGCCTGTTCATTGGTTGCCTGCGGAATATTTCACAGAATATTATGTGGAATATTCCACGAAATATTCCCAGAATATTCTGTGGAATATTCTTTTTTTAATAAAAATATTTTTTATAAAGTCAACTTTGGGCCATTTTTTAACTGAAATTGGCAAACTTCAAAGCTGAATATCTTCCTCATACGATGTCGGTTTTCAGTGTCATTCACGTCTACAAGATCTTTTTTTCGAGCTCTTTCCAGTCGATCTAGTTCAGACCAATTCTAAGCAACTTCATTTTTGAGAATTTTTCTACAAGAGACTTGATCTCTTGATCAAGAAGCTAGAGGGAAAAACATTTCTAAAGACGGTAGAAAGAAACCTTTTATGGAGAAAAACAAAGAGAAGACCTCAAAAGGTAAAAGCAAAAATAATGCATCTGTCAAGAAAGAGGGAGAAAAAATGGTTTGTAAAAATTGTTCAAAATAAGGCCATGATGAAAATCATTGTTGGAAATTACATCCTCAAATGAGGACCAAGAAATACAACAACAAAGGGAAACAGAAACCTGCATCTACAACTCAGCATGATTTAGGAGAGGATTCAAGTCATGAATCTAAGATTACAGCCATGGGATTAAAGAACATGAAGGGGAAAGAATTGAAACTAAACCCAGTACTAGTACATCAAACTGTCACATACATGCTCCAAATGAAGAAGAAAGAATTGAACGGTTTCATGTGAGGGTCATATCCAAACATACTAATATTGACACATTGTTTGACAATGGGTCACAAAAAAAATTAATCTCTGAAGACTTGGTCAAGAAAATTAATATTGAGACAATACCACATCCAAAACCATATCCACTTGGTTGGATTTGTAAGGATGCAAATTTGTAGGT
This sequence comes from Pinus albicaulis, assembly GCA_034641835.2. Taxonomy (NCBI): domain Eukaryota; kingdom Viridiplantae; phylum Streptophyta; class Pinopsida; order Pinales; family Pinaceae; genus Pinus; species Pinus albicaulis. The sequence continues at coordinate 200,257,340 of CM076582.1, forward strand.
TTCAAAGAAGTGTATATTGCGATTTGCAATCACTGCACATTTTGTTGACACAATTGAATTAGATGTGGTTCCGCTTGACATAACAAGTATTGTTTTGGGGAGTCCTTACTTATATGACAGGAAAGAAATCTTCCATCTCCATGAGAAAAAATACCATTTATTCAAAGATGGCAAGGAGTACATTGTTAGAGCACATCACAAGAAGACAAACATTGCTATGGTAAATGTTAGACAGATAAAGAGGCTAGTAAATTCAAGTAAGAATTTTGTTCTTCTAATGATTAAGCCTAAAGCTGATGTTAATCATGAATCATTTGAGGGATGTGATCCTAAGTTGAAATCATATTTATATAATGTGGTTGATGCACATCATGAGATGTTGCAAGAGCCAACAGGATTGCCTCCAAAAAGGGATATTCAACATGAGATTCAGTTGTAGCAAGATTGTCCTCTTCCAAAAATCGGCATGTATTGCATGTCGATAATGGAGAATGTTGAAATAAAGAAGCAAATCAATGAGATGATGGAAAAAGGAATCATAAGGCCAAGAAATTCACCATGTGATCCACCCATAGTCTTGATTCCAAAGAAAGATGGGACTTGGCACATGTGTGTAGACTTCAGAGCTTTGAACAAGATAACGGTAAAGAATCGATACCCACTCCCAGGGATAGATGATTTTATTGATCAGCTGAAAGAAGAAAATTTTTTCACTAATTTATATTTACGAAGTGGATATCATCAAGTAAGAATTGCAGAAAGTGACATATGGAAAACTACATTCAAAACCAAACAAGGACTCTTTGAGTGGTTAGTTATTCCATTTGGTTTGTGTAATGCACTGACAACTTTCATGTGTGTTATGAATAGTGTTTTGCGTCCATTATTTGATGAATTTTTGACTGTGTACTTGGATGACATATTGATTTTCAGCAAAACAACAGAAGAACATGTCTTGCATGTGAATAGAGTGCTTGATGTTTTGAAGAAAGAGAAATTGTTTCTTAAGATGTCAAAGTGTGAGTTTGGAATACTTCTTTGGTTTATTTGGGACACATTGTAGGAGGAGGAAAGTTGAGAATTGATCCTTCTAAAGTGAAATCCATTGTGAATTGGCCCACACCCAAAACATTAACCGAGGTAAGAAGTTTCTTAGGTGTAGCTCAGTATTGGAGAAATTTTATTGCTAACTTTTCTGCCATCACAGCTCCTATGCATGCAGTGAAAAGTGTGAAGAAATGCTTCCAATGGGGAGGAAAAAAACGACAAGCTTTCGAAGCTTTAAAATACAAGATCAGTTCAGATCCAGTCCTTTCATTACCAAATTTGAGACAGCCATTCGAGATACAAACTTATGCTAATGATTATGCCATGGGCGCAGTTCTATTGTAGCATGGTAAGGCTATCGCTTTTCATTCTGAAGCATTCAATGGTGTTGTAACTAATTATCCTGCATATGATAAAGAACTGTATGTATTGGTACAAAGTGTCAAGAAGTGGAAACACTACTTGATGGGTAAAGAGACGATTGCGCATACCGATCACCAACCATTACAGTATTTGCAGTCGCAATCAAAATTGCAGCAATCAAGACATTTCAAGTGGATGAGATTTTTTCAATAGTTTCACTTGGTTATAAGGTACAAGAAAGGTATTTTCAATCAAGTTGTTGATATGCTTTAAAGACAAATCATTAGTGCATCTACTACTCAAAAATGATTCTATTGTACATGAGAGTTACATAGAACAATATGCACATGATGTTGATTTTCAAGATGTGTATGCTATTTTGAGTGAAGGGAATCAAGTTGAAGAAAAATATTAGCACACGCATAACAATTTGTTGTTTCATTTGGGAAAGTTGTGTATACCACAAGGAGAGAGGCTAAGTTTCATGAAATAATCTCATTCATCTCTTATTGTTGGACACTTTGGGGTAAGAAAAACAGTGGCGCATCTACAGAGGTATTGTTATTGGCTTCACATGATAGATAGTGTGTCGTGTTTTATAAGAGGTTGTTCTATGTGTGCAACAAGCAAGCCTAGTAATAGGAAGCTTGGATTGTACACGCCACTACCAGTACCATCAAGGCCATGAGAGAGTGGCTCCATGGACTTTGTTGGAGGTCTACCTATTTCAAGAAAACAACATGACTATCTTTATATAGTTTTGGATAGATTTAGTGTAATGTTTATACTTATTCCACGTAAGAAAACCATTACTGTTGAACAAACTGTTGAAATTTATTTTCAACATGTATGGGTTAATTATGGATTGCCAATTTCTATTGTTAGTGACAGGGATTCCAAGTTCATTGGGAATTTTTGGTCCAATATTTGGAGTATGATGAACACAAAGTTGAAAAAGAGTAATTCTTTTCATCCGCAAACTGATGGACAAACCAAGGTGGTGAACAAAACCGTTGTTCATATTTTGAGAGGATATTATAGCAAACATCTTAAGTTGTGGGATGATGAACTGCATTACATTAAGCACAATTACAATGGGGAAAAGCACTCTTCAACTCAAAAATCACCTTTTTAAGTATGCTTTGGGTATTTGCCAAAATATCCATTAGAATTCATATTTGGAAAGGATGTTGCAATAGATGGCCATAGTGATATTGACAAGGCTCAAAATTTCATTGAGAAAATTCAGATTATACATCAACAAGTTCAATAACAGCTTGAGAAAAGTCAAAGCAAGTACAAAGAGAGGCATGAAAAACATAGAGTCGATCACAAGTTTCAAGAGGGATATGAGGTATGGTTGCACATTAGCAAAGAAAGGATGCAAGGGGAAGGTAAAAATCTCAAACCCATTCGCTATGGTCCATTCAAGATCATAAATAAAGTTGGTAATAATGCATTTCAACTTGACTTGCCTTCATATATGCAAATGTATTCAGTTGTTAATGTTGAAAATTTACTTTTGTATGTGCCACCTTTGATCGATGATAAAGGAAGTGATGTTTAGCTGCCATCTATTGAAGATTTCTCACCATAATTTCTGGATGAGCTCAAGGAAGATACAATTATTGACAGGAGAACAAGAGCATCCAAGATGGGAAGTTTTGACTACCTTCAAGTTGGGCTCAAAGGCACTAAACCAAGAAAGGAAAAGTGGATGGAGGTTGGAAAGGTGAGGGATTTTTACCCTCATCTACTGAATAGGTAATCAAGTCCCTTGGGGTCCAAAAGATTCCCAATGGGGAGGAGTGATCGGGAGTTCATAAATTTTTCTCAAAATGTAAGTTATAGGATTGGGTTGAAATCAGGATGGTTGTGTAGATCTCATCTTCCTGATTCTAGCACCATGAACGGTTCGAAAAACCGATGTCATATGAGGGAGATATCGTGTTCTGATCGAATTCCCAAACAACTAAATTTTGCAACAGGGTTGATTAGGATGCTCAGTCACCATGGAGGGTGCACAGTTAGAAAAAGTAATATTCTAAGGAATATTCCTTTCCTTATAATCAATCAGTGGATGACAATTGGCACTATTCTATTCGTTGGATGGGTTGTACGTTATTTTTGTGTGGGCCAATCGAAGGGTGACACGTGGCCAACCCTAAGGCCACCACGTGTCCCCTTAATGATGCATTAAATTTTTATGTAGGTTCGCAGGGCTCGACCCCACGACCTTTAGCAGAATAACCACCCACCACACCACTCATGTTGTTCATTAGATCTTAACCTTTATGGGCTATGGGTTATATTTAAAGTTGATTCAAATCATTTTTGGGGGTTGGGACTGCCAACGATCCCATGGAAGGTTGCTCACATGACAATGCTAAACCATAGCATAACACATTAATGCCGAAAAAATTTTGCGCAACAGTTTCAAGTTAATCCTCATCACATATGATGGTTAATCCATCTAACAGTTCCGCTAACACAACGTTTAACCCACAGTATTTAAAACTCAACAACAAAGTTATCACATGGCACTAGCACATTTTTCTAATTTTCAATGGCCAAAATGTCGCTCTTGAGACACATAGGTGTCCCAAGAGCAACACTTTGAGGCGGGCAAAAACGTGGTTTCTCTTAACGTCACAATTCTGACACTTCAGTTAAGTGTCGGAAGAGTGACACATTTTTTGACATTTCCAGATGGTCGTCACTCTTTCGACATTACCTACTAAGCGTCGCTATGCCGACGTTAGCAAGAGCATCGCTATTCTGACAATACCCTATCGTCGCTATACCAACGTTCCATAACCATCGCTATTCCGATGTTTCGGAGGTTTTGAAAAGTACGTCATAAGTCTGATGTTTGTGAACTTTAGTCGCTCTACCGACAACTTGCAGAATTTGTCGAAAGTCTGACATCTTGCAGACTTTGTCGCAAGTCCGATGGTATGCAAACTTCGTCAGTTGTCGTCACCCTTCTGACATGGAAACTCTTTGTCGCTATTCTGACATTTTTGACTGTTAGTCTCTCTACCGATGGTTTTCAAAGTTCGTCGGAATTCTGACGTCTTGCAGACGTTGTTGCAAGTCCAACGATTGTAAGTGGATAGCAAGCGTCGAAATACCGACGGAAAAAAAAAAACGTATATGGAAAAAAAAATGGGTGCAGTCTTCTAGCTCAAGGAATACCAATGATATACGAGCATCTCCCCTTATTTTAATTCCAATATTCGATTCAATTTGTTCTTTCGTGGTGTTTTGAAGGGAAATCCATATCTCTCACACTCGAGAGGGATAATTTAGGACCATTTGCGAATTTTATTCTAAAATTTTGTTTAAAAAATGGTACGATTAGTTTTAACCATTGTGCTTGGGACATAGAACAACATTGTATATTTTGTTTTTCTAACATTCCAAATAGTATCTCCGCACATCATCAAGGAAAGAAACAATCGTACATTGGTAAACCCAAAATATTTTTCCTACAATAAACCAACAGAAAACATAGATAAAGCTTATTGTGGTTTTTGCGAGACATGATATTGAATAATACATTGAATACAACGATAAGGAGATAAATATTAGCATAAAAAATAAAATCAATGATTTACAGTTGAAGGACAACAGAAATTGATAATGACAGTGATGTAATATAAATGGCAACAACTAGCAATCAATTCATTAATGGAAGCAATAAGGTGACAATTAAGGTCCCTATAGATTGTTCCTGTTAATCTCTAATTTTTGTGCAGTAATCTCATATACCAGTCCTCAATGAACTCTTTCGTACTCTTATTCTTAAACAAAAATAGGACTTTTCCTCTACCTATATTGCATCATTTCACTTGAACATCATAATAGAATACATAATCAACATATGGTAAGGTGCAGAAGTCATGCTTGATTAACTAACTGAGCAGCAGATGATACTAGAGAGAAGAGATATTATGAATTAAACTAGTAATAATCTCGTAAGGATGGACCCAAATTAGAAATCATAGTGTCTCTAAAGCTCTTAGCAGCATCAACAAGTTCATTGATTCTTCAAGGCAAACAACATGCTTCTCTATTGCCCCTAACCCATCATAGTTCACACAGGATAAGAACAACAAACAATACTTGGTTAGAGCTGGCCTTGAGTTTTCTTTAACAAAGATGATCAATATTACCCACTTTTCAAACTATCCCTTCCAAAAGACCTTTGAAATTAGATAAGGAAATTTTCTATAGTGTACAAATAATGACCGTCAAATCAACAAATTAAATCTCACATCATGGAAAGAGGAATTACTCTTGTCCACAACTAGAAAGAGTGATTGACTAGTTGTAAGAAGTTTTCTTGGGTTTTTCCCTTTGAAATTTTCTTCCTCGCTGGATCAACCTTTGAATGCATTCTTAGATGTGAACCATTTTATTCATTGGTTAGTTAGAGATGCCTTCAAGAGGTCTCCAAAGCTCTGAAATCTATTTGAAGGTAGGCACAATGGCTTGTTTAAATTTGATCTCCCACTTACTTGGAAGAGATGACTCTCTCCCACATATCAACCCAGCCCATGGAAGCAAACCCTTAAACTGGTGAAAAACATGTGTTTTCCCTAATAAAACAACATTTCTCCAATCAAACCTGCAAAATAGTTCCCATGATGCAAGGATTTTTCCCAATAGTTAGCTTGTAGTTTCCTTGACAACCCTATGTCATTCCCTTTTCTATAAGCACCCTTCATTCGTGTTGTTGTCAACAACTTCTCAATCTCTCTCAAGTGTTGAATCTAGGTTGAGATTTATGCCATAAATCTCCCTAATCTCCTTCTCAAGGTCTCGGGTTGCTTAGGCCCACTGTCCCTTCCATGTTCCAATCCTCTACCATCTAGAAGTTTTCCTCACCAGCTCTCTCTAGAGTCTATGTGTTTGGTTTCTATCCTTTGTTGAATCAATTACTTTGTATCTAGGATTTCCTGGCCCCATACCTAGTGTTCCCTTGGGTTTTATTCAATCACACCTAAAGGTAAGTTACCAACACAACCTCGTGACTTAAAGCACACTTGATCTTACATTTTTGGTATTACCACTTTTGGTTAATTGCGGGGTTGAACTTATAGAGTAGAAAATGCTTCATTTCATAATGAAATTTCCAAGAGTTATGTAAGAAGAGCTACATTTTGGGGCATTGTGGGAGGATCAATTTTTATGGCTCCTCATACAAGCGATTTGAATCTTCTTAGCCTATGTGGCATCTTTCTTTCCTTTCTCCTTATCCTTTCGCTTTCTTAGCTTAAACACATAGTCTAATTAAGGGTTAAAACCGATTTACTTTCTAGTTCTATTTCTCATTCTAGTTCTAACAAAACCTTTGGAAACCTAAATGAAGTACTTTGATAATAAACCACATCCCTAGGTTAAAATTAACTTAGATTTAATCTTAATTGGTTAAAACTAATTGTACAATGGTTAATTCTTGAATCTCTATTACAATCAAGAGAATGAGAAAACACATCTAAGATTGTACCAGCAACTGCCTAAAACAAAAATATTAGTTTCTCATAAGGGACTTCTCTTAGTCATGCACACACATAACAAATATTATCTCACAATTCCTTTGCAGACTAATAGTTAAAACAAAAATTTCTGAACCCATGATTTTTGAAAGACTTCAAAAATCAAGTTTAATGCTTCTATTATAAACAATTTATTGAGATTCAAGAAGGGGAAAGTTGAGTCTTCTCAAGGGACTGCAATATAGCATCAAAAATGGATTTTTAGGCTTGGGACAACTGTGCAGACTGTAGAACAATGGTGCAATCGAACAATCTAAACTACATATGTATGCCTTTGGTTGCTTGAGTGCCAAGAAAGACTATTTTTTATATTTTCTTATCCAAAAGTTGGATTTGAAAGAATTACGACGTGTTTCAAGTTTTGGATGGAAATTTCAAGATGGTTATATTTTTGAACTGGAAGCACAAAGAGGGATATCCACATGGATTTTAAGACCTGGGAAGGAGCAGGACTACTCAAAATAAAACAACGTGAACAATCTAAGAAATGGGTTTAAGTGTCAAAATTAATCATCTTCAGGATTTCAAGACATAAGTTAATCCAACTGGGAGGACTCAATCTAGGATATATAGCCCACAGAATCCTATAGGACAACAAAACTATGATATTCAAGGTCATTTGGAAAATCCAGCATTAAGAAAATGTATGACTCCACAGGATAAAAGCCTTATATAATGATATATCCTAAATATAACATCACCATTGAAACAAGGTATGCACTAGAAGATATGATTTTAGTACACTACATGGATTCCTCTACTATTAACCAAAATTAAATATCTAATCTATCTTTAACCAACTATTGCATTACCCTACAACAATGTAAACCATAATATAGAGGGTTTGCATTTGAGCAAGACAAGCATGCAATTAGGACTAAGGAGCCAAAAACAACCCCATAGCAACTAACTACAATTGTTTCCTTTTGACAAGTAATGTCTCCTTGGAGCCCCTTCTATCCAAGAGAAAGACTATAAAGTGGCAGTCACCCACTTCCTAAGACAAGCACTTGAACAAATACTCTTGATTCTCTGAAATTACTACTCTCGGCCTTGTGGTGGAATATTAAATCAAACGAGAGATATTTTGGAATGATTTACATCTGTTTTGGCTCATTAATATTTCTTACATTTGGCTCAAGTATTTGTTTGTTTTAGGCAAGGAGTTTTAGTAGGGCTTCAAATTCAGGGCTCGATTCCTGGCTCAGTTTCTGACCAATTTCACGTATTGTGCCAATTGGGCCAATATGTCACATGGTAGTGGGATTGCCAATTGGGCCATATTTGGAATACACCTCATCACTTCCATTCTTAAATTTAGATAATTTTTTAATCCTTCAAGAGCCAACTCTATACAGGAAGGAGAGGAGGGGTGATGCCAAAAAAAGGGGCGCTTATTGTTTTTTACTACTTTTTCTTGAGCCTCTTGCTTTCTCACCATTGCTTGATGGAAAATATGCCTATTTTTGGCCTCACAACCATCATATTATTCATCAAATGAGGAATTTGAAACACATGGGATTATTCTTATCAAACTTAGGAGCTTCACATGCCTCCTTTTTCATCCATAACTTCAGGTGATTAATCATTATGTTCAGAAAAACAAGCAGAAAAGAAAATACATCTTTATTGTTATTAGCTCACAAATTAGCATTACATACCAAATTTTCAAAAACACTTCAAATGTTTACAAAACTTGGAAGATGTTCATTACAATCAACAAATTCAAAGTACTCTTCTTCAAAAGTACGTGCTAGCTGTTGAAAAATGCAGCATCATTCCTATATTTGAGGAGCTAGACATCCCTTGTACTGGGATGAGTGGATGAGTATTTTTATATGACAACATTGGGATTTACTTACAAGGGAAGGTATATTGTTTCTGCTCTATTTTATGGGGCACGTCATCATCAAAATCTTCATGTTCACCTAAGTTATGATCACTTTCAAGAATTTTAATTCTCTGATTGAAGAGAACTTCGTCCATCATATTATCAAACCCACTTCCAACTCGTCAAGTACTTTAGACATGGGATTCACATTGTATGTCATGTTGAAAAGGTCGGATCTCTCTTTGTGGAGTCCCTAGTGAGATCTCCCTAGGGAACTTTTTTGCATTTTTACCACTTTTACAGGTCAAAAAATCAGGACATCAACATACTCATCTACTTTCAACCACTTATCAAAGGGTAATTCAAGGAATTATTGGTATCTATCACTCTCCTTTGGTGTTATAATAGCTAAATTTTTAGAGGCTTGAGTTATTTTTTTCTTTCTGGTCTACGTTTTTCTGCAGCTCATTTTATTACTTTAGATTAGTAAAATTAACAATTAACTCCTATCTTCATCTTAGAAATCAATACTTATCACTAGTCTACTTATAGCTTGGGTGAAGTTTTTTGTGTGTATATTAGGGAAGTATTCCATATCATTTAGTAAGAGTTGGCTTAAAGAGCGGGATTTGTGCCAAGGTGACATTTGGCACTTATCCCATATGGTACTACCTTATTGCCTCAAGAAGACCTTGTCAAGACTGCTAAATTGGTGGTAATGGTGAGTAGTACACACTTTGTGTTTGAATTTTAGCAAAGCAAGTTTCAAGCTGGGGTGAATTTTGTTTCAGCATCAATTTAGGAAAACCAAATTACTTTAATAAGTTGTTATTCATGTAAAAAATTCTTGATTAACCCAAGCCATGGAAATATGGAGAATATCAAGCAAGAATATCATTAGCTAGGGAAACTAAATGACTTTAATCAAATTTTTTTAGTCAAAAATTTATTGATAAAGTATCAAAATGGCACAAAGTTTTTAAGAGTGTTCCTCTCATATTGTGGAAAAAAGTGGATTTCACATATAAAACACTATGATACTAGTAGGATCTGTTATCACCAGTCACCACATATGGCATGAGATTCCACTGGTGATTTTTGATACAATGGATTGGTTGTAGGATGTTATATATGGATTTTTCGCTAGATTGTGGTTACACACACCTTCATTCCTTTTTTAGATATGATTCTCACGCTTGATGTTGTTGTACAACATCATGGTCAAGGGGAATGTAACATTCCCAATTAGCATATAGCCACATAATCCCAATTTGATGTTGCTGGCGGTTTTGGGGATAAGAGGGAGTTTTTCACCTTGTCTTTTCCTTTGAAACCCCTTAACTTGAACACAAAGTTAGTTGTTAGAATTTTTTGAAGGCCATTTGCAAGAATATTTTCTGGGTTTTAAGGAGAATTTCAAGTGATTTAACAGGCTAGTTATAATATTTTGGCCTTAAGGTGATTTTCAGCTGGAAAAAGATTCAGTCAACTAATAGTTTTTATTTTCTTAAATTTATTTACCTTAGGATATTTTCTTCAAGTGCTTGGGTGTCTTTGGAGTGCCATGGAGCCATCTAGAACCAACATGGAACCATTTGAAGGCATTTAGAATGGGTTTTGATGGGTATAACAGGAAAAATAGAGGCTACAACCCATGGCTATGGTGCATAGTAGCTAACAGTGAGGTGATTAGGCTTGTATTAACACAAAGATCCAAATTCAAAACCTCTTGAGTGGGTGTAGATGAGGCCAGGTGCAACTCCTGATTAGTTTTGATGGAATAGGGATGCCCCTCACGGCATGGCAACTTAGCTCAAAAACAACTATACGAGCTATACGTTACTATAATCAGAATGTCTGAAAAAAACTGGGACTATATTTTGATACATAATATTTCACATTTCTTTTTTCCCTCAAATTCCCATCTTTGAATTTATAGGTCAGTTTGGTTAAGGCTTTAAATTTGCTTCAAAACCATTATCAAAAATATTAGACACCGTTGGAAATTTGGGATAAATTTAGAGGGTTCTTGGGTAAGATTTGAATGATACAATGATAATTACTCTAGGGGTATAAACCAGCTTGTATACTACGTGGCTGCACTTTCTGACAAAAATCTAGTTGTTTTTCCCAATAAGACATTTGAAATCGTGACATAGAGATGCAAAAAAGAAGAAGGAAAGAGGCATTCAACAAAGATCGGGAGAGGCCTTGGAAATTTAGCCTCATGAGAAGAGCTAAATGAAGTTGCATTCTCCATAAAAGGAACAACACACAAAAACAGGATGGTTTTCCAGTGGTTCTCTTCCAAAAAAACGACAACATAAAAAATATTTTTTTTGAGATAAAAAAATCAAGGTAGTCTGGTAAGATCTTTAAAGGCTACTCTCCTCATTCTCATTCTAAAAAAGATCATGCCAGTAAATTTGTATCTCACTGACCAATCTAGTTGTGAAACTCTATTTACGGAATCATTGTCAAAGTCATTACTACCAAAATTTGGCCTCTGTTGAACCTTCTCATATCAAAAGATCAAGGATGGATGTACATGGAAGCCAAATTTCTGAAATAGTGCTAGAAACCATACATAGACAAAGAAAGGCACAGGGGTATGTCAATGAAAATAGACCTAGAAAAGAACTTCCACTCTAATCACTTTTTGGATTTGAAAGATAGCATTATGATCTAACCTCCATACACAAGGACTAGATACAACCTTGGTTTCAAGTTGGCTCTCAAAGACTCTGGATTGGCACAAATCACTACATCCTACAACAAAACAAGATTTTCCACTTATGCCATTGACAGAGCATCCCATCTTTCAATGCCCAATCTCAAGAGATAGATTCACCTATTCATGACTTGGAAAGTTCCCTTTCCAATTTTTTCTACTACCCTAATGAAAGAGAAATAGATTCACACATTCGTGATTTTTTTTCTAGTCTATGATTTTACCCTAATTTATTGTGCTTTCCTAGAACAAAGACTTCTTCAATGTGGGTTTTCTGTAGATCAAACATTATTTGAATAATTCTTTATCAATTTTTTAAAATTTTAAAGAGGGTACAATATAAAACACAACAAAATGATAAGATCATTTCTAAGGAGGTAAAATTTATTGAGTTGAGGCTTCTGAAAATGAGTCTAAGGAGGTAAAATTTATTGAGTTGAGGCTTCTCAAAATGAGAGTTCTTGTTTTAGAGACTGATTTCTGTAATTTTGAATTCATGGGAAAATTAACAGTCACTCATTTACACTATTCAATATAAATAGTTAAAGGTACTAGCCAAGCATTGTGAGTTACAGTGCTCTCATTGGTGCATTATTGAGGATTTATGACAGTAAGCTAGCCTCTGAAACAATCGACAAGATATTTAAAAAGAACTTAGATCCCTGTCAGCTAAGCTTTCTTTGATAAATGGTTAGCACAGTTATCATGCAATGATGTGTTCATAGGGAACATTTTTTTGGTCTATGCTACATCAAGACATGCATGCAAAATAGAAGTAAGTGAGCCATGTAGATGTGTGATACCTCATTCATGAAGAGGATAGAATAATACTCGACAATCAATTATTTATAGCTTTGTTATAACCTTTGGACTGCAAACAAGCATGGTTATAGAGTACTGCAAAAAATCTAACTCACATTAAAAGAGAAAGATTAGTCCTATGGTCTAACTCGCATTAGAAATCAAATCCTTACCGAAAAACATTGTCTATATTTTTCATTCAGACCTGGCACCTAAACCAATGGAAGTCCCTCATGGGAATGTTTTTTATAGTGATTCTTATTATTAACTAATAAATATATAATTAAACAATAAAAATGAATGCAGTTAGCTACCTCTTGAGTGGGTTTAGCAGCCTCTAGAAGCTTTTCCTATGGCACAAAGCCTTGAGTGGGCTTAGTAGCCTCTGGAAGCTTATCCTATGGCACGGAGCCTTAATCCTGTTGGTTTGAGTCCATGTCAATTTCCTCTGCATCCAATTTCCTGACTTTGGGACTCTCAGAAGCTTGGATTCCATGCCAATACGAAGTATTTTTTTAGTGTTTATGGCATGTTTAGGTACAACTAGATCAGCACAATCCATCTATTCCAGAGCATCTCGCTGGTGACCTCCTATGGTTTTAGGAAATTTGATTTTCTTGTGGAAGTCAACTCATTTCTTCTCTCTTTTTTATTTAGTTTCTTCATTGATTTTGGGGTTGAAAAGGCACTTGTCGTCTTCATTGGTGTAACCATTATCGCCCATGCCTTTGTCTTTGTCTGCCTCCATGGAATCCTAAACATACAGGCTCCTGAGTGCCTCATTGCACTTGTCGATATGTATTTTGAAGTTGTGAAGAGAGATGGAGGGCTTGGGATGGTCGTTGCCCAACAATGTGGGTAATCTTGAGCAGATTCTTTCTGTAGAAGGAAATAAATCACCAGACCAGAGGCAATCAGGATCCGATGTATCAGAGCAGATTCTTTCTATAGAAGGAAATAAATCACCATAATTCAACCAAATGTATCATAGCAGACCTAAAACAAGCACTCAAGATCAATTTCTTGACTTCCTTCATCTTTCCTCCAAACCTGCGATACTGTGGCCGCATCCTTCCTCCAAACCTGTGACAGTATGGTCGCATCCTTCCTCCTTCCCTAGAAAAACCATGCAACCAAAGGGAAATGAATGAGGGAATTAAAACTTTTGATATTTGAAATTTTTTGACATTTTGAAATGAAATACGTGTGTTTTTTTAAGGCCACTCAAATTCCATTAAATGAAATGTGTAATTCTTTTTCTTTGGGTTAATAAGGGATTTGGGTAAATAAGTGGTATTGTTGATTATAAATGATTATTAATCAGGTTATATCAAAGACATTTATTTAAATTATTAATTATATAAAATTGTTGAATTTCTATTTCACAAATTATTATTTGAGAGGATTTTGGTTGATTTTTTAATATAATTATGTGATATTAAAGATGAATTATGGTAACTTAAAAATAGTTTTTATGTGGTTAAAAGGGAAGTAGTAATGTTATGGTATGAATGATTATTTTCAATGAAATGTTTGGTTTAATAAGGATAACTCGTCTATGGACATTTTCCATGATGTTTAAGACGGAGTCAATATAGGAAAGGTGATACTTAAAGGGCTCCCACATGCTTTAGAAATTTTATATCTATTGTTTTATAAACTTTAGAGGTGGAAAAATATCCTAATCTCTAGAGCTAAGTTTGTTCCAACTTAGCTATATCTTGAACAACAAATTGTTGTTGACTTCAAGGATATCATAGAAATTTGGTGGGTTGTAGGGTAGTCTTGTCATGAAATAAATGTAATGTAGTTACTAGGTAGGTAGGGGGAACCATTTTGGTGGAATTTGGCCATAAATGGGACATCTATCCATGCATATTTTTTTAAGAACAAATACACCTAGTGGATTATTATTGTAGGAGAATCACTTTAGGATCTAGGCTACTGTGCACACACTAACTAAAGGGATATTAGTGAAACCCACAAAATTATTATAGGTGCTTTTATAGAAATAGGTGTTCTTGTGTTCTCATTGGTTAGGTATGGGAAAATGACAATAACGTAAGAGAAGTTATAGGTGCTTTTATAGAAATAGGTGTTCTTGTGCTTTTTTGTTTGTTAGCTATTTAAGACTTGTGGGACTTGCAACATTATTTTATATATATATTTTGGTTTACTAGCTATCAGTGACTTGCGAGACTATCTTGTTCTCTAATAAACTACAACGCAGGGGATAAGCTATCAAAGTTATTTGGGGTGTTCAAGACTAAATTGTAGCTGTCTAATAAAACATGACTCATGGGAATATAAGATATCAAAAGCATTTGAGATTCATAGCTATCGCAGGCCACACCAACCCTTAACGTGGATAGATTTTCGGTGCCATAAATTTCACAAGTATGGTGATCATTTGGTCAGAGACTTCCCTCTAGGAATTAGCAAGAGGCGTCATCAAAGGGTAGTCTACAGGAATGATTATCAGGCTCAGGTAGCTGATCAGTCAGAAGGTGGTGAGCAGGAACAGATGGAAAAGGTGGTGCATCAGCAGGAAGAGGGTATTATCCCAATGGAAGGGCTGGAGGAACAGATTGAACAACTGTAGATCCTTCTTGTCGGTGAGATATTGAACCAAGCACATGAAACTTAGGTTCGAGTGGAACCTGCACCGGACTTGGTGGGTACTGTCACTCTATCCCTTTTTTAAATTCATGATACTCTTGATCTGTTATTAAATTTTATTCAATCACTTGGTCCTTCCAGACCCCTAGTAAATGAGCCATTGTGCATAAAAAATATTTCTATAATGATTAAAATATAAATTTATAACATACCAAATCATACTCAAACATAACATCTATATCAATATTCTTCTTCTGTAATATCCTCATCGACATCATCATCAATAATATCCCCCTCACGTCACTCTCATTTTCCCAATACCCAATCTATGAAATAGAATACAAACAAACCAAAAATTAATTAAGGTCGTAAACAAAATTTTCATGTGTTTGTATAAATACATAATTTTAGTTTAGCCTGTACACTAGTATGGCCATTATTTATTGGTTTAAAATAATAAACAAAATGCAATACACCCACATAATTAGTAAATTATTTAAAGACAATAATTCCTACATATTAAAATATTTTTCTTATGTGTCTTCTTGATCTTCATCCAAATCATCAACATCTATACCAACATCTGATTCAGAAATGGTGTTGAAATGATCGACCATGTCATCATTGAGCCGAAAGGCTCATTCTACAATCCAATATGAGGGAGATGTTAAGTATGTCACGTCCTCAAAAAATAATAAAAATAATTTAAACAATTAAAAATATATTAACCCAACAATTAAGTGTTGATATTATAATTGAGCCAAAAGGCTCATTCTAGAATCCAATACAAGGGAGATGTGTAAGTATGTCACGTCCTCAAAAAATAATAAAAATAATTTAAACAATTAAAAATCTATTAACACAAAAATTAAGGGTTGATATTATAATTTTATACAACTTTATAGAAATAAAAAATATATATAGAACCTAAAGAAAGTGTTTGAATATCCATATCAACTAATATATTTCAGCATGGATTTTCTCTCTCTACAGAAAGTGTGTATATATATATGTGTGTGTGTGTGTGTGTGTTAACCTTAGCTTGAAAGGAAAAATTAATTGAAGGTAATGTAGAGTAGTTACTTTTTAATAAGAGGAAAATGTGTGACTAATTCATTTTTTAATATAAAATATTAATAATGATAAAATATAAAATTATACAATTTAAATAATGAAAAATTACCACATAAAACTATATTAATCACAAATTTACAAGCAGTAAAATGTATTAATTGACACGTAATTTTTTAAAAAAGTTTGATATTGGATCTCTCGAGGCCCTTGGTGGATATGTGGTTAAACTGCATCTATATTGTTTCTACATCCCAGTGTGAAGGCTACGTTAAGTATGTTCATTCCTCGTAAAATAAAAATAAAATATTCTCTAAATAGAAAAACAATGTCGGCTATAATAAAAATGAATATATATATATATATATATATATATGCTATGCATTTTTAATTAGTTTTCCATATGACCTAATATCATGTAGAGTAATTAGAAGTAAAAAAAATATGTGAGTAAGATGTTTAAACCTTATGTTTTTAAAAAATATTTTAATAAGTGATATCAACTTTATATAAATCTATATATAGAAAAAAAATGTTAAAAGCAAATATTTTAATGTATGATAGAATCAAATATCCAATGTGAGTTATGAATAAAATAATTTAATATGAATTAATATAAAATGTTTCAATACACATGTTATGTAATCTCTATAACAATCAAAATTGAAATTTAAACAATAAAAAAAATTTGTATTCTAAAATAAGTTTGCAACAAAAGGAATTTGATCCCTTTCGGCTCATGTTAGATCTATGTTTTAGATGGATCTATGCTGGTAATCATCAATTATGTCATTTTCAATAATATCCTCATCATCATCAATAATTTTTGCCTCGTCTCCTATGTCTGTTTCATTTTCTATGCCTTCTTCGTCTGTCAATGCATCTTCCTACTTATCTTCCACTGCATCATCTTCTTCTTGATCAATATCATTTTCTTCCTCTACAGTATACTCTACTGGCCTTCCTCTTGGATCATATCTAATAGCAAATGACCATCCGTTCTCATTTGGAACCTCTGAGTAAAATACTTGTTCACATTGGTTTGGAAAAACATAGCGATTTTTTCCTGCTTCAAACTGCAATGTTTTAACCATTGTAAATCCATTGTCATGTTGAATAAGAGTTCTGTCATCATCATGTACATTCATTTGTAGCCTATACCATTTGACGCCGAACAAAACTAATTTGAAGGAATTAAAATCACACTCGACTATATCATATAAAAACCCATAATATCTATTTTCGGATTCTCGAGGATTTCTGTCACCCCTGGAGGAAACATTAGTGAACTAGAATACTATATTTATCCCACTATCAGAAGTTTCCATGTTATCATCCAACCTTCTAATGTGAAATTTACGACCATTGCACCACATAGCCTTGTGGTGTTTCAACTGCAATATGCCAAACATGAAAAAGATGCATTAATTATCGATTAATAATTAATCATATAATTTACACAACTTGAAAGTTATCTGAAAAATCAAACTTGTTGTCATATTATAAATATAATATAAAATAAGTAATGTATAAAATAGGTGAATTAATTGCTTACCTTTCTATCTTTCAAACCATATGCTAAATCAATTTCCGTGTCCGTAACATTTCCATCTCCACTACGATAAGCTTCTCTAACTAATTCAGACAGTAATTTCCATGATAACCTATCGTTGTTACGTTCTTTACATATTTCAATCCATTCACTCATCCACTCAAGATTGTTTACAATGTATAAAATTAGTGCCTCATAAACTTGAGCACCTGAATAAAAAACAGTAAATCACAAATATTAAATATAACTTATAACCATGGTAAATTATATTAATTAATAAACGATGAAAGAATAAGACTTAAATGAATATGATCATATACATATTGTAAAGAAATGAAACACTATATGTATTATATATAATAAATCTTTTACCTCTCACTTTCTTCATTTTACCTTTTCCCAACAGGTGCTCCACTTAAAACATTTTGATGGAGTTCAAATCCCAAATGCAATTAACAACATCCATGTTTGGTGCAACTAATATAGGAATATAATGACTAATATACACCATGGATTCATATACCACATATCCCTCCACCATAGAACCCTCAGGTCGTGCTCTTTGTCTAACCAAAGCCTTCAAGTATTTCAAGTGCCTCTCCACCATCCACATTGACCTTGTGTGTACTGGTCCACACATTTCAATCTCCTCAAATTGGTGTATCAAGTAGTGTTCTTGTGCATTGAAAAATGTTGGAGGTAGATACTTTTGCATTTCACACATTAGCCGAGGAATTTCTCTCTTCCAATACTTTATTTCATCTTGATGGATTTATTTCAATGAAAACCATCTGCAAATCATTACGCAAGGTTATTTCAATGAAACATAATATATATTACATTACAATTAAATTAACACATCATGTCATTAAGTAGAAAAATAGATTGTAGCAAGATTTTGCAAATAAATCAAAACTACTTACCTCATGTATTTACTAAAACCATATATAACTTGTTTGACATTGTTGTCGAAGTCATTTGGGAGAGATACAGGTAGAACATACTATAAAAATAAAAAATGAATCATTATTGGTTTCAAAATTAAACAGAAAAATGGCAATTTTAAAAGATGTATTCAAGCAATAATATACAAAAATGTATACCAAAAAAATTACCTTAATAAAGGTATGCCAATCATGTGTTTTCACCCCACTGAAGTCACCTTTCTTCATTAAGATATTATTTATGTTTGAAGCAAAACCCGTTGGAAATTTAAACCTTCACGACAATGACCTTGATATCAAAGAATAAAATAAATCAGAACAATAATTATCAAATACAATAAAATAAATTCATTAATTAAAAGAAAAATTCCAAACATTACATAAAAAATTAATATATATATATATATATATATAGAAAAATTATGTACCAACTACGGGATGATTATTAATTATGTTATATTCCAACTTCCACAACTGAGGTGTCATTCTTCATGTTTTTAATCCAATTTCTTCTTTACCATTGAAAAGATGTTTTTCAGTAGTATGATACTTATGGTTCCTAGAGAGGAAGTGCCTAAACTCTTCAAACACCATCTCTCCTAAGTATGGCGAATGATGATACTTCATCTTAGGGCCACAAACTAGACATGCAAATCTACCCTTTGTTTGAAGACCTGCAATTGATGTATCAATAAAAATTATACTATGAGATCATTTTTAAAACATGCAATATGGTATATCTAATTTAGATAATTATATATTATATTAAAGTACAACGAAATATTACATACCACAAAATATGTTAGTCCTGGGGCATCATGAATTGTCCATACAAGCATTCCACGACATTGAAATCTCTTCTGCTTGATTGGTTTAGTGATGTCATACATAGTGTTGCCATGCCATAACTTTATTAGCTCATCGATAAGAGGCTCAATATATACATTCATATCTTTGAGATGGTACTTACCTAATTGTTCAAAATTATGGTACATAATTACTACCATGATATATGTATATATAAGTAAATAAATAAAATATATTATGCAAACAACGAGAGAAATGAAAATGTTACATTCGAAAAAATAATGTATCAAATACCTGGAATAATCATTGTCAACATTATGTGCTCCCTCTTTATTGACATCCAAAGAGGAATGTTATTGTTGATAAAAAAAATAGGCCACACTGAGTAAGTAGATCTAAGCTCTCTGAATGGATTAACACCATTAGATGCCAATGAAAGCCTGACATTATGAGGTTCATTTTTAAAATCTACATATTTTTCCTCGATTTCCCTAAATGCAGAACCATCCGCAGGCATTCAAAGAACACCATCTCCACTTCTATTCTTTGAATGGTAATCCATAAACTGTGTTATGCTCTTACACCTGAACATTCGCTGCAAACGTGGAATTATGGGAATATGATGAAGAACCTTTTGAGGCACCTTTTTTGTTAGTTGATCTGTTTGATATCTACTGGTACCACATTTCAGACATTCTGTTTTTGACGCATGTTCTCTATAATATATAATATCATCTTTAGGACATGCATCTATAGTGTTATATTCCATTCCAAAGTCTTTCATAATATCACATAGATCTCGATATATTCGAGGTAAAGTATTTGGCGATGGTAACAAAAATTCACCCAACAATCACAACATAAACAAAAACTAGTTAATGTAAAGATTATTAATCATCTATAAGTATTGAATTATTAGTTTACACATTTATTACAACTAAAAAAAGGGAAAATAATCAACATTTACATATATGTGATCATATATACATATTTCATACCTTAGGATCTGTGTCATACATCTATTTGACAAATTATTCATAACCTTTAAGTTCACCGGAAACAATGTAGCAGAGAGAAGAGTTACATTTTAGTGTTCAAAAAGTCATTCATTTGACGTTTCAATCAGAGGTACATCATAAATACCGTCACTATCTCCACATCATCATCTGACTCACCATACAAGTCTTGGAGCATTTTATTTGTCCCATCATTAATGTGAACTGTCTCATTATTGTCATCATCTACCTCCATGGGACAATTAAAATCATCTTCATCATTCGCTTCATGTTCTTCACCTTGTACAACATCATTTCCAATACTAATATTTGCTACAATATTCTCTTGTGCTGGTGCAACATCATCTAAACTACTACTATTTAGCTGTGGAAGTTGGTTCTGCAAAAATTTGGGCGGCAACTGTGCATTTATGAAAATTACAAACAATCATTAAACATTAGTGCGTATATAACAAATATTAAAATAATATAAAATTTTACGATATAATCAAAATGAATATAGATAATTAATTACCATGGGATGATATTCATTCGATCCACCATCAATGTGCCCATATTTCCTACAATGCATTATTGTTGTTGCTATTAAACCTCTAACATTATTTCTCATACAGCATTTTTTGCAAGGGAAATAAACTTTACCGTCACCCCTTTCACCCTCTTCAATTTGTTTTCCACCTCTAATGTTTTATTCGAAGAACACCATCTCCACTTCTATTCTTTGAAGCTTGCAAAAAGGCTAAAGGGATGACATGCATGAATATAGGAGAGGGTAATAGAAATATCGAGCAGAAGGCTAGAGAGGGAGAGCTATTGAAGGCAGAGAATGGCTAGAAGGCCAAGTCCTTAAGGTCAAGAGGCCTTCGCTGAGAAGCTGAATCACAAATTTTACGACACATATTGCAACCTGCACCGAATGATATGCTCTTATAGCTAAAAGGGATGTTGATCTTAAATAAATTTTCATGGTTGCACATGAAAGTATTGGAATGCATAATATTGCTAAGAGAGTTAGAAATATTCAATAATAGATTATATTAATGGAAATATTTACACATAAAAGGTAAGAAAATACAAAAGAAAATGGAGAATTATAATGGAATAAGAAAATTTACCATTTTTTAATTTTAGTTTTGCTTTTAAAAAAGCTTAGAAAATGAGAAAGGAAAAGTAAAAAAATAGAAAAGAAAATGAAAAATCATAATGGAATTAGAAATTTTACCATTTTCTAATTTCATTTTTGCTTCCAAATAATTAAAAAACTTAGAAAATGGGAAAGGGAAAAAAACTTAGAAAATGAGGAAGGGAAAGTAAAGAAATAGATAAGAAAATGAAAAATGGTATTGGAATAACCAAGGTTTACCATTTTCTAATTTGATTTTTTCTTTCAAAGACTTGAAAAGCTTAGAAAATGGGAAAGAGAAATTAAGAAAATACAAAACAAATGGAAAATCATAATGGAATAAGAAAGTTTACCATTTAATGATTTAATATTTGCTTTCAATGATTTACAAAAAAAATAAATGTTGACCAAAATTTCTATAATTTTCCAGATATGAGTGCATCTATTGCTATAGTTTCCATGAGAATGTTTCATCTATTTGCATTGGTTTCATCATATTAGTTCATATTTGTACATGTGGATTTTGGTGTATCACATGTGCATTCTATATTCCATTATTGAACTTTGGTCAAAAGTTTATTATATGTCATTATTGAACTTTGGTCAAAAGTTTACTATATGTCATTATTGAAATTTTGTCAAAATTTTAATGGTGTGTTATAATAATTTTCCACATACTAATTCATCTATTGCTAAAAGTTTAATGATGTGTTTTGATAATTTTCCAGATATTAATTCATCTATTGCTGTAGTTTCCATGACAATGTTTCACCTATTTGCATTGGTTTCAAGATATTATTTCACCTTTGTACATGTGGATTTTGGTTTATCACATGTGCAATCTATATGCCATTATTGAACTTTTGAGAAAAGTTAATTGTGTGTTTAGATCATAACATATTTAATGGAAAAAAATCTATATTTTCATATTTTACCAACAATATCATCTAAAGAGATAAATATTGATTGGTTTCTATTTAAAAATGGTGTAATAATAGTAATTTTTTTATTATAATATTTTTTTTTTAAATTTGTAAATTATAGAGAAAAATATTAAATCTTATTTTAGATTTATATTGCATGCTATGTACTTTTATATAGTATGGATAAGTTTAATTAACAAATCTGAAATTAAATTTAGGTAACCATTAGTAAAATGGTTGAAATATTATATTTAATATTCCATTTTAATACAAATATATAATCTTTAATATAAAATTATTTTTTTCAAGTGATATTAGCAATTTATACTTCACTTTTCCTATATACATGTGAAAATTATCTTAAATGATTTAAAGTCCATTCGCAAATGTCTATATAAAAAATCACCACAACTTTGAATATATAAAGTTGTCCAAGATGTTTAGTTTTTATACTTCTCTTTTTTTATATACATTTGAAATGATCTTAAATGATCTAAACCCTATTCACAAATCTCTATATAAAAAATCACCACAACTTTAAAATAGAAAGTTGTCCAAGATGTTTGGTTGTTAAGGAATCTTTCCAACATCCAACTCCTATTTATAATATAATATTTTCCTAAAGTTTTTCTAATATTTATTATAAGCTTCTTAATAAAATTTAGTAATATTTATTAAATTTGTTTTTAGTAAATTAAATTGTAACTTTGGAAATAGTTAAAATAAAATATATATTTTTTTGACAAATACCTTTTCTTTTTAATTTATATATATTTAAAATTTATTTTTTATTTTCATTTCAAAAAATTTAAACCATTAATTTTTTTTTTCCAAAATTTGATTTAGTGAAAATTTATATTATTTTAAATAAAATGTGTTTTGGTCAACACGTCACAACCATCGCAATACCGACGTTTATCCCAAAACCATCATAATACCGATGGTTGTCCACAAACTGTCGCAATACGGATGATTGTCCCCAATTCTGTCGCACTACCGACAATCCGACAAGAGTCTCTAAATGTTTCTATTGCGACGTTTATCCCCAAACCGTCGCAATACCGACTTATGTCTTAAAAATGTCTCTAATCCAATGTTATGTCCCAAACCGTCGGTGTACCGACGATGTTCCTAAACGTCGCAATACTGATGATGTCTCTATATGTCGGTATAACGACGGTTGTTGGCGGGATTTAAAAATTTGAGAAAAATTGGGGAAATTTCCGACAATACGTCAAAAGTGTCAGAACTGAAGCGTCAAATTTTTTTACCAAATTTCATTATGGATTGCCAACTTCTATTATTAGTGACAAGGATTCTAGGTTCATTGGGAGCTTTTGGTCCAATATTTGGAGTATGATGGACACAAAGTTGAAAAAGAGTAATGCTTTTCATCCTCAAACTGATGCACAAACCGAGGTGGTGAATAGAATCATTGTGCATCTTTTGAGACGATATTGAAGCAAACATCCTAAGTTGTTGGATGATGAACTGCATTACATTCAACACGCTTACAACTGGGCAAAGCACTCTTAAACTCAAACATCACCTTTTGAAGTATGCTTTGGGTATTTGCCAAAATTGCCGTTATACTTCATCTTTGGAAAGGATGTTGCAATATATGGCCATAGTGATATTGACAAGGCTCGAAAGTTCATTGAGAAAATTCAGATTATACATCAAAAAGTTCAAGAACAACTTGAGAAAAGTCAAAGCAAGTACAAAGAGAAGCATGAAAAACATAGAGTTAATCACAAGTTTCAAGAGGGATATGAGGTATTGTTGCACATTAACAAAGAAAGGATGCAAGGGGAAGGTAAAAATCTCAAACCCATTCGCTATGGTCCATTCAAGGTCATAAATTAAGTTGGTATTAATGCATTTCAACTTGAATTGCCTTCATATATTCAAATGTATTCAGTTGTTAATGTTGAAAATTTACGTTTGTATGTGCCACCTTTGATCGATGATCAAGGAAATGATGTTCAGCTGCCTTCTATTGAAGATTTCTCGCCATAATTTATGGATGAGCTCAAGGAAGATACAATTCTTGACAGGAGAAAAAGAGCATCCAAGAGGGGAAGTTTTGACTACCTTCGAGTTGGGCTCAAAGGCACTAAACCAAGAAAGGAAAATTGGATGGAGGTTGGAAAGGTGAGGGATTTTTACCCTCATCTACTAAACATGTAATCAAGTCTTATGGGGTCCAAAAGATTCCTAATGGGGAGGAGTGATCGGGAGTTCATAAATTTTGCTCAGAATGAAAGTTATAGGATTGGGTTGAAACCAAGATGGTTGTTTAGATGTCATCTTCCTAATTCTAGCACAACGAATGGTTCGAAAAACCGATGTTGTATGAGGGAGATATCATGTTCTGATCGAATTCTCAAACAAATAAATTTTGTGACAGGGTTGACTGGGATGCTCAGTCACCATGGAGGGTGCACAGTTAGCAAAATTAATATTCTAAGGAATATTCCTTTCCTTAAAATCAATCAGTGGATGACAAGTGGCACTATTCTATTCGTTGGATGGGTTGTACGTTATTTTTGTGCGGGCCAATCAGAAGGTGACACATGGCTAGCCCTGAGGCCGCCATGTGTCCCCTTAATGATGCATTAAATTTTTATGGAGGTCCACAGGGCTCGACCCCACAACCTCCAACAGAATAACCACCCGCCACACCACTCATGTTGTACATTAGATCTTAACCTTTATGGGCCACATATTATATTTAAAGTTTATTCAAATCATTGTTGGGGGTTGGGACCACCAACGGTCCCATGGAAGGTTGGTCACATGACAATGCTAAACCATAGCATAAAACATTAACGCCGACAACATTTTCTGCAATGGTTTCACGTTAATCCTCATCACATATGACGGTTAATCCATCTGATGGTTTCGCTAACACAATTTTTAACCCGCAACATTTAATACTCTACAACAAAGTTATCACATGGCACCATTTTCTCCGCACGGTTTAACTCCGATAGTTTCGTTAACAAAACTGCAAACCGGAGTCTCTACCTTTACAACAATGGTTCAAGCCTTTAGTTTCGCCAACCTTCAATGGTCAGGTTGTGGTTTGGGTTGGCATGTGGCCACCCAACCACTAACATTAAATATTGCGGTTAGCGCTGGTAGATTTTTTAGTGCGCACCCTAAATTTGTGCAAAATTTCCAAAATAACTCTAGTTAAATGGAGTTCTCCATAATCAGTGGATTTTTTCTAGGTGTTACTACGAAAATGAGTTGGAGGCTCTATTTTCACCCATTCATAGTGAATGAAGAGTCAATCGAGACTAATTGGAACATTCTAGAGCCATTGGTGCAGAGAAAATAGCCATTAGAGGCCTGTAACTACATGTATTTGCAAAATTTTGAGCATAATGAAAGATGGACATGTCATTGGGAGTTGGACTAGCAGATGTAGCCTAGGAGGGGTGAAGTGCTTCATCATGCATGCTGTGTAAATGTTATGTGGTGTTTTATTTCTATGTTATACACTATTGTTCAGTGTTATTTGCTCTTATTTCATGCTTCTAATTCACTAAAATCATCTACAATTCATGGTTAAAATCCTCAATCCTCAAGCAAACTAAAGACACAAGTATGCACATGTTTTATAACTGTAAAGACACTTAGCACATCAAAACTAATACAGTTCTTTCAAATCAAGAGGGCTGCTCTGAAAGTCCCAATTGTACTCCTCTTGCTGCTAGGGAAAATTTTAGGGGCTAATATTCGCAAGTGGGCTAATTTTCCATGTTTTTTCAAAAAAAAGGATTCGAAAATTTCCATTTTTTTGAAAATTGATTCTCCCAAATTTTATAGTATAAAATTATTTTACCCTAAAAATCGCCAAAATTTTTCATATACTAAAATAAAATAATTAGAAACCTAAATACTTTTATAAAAATATCATAATTTTTTTACAATCTACATATTTGGGACCAGTAAGATTCGCCAAGGTTTCGAAACTTTAAGATAAACTTCCATCCTTAAAATTTTCCATACTTGCTGGCTTGTGAGGGACTTGAGTCGTTCCTCAACACTAGACAACTTGGTCATTGATTCAACACATACCCCTATGAGTTCCTCAATTTTTTTGTTATCTTGTAAGACAATGTCTCAGACTGTCTAGACTCTCTGCTTCAACAACATAATATATGTCTTGAAATTCATGATCCTTTCCCGAAATTATTCTACTGGCAATTATAGTGTCGTGTTGAATGTCTTTGTATCTTTCTACACCGGATGCCCAACGACCACAAATTCAACTTGAGCCTTTAACAAACTCTCTAGGAATGGTTCATTTTGCACATTATTTTAGTCATGTTTCTCCTCATGATCATACTCATCATGCTGGCTCATTATGGCTGGCTCCTCACTCAAATCTCCCTGGTCTCATCTATTTGTGGAGAAAATATGTTCATCCCTTTCAACTGTCGAACATGAATGCACGGGTGGACTGTTATCTATACTAGAATGTTCATATTCTTTATGGATATTCCCCTAGGGATCTACGGACTCATTTGTATAGGATTATACCTCATCAATACCATTAGGTAGAATTTCCTCATGCACTTCCAAATGCTTGTCATCCTGCAAGCTTCCCTGAATTATGTCACGTTGTTTCTCACCATCTTGAAGATCAATAGACCCAGCTACAAAAGACTCCCCATGATCTGAAGGAATCTCCTCTTGTTATGTCTTTGTTGCCTTCTTCTTATCACCTGGAAAATAATGGTTAAGGACCCAAGTTCCCTTGTAGATAAAGCATAGTCCTCTCCTCCTTAGTTAATTCTTGTTGTAGATTTTGTTATTTCTTTCTCCATCAATCCTTCTCAACTCCTTCCTAGTCAACACCTTTCTGAGCCATTTTATGTTTTTCCTGACCAATTTCTCAGATAGATCATAGGCCGCTGGTGATAGTATCTTGTATATGTCAACATATCATTTTAAGAACAAAGACACAATCTTTTGCATGCATGATTTGACATGGTATGAGTGAGTTGATGTAATACTGGTATAAAAGTTTTGGAGAAACTGAAAGATCAACTCACCGCATTCCATATTCAATATGAATGTACCAAAACTAAACTTGTCCATGAATTTCAAAATTCTACACCGCTTTTGATAAGCAGGAAGCATGGTGTTGTTCAACCCTTGAAAGGCTTCTACTACCAGCTGCAGTATATTTGTCATGAGATCATTATTGTAGGGAAGTAATGGTGATGATAGAGCTACAACCCTATTGAGACAAGAAGCAATTGTGATTTTGACCTCTTCATTAGGATGTTCCTAAAGTCTGGGCTGTATTAATGCAAGCATGGATGGTTTGAGAGCCCAACTGAGTTTCTTCCATTCTAGTTGTCCCACCTTGGACAAACATATGTCTAATTCCTCCAACTTATGAAAGTCTATGACTAAATTTTTTTTTCCATTCAGAGCTAAGTGCGAAGAGCTTAGCTCCTCTTCTTTGTCCTTCCTTCACCTCCCATGGTTGCTTTTGTTGCAGAATGACATGGACCCTTTTTGAGAATGGTCTTCTACTTTGACTATCATTTTGGTCTATAGAGGTATGGATGCTTAAAGGACCATGTATCTTCACTAGTTCATCAAGGATTTTCTGGTTCTTTTCCAAAATTTCTTCAAGACAGTCCATCTTCTCCCATACCCAAGCAATAATATATTAATTATTCATAGGAAGATTTTGTCAATCATGCCTTCATATATTAACCTAGAGACTTATAAATGATTATGTCTCCCAATATTAAACCCGAGCTTAAAATAAATATTTTACTTTCAAACCCCTTGTAACACCCACAATTATATCATTCTATCTCCAATGTTACTATATGAATAAAACTCTCTCCATATGATTTCATCCAATGGGGAGGCAATTGAAATGTATTCCCTCCTTGAATTGTTGTCGGTCACCCTGCTAGATCATAGACCCTATTGGATCATAGACCACAGATAATTATTGACTTTTTACTCCAAATGATATTTTTTCTTTCAATCCCAAAAATAAAAGAAAAAATAAACACTCCTTACCCTCATATATATACATACCCCTTTTCAAATCCTTATATCTCCCAAATACCAAATCAAACCCCCTCCCAAGTACAAATGGCTATTTAAACATAATTTAGAACTCCAAATAAACATTCCCAACCAATAGGTAAGGGACATATCCGTCAATCCATAGGCGGCTTTTATGAACAATGGTTGGCTTCAACGCAATTTCTACAAAATGAGGGATCAACATCGTATGTATTATGGCTTCTTGGTCCTGTGATTGGTCTTGCTACATCACAATAATAAACCAATGATAATAGCCCAGGAATTATTCACCTCCCCCACATGTCATCTGACGAGGCCTTCTAGCCTTGATCTATGCTGCAAATGGTGCGACGCACTCTACAGCCTAGAACTTCGTCCACGGTGATTGTGAAGCTTCTTGGCCTCGGTGACCCCTGCCATGAATCCACAAATTGATTCCTCAAGACTCTGAGGGATATATAATGGCCTCATGGCATTTCAGAGAATGTGTGTTGGAATATTAAAAATTCCAGAACAATAAATGGAGAGAGTAAACTCCTCTCCTCAGAACACAGAGAAATTTAAAACTTCTTGACAAGAAACAGAGTTTCACAAACTGAAAACAACTTCTATTCCTTAAAAGAAACTATTAAAAATTCTTCCCCTAGCACAGAGGGATTAAGAATAGGACTACTACAAACACAGTGCCAATCAACTCTCCATCACTGTAACCAACACTGCTGTGTAATTTTCTTCTGCGCTACTGTGTGAAACAATACCAAATAAAAAAAAATTGACACACAGGCTCATGGGCCTTTTCTTTTTATATGTCGCGCATATATTAAATATTACATAAAACCATATAAAATACTTAAACTAAAATCTATTTTAAAACAAATATTATACGGGACCCACAATACAAACAACAAACCGAAAACTTCAATTGCGATTGACAACCAGATGCAATGGACCGATATTTAAATCCGCCATATAAATGGCGTCGAGTCCGAAACTTCAATACAACAATCAGACCATATGAAAGTTCCGATTCCGATTAGATAATGGATCCAATTCAATTAATAAACTGCGCCATGTCAAGTCCATCGGGTTTGAAACTTTAAACAACAAAAAACGCATGACCCCCGATCTTCCGATTGCGATTGGAATCGGGACTCGATGCATCAATAAAATGCGCCATAAAAGAACATCGAGTTCGGGACTTCAACATGTGTGATCGGGCCTTGTACACAAAAGGTTACGATTCTGATCCAAAGACAGATTCGATTCAATTTATGAACTTCGGCCTATACCTGGATCGGGTCCGCCTGGTCCGCCACTTCGATCGAAGCACATAAAAAAAGGCCTCCGATTAAACCATTGTGATTACATACTTGCGATTGTATTATAAAACGCAGCGTGGTCTTGTGGACCCACGGGCCTCTGCTGTGGTGGGGGCGATTTATATATATAAGTTTTGGTTTTATTATATACAACCGTTCCACTGCGGAACTCTACCACATCAACAAGACACTCAGTCCTTGTATTATTTGTATGTTGCGACTTGCAATTGCAATTGGATCGCATTGCAAATATTCACATCAACAAGACACTATTTGTTAAGACTTGTGATTTCGATTGGCATATAAGTGGTGGGGACCACTTGTCCTGCCATTTCAGAAATTAAAAGGACTTCCGCCTGTTTTGAACAATTTTTCTTCATTTTGGTTGTTGAGGGCTTTAAACGCCCAAAATGACTATTTTAATGAATTCTGCTCCTCCGTAGTTCAGAACTACGGGAAAATATTCATTCCTATGTAAAACTGGCTCTGCCCATCACCAAATTAACTTCTCCTCTGCTGTTGTGGCTCCGGCCCATCAAAATTAAATTCTTCTTACAAATATCCATTCTTCTTGAATACAGAGTGTTGTGCGCTCTATCTCTGTTGCGCTGCCTCTGTACTCTTTTCTCCCTGCTCAAAGGCTTAGCAGGTGACTTTAATATTTCAACACTCCCCCTTAAAGTCAGCTGCTGGGTTATCCATCATACCCAAGAATTTTCTTAAAAATTCAAATGTCTTCTGCCCCAATGGCTTTGTTAAAATATCTTCATATTGCTCCTCTATTTTACAATGCTGTAAAACAATTTCACCATTGTTTACCAATTCTATGATATAATGAAATTTTGTATCTATGTGTTTTTTTTCTTTTATGAAACATAGAATTCTTTGACAATGCAATAGATGAGCTATTGTCATAATAAATCATCATCCCTTTTACCTGTTCTTGGCATAAACTTCTCAACATTCTTCTCATCCAAATTGCTTGACATGTTGCTGCTGTAGCTACCACATATTATGCCTCTGCTGTAGATAATGCTACAATCGGCTATTTCTTAGAAGCCCATGAAATGGCTCCTGAACCCATATGAAAAACATAACCGGAAGTGCTCTTCCGATCATCTACACTTCCAGCCCAATCATTGTCAGTGTATCCAACTAATACTGAATTTTTTGAAGTAGTATATAAAATTCCAAATATTTTAGTTCCTTTCACATACCTCAGAATTCTCTTTGCTGCTTGCCAATGTGCATCTTTTGGCTTCTCCATAAATATGGAAATTAGACTAACAACATGCATAATATCCAGCCTAGTTGCAGTCAAATACATGAGGCTGCCAACTATGCTTTTCTCCCACAGTAATGGGATTGAAATAATTGCAGCTTTTGTTCTACTTCTATTCCTAAGAAGTATCTCAACAAACCCATGTCAGTCATTTAAAATTCATCTTTCATGACTGTTTTAAAATTCTCAATAAGGTAATCATCATTACCTGTAAATATTAAATCATCAACATATAAAACCACAATGAGCATCTTACAATCATTTTCTTTGATGTAGAGGGTGGGTTTTCCCTCACATTTCTCAAATCCATTTTCCAGTAGATAGGAGTCTATCCTACTGTACCATGCTCTTGGAGCTTGCTTCAGCCCATTAAGAGCTTTCTTCAATTTGCAGACTTTATGCTCTTGCCCTTTCTTCTCATATCTAAGAGGTTTTTCAATGTAAACCTCTTCCATTAAGACTCCATTTAAAAATGCAGATTTTACATCCATCTGGTATACTTTCCATTTGTTTTGTGCTACTATGGACAGCACTGCTCTTACTGTCTCCATTCTTGCAACTGGTGCAAAATTTTCTTCATAATTTATCCCTTGCTTCTGCTTGTATCCCTTGAAAACAAGTCTTGCCTTGTGTTTTTCTATCTTTCCTTTAGTATTGATTTTGGTCTTATAGACCCATTTAACACCAATGACTTCTTTACCTTCTGTGAGATCAACCAACTCCCATGTTTTATTCTTCTCTATGGCATTTATTTCATCATCCATAGCTTCTATCCATTTTCTATCTTTAATAGCATCTTCAAAATGAATAGGATCATCAACTTAACAATATAAAGAAAATAGGGAATTCATACCTTCATATGCCGCTCCTTGCTCATAGATTTCTCTAATGCTTCTGAATTTTGTTCCTCTTTCACTTGGTGTATTCGTGCTTGAAGAAGCACTCGAATCTGCTCCATGTGGTGTGCTCAGTGATGCACTCCCACTTCTTCTCAAGGGTGTTCTCGCTGCTACTTGCGATGTCCCTTGCTGTCCTTGTATTGGTGGAGGTTGTGCTACGGATGGGTTGCCAATTTCAACCACATCTCCCTCATCTTCATCATGAGATAAACAGCTTTTAACATTGACTGTTTTCTCAATGCTTCCATCCCATGCTTCCTCTTCAATAAATTTCACATCTCTGCTTATCACAAACTTCTTTGTGGATGGGTTATACAATCTGTATCCTTTTGAATCTTCACAATATCCAAGGAAAATTCACTTCTCCCCCTTACTATCCAACTTCTTTCTCAACTTGTCTGGAATGTGTGCATATGCCACACATCCAAAAATTCTCATGTGGGTGACTCCCTGTTTCCTGCCACTCCACGCTTCTTCTAGAACTTTGTTCGTCACAGCTTTTGTGGGGCATCTATTTAAAATATACACAACACAGTTTGCTGCTTCTACCCAATACTCATTCGGAAACTGTTTTTCCTTTAGCATACTTCTCACCATTTCCATTATGGTTCGATTCTTCCTTTCAGCAACTCCATTCTGTTGCGGTGTGTACCTTGTGGTAAACTGCTTGTGTATGCCATTCTCTCTGCAAAAACGCAGAAATTCCTTTGATATATATTCTTCTCCTCTATCAGTTCTGAGAAATTTAATGTACTGCCCACTCTGTTTCTCTACAAGAGCTTTAAAATGGCAAAATTTCTGAAATAATTCACTGTTATATTTTAGAAAATAAACCCACACTTTTCTTGTGAAATCATCTATGAAGGTCAGCATGTAATTGCTGCCTGAAATTGATGCTGTTTGCATCGGCCCACATAAGTCTGAGTGAATGATCTCTAAGGGTGATTTAGCCCTTATGCTTTTCCTTGATGCAAAATTTTCTGTGTGTTGCTTTCCCAAGATGCAACCTTCACATAGGCTGTCAGGCTTCTCAATCAATGGTAAACCTCTCACCATTCTTTTTCTGTGCAGCAAATTCAATCCTCCGAAATTGAGATGTCCAAATCTCAAGTGCCATAACCAATTTTCATCTTTCTCTTCCTTCTGAAAGGCTTCTTGTGTTACAGCTGCTATGCTTTTTCTTTTTCCCTTCAATTCAGTGTTGAGCTTGAGAGGAAACATTCTATTGTTGGTCATTTGTATTTCAGCAATGATTTTCTTACTTGGAGGTATATCTTTTATTGTGCACACATCATCTTTGAAAATTACATTGTAACCTTTGTTTATGAGCTGCCCAATGCTCAAAAGGTTACATTTCAGACCTGGAACATAATACACATCAGGGAAAAATTTCTTCTCACCATTTCTGGCTCGAATAATAACTCTGCCTTTTCCTTTTACAGATATCTTAGTATCAGTCCCTGTGGTCACTTCAGATTTAATCTCTTCATCTAGATTGGAAAACATTGCTCTATTTCCAGTCATGTGATTACTACATCCTGAATCCAAGAACCAAACATCATCTTCTATATCCTATGCTACATTACATGCTAACAACACATTACTTGGGTTCTTTTCTTCTTTTGCTACATTAGCATTCTTCTTATTTTTCATGTCATTTTTCTTCTTTCTACATTCATTGGCATAGTGCCCATATTTCTTGCAATAATGACATTGGACATTGGATTTGTCATACCTTTGTCCATGAGCATGTTGGTGTTTATGTCCACCTTGCTAGCTATTGCATTGGCCATGGCTCTAATTTTGACTGTTGCTCCTTCCATGTGAATGTGAAGAGTTGTTCCTTCCACCTCTATTCTGGCTTCTGCCTCTTCCTCTTCCTTTGCCTTGACCTCTTCCTCTTCTTGAAAGCATCTGGGTCTTGAAGGCATGCTCAAGAGATGAATGTTCATCTCTGCTCAATCTCTATTCATGAGTTATTAGTGAGGCATGAAGTTCATCCACTATGAACTGTGAGAGATCCTTGGTCTCTTCTATGGTGGTAACTATAACATCAAACTTTGAGGGTAAGCTTCTCAAAATTTTCTCCACAATCCTCCTTTATTCAAGAGTTTCTCCATGGGATCTTATCTGATTTACAATCCCAATCACATGTGTAAAGAATGTGTCTACATTATCTGACTCTTTCATGCAAATATTTTCAAAATATCTTCTTAGCAACTGAAGTTTTGTTTTTTTAACTTTCTCCATACCTTGATCACGACTACTTTAGAGTTTGTACCTCCTTCTGGATCTCTGAGACATACTCTCCCCTTGAAACACACTCTCATTTACTGCTTTATACAATAAGAAGAGAGCTTTAGCATCTTTCTTCCTATTGCTCTTGAATAAGTCCTTCTCTACTTGAGTTAAGGCATTAAAAGCTTGCTCATTAGCTGGTTCAGTAAAACCATCTTGTACAAACTCCCATAAGTCTTGTGAAACAAACAAGGCTTTCATGGTAATGGCCCAATAATCATAGTTCTTTGCATTAAATTGTGGAAGTTGAACATTTCCAATGTTCACTCCAGTGCTTGGTCCAGCCATTGCTTTTAAACTGAACACTGAACTTAAAAAAAATGTCTTTCTACTGACAACAAATGTTTAAAACAAAGAACCTATGACTCTGCTTCATCTTTAAAGAATTATGAGCATTTGACGCCTAGGTGAGCTTCCACCTTTAACTTTGGAGAAAACCTTCGCAACAAGTCTACTTCTTCTTCGGCTTATTTGAAACCTTTAAAACTGAACTAGCTCCGATACCATGTTGAATGCTAAAATTGAACAATAAAATGGAAAGTAAACTCTCTCCTATGAAAATTTAAAACTTCTTGACATGAAACAAAGTTTCACAAACGAAAAAACTTCCTATTCCTCATAAACTATTTCAAATTCTTCCTTTAACGGAGTGATTAAGAGCAGGTACCTGTGGTTTTAATCAAACTCTTGTCCTTTATAGCTCTTTTTCTTGCTATGTAATTTTCTGCAACATGTGAAACAATACCAAATAAAAAAAAATTGACACACAGGCTCTCGGGCCTTTTCTTTTTATATGTCGTCCATATATTAAACATTACATAAAACCATATAAAAGACTTAAACTAAAATCTATTTAAAAAAAAAATATTATAAGGGACCCACAATACAAACAACAAACCAAAAACTCTGATTGCGATTGACAACCGGATGCAATGGACCGATATTTAAATCCGCCATATAAATGGCGTCGGGTCCGGAACTTCAATACAAAAATCAGACCATATGAAAGTTCTGATTCCAATTAGATAATGGATCTGATTCAATTAATAAAATGCGCCATGGTAAGTCCATCGGGTCTGAAACTTTAAACAACAAAAAATGCATGACCCCCGATCTTCCGATTGCGATTGGAATCTGGACTCGATGCATCAATAAACTGCACCATAAAATAACATCGGGTCCGGGACTTCAACATGTGCGATCGGGCCTTGTACACAAAAGGTTCTGATTCTGATTCAAGACGAATCCGATTCATTTTATGAACTCCGGCCTATACCTGGATCGGGTCTGCCACTTTGATCGGAGCAAATAACAAAAGGCCTTCGATTAAACCATTGTGATTACAGACTTGCGATTGTATTATAAAATGCCACATGGTCTTGTGGACCCACAAGCCTCTGCTGCTGTGGGGTGATTATTATATATATATGTTTCGTTTATATTTAAACGTTCCGCTTTGCAGAACTCCACATCTGCAAGACATTTGACTTATACTATATGCATTGCGATTTGCGATTGCGATTGGATCGCATCGCATCGCAGCTCCATATCAACAAGACACTGCTCCAACAAGTTTTCGATTCTGATTGGCATATAAGTGGTGGGGACCACTTGTCCCGCCATTTCAGAAATTAAAAGGACTTCTGCCTGTTTTGAACAATTTTCTTCATTTTGGTTATTGAGGGATTTAAATGCCTGAAATGACTATTTTAATGAATTATGCTCCTCCGTAGTTCAGAACTACGGGAAAATATTCGTTCCTCTATAAAACTAGCTCTGCCCATCACCAAATTAACTTCTCCTCTGTTGTTGTGGCTGCGACCTATCAAAAATTAAATTATCCTTACAAATATCCATTCTTCTTGAATACAGAGTGTTGTGCACTCTATCTCTTCTGCGCTACCTCTGTACTCTTTTCTCCCTGCTCAAAGGCTTAGCAGGTGACTTTAATATTTCAACAATGTGATCTCATTTGGTTAAATATCGGTGCCTCTCGACACTTCAATGAATACCTAGATCCGCTCCTGAGATCTGAGCATTGTGCCTAGCTTCAGTTGGGATCAGTGATTAGCCTGCGATTAATCTCTGCTTCAATTGCACGATCGTTTTGTCGAACCTATGATGCTGAGGCAGCAGCAAATTTGGACAATTAACTGGTTTCGGCCCTGAGATTGTGACCCCTATCGATTTACTGGAAACGATTTTTCACATGACCCTTGTTTTACAGCGCCAACAACCCAATTGAAAAATCTAGTCAAACTTATAATCGAGCCTGTTTTAAACTGTTGCACCACAAATTATGGCAAGGGGTTAATGTCTCCAAACAGTGCTTCTAGCGGTGTTGTAAAAGAGAGAACGGATGTTGTTGTGAAAGGGTGCTTCAGGATTAGATACTATATTGTTGTAGTGGCTATCCACTAACGTGTTGGTTCCTTCATCTAGTCTCACGGCCCCTCTACACTGCAAAATACTTCACGATCCTCGCAACTGCATGGAAATGTTCACACCCTGGCTCAAGAGATGGCTTGTAGACCCCAAGTTCTAGTGTTTGGAAAGCTTTGGATGTGCATGAAATTATTCCGCTGACGGCCTTGACTGCTACAGAGAGAGCAACATCAGCAGTTCAACTTCACAATCTGCAGCTCAACTTCACATTTTCTTATTTCTCATGATCATGTGGCGTCTTTCAGCAATTTGAGATATTGGTCACAAATCGAAACAAGTATATTAAATTTCTTTAATTCATAAGATGATCTAATTATTTCCTCGACTTCTGCATTAATATTGGGGCTTTGAGGTGTTGATCGGTTTAGCTAACTCTAGATCTAGAAGAAATCGCCCTCTCTAACTTCAATCTACAGGATCTCAACCTCATGGGCTGAAAATAGGCTTGATTTCTAAATGAGTAATAGATCTCGACCCTCGATCAATATATATGCTTCGTAAGCCTGTAAAATATTCTAACGTTGAGCCACACATAAACCAATTGATGGATATAATAATCTTTATGCAAATATCAATGAGGGTGGATGTGAATAAGCCACAGAAATTGATGGATTCTAGCTAAGGTGATGTACGGCAGATCACCAAAAACTAATCTCTCTTGGACTTCCCATAAATCTCAAAATTACTCTATGATAAATCCTCAGACTGGCAAGATGCACAGCTCTGATACCACTATAAGATTCCCAACAATAGAAATTATCGCAGATCTGGCACATCTAAGTGTTCTAACCAAAATTAATTGCAATAAAAAACAATGAACACAACGAGATATGGAAATGCAACACTATATTTCAATTAGTATTAAAAAAATGAGACATGCCCAAAATACAAACAGATAATGGAGCCCCTACCTTAGCATACACAGTTGCACCAACAAATGTCACCATGAGGTTTTGTCCCAAGATCAAGCTAGAACTGGCCACGCCAGGATGATCCATCTATCTCACCCTTATCCCTTTTTATAGCTTATATGGACCTTATTTTATTGTTTTCCTTTGAAAAAGGAAGGTGGATACAATGGCCTGATACCATGGGCGAATACCAGGATAAATACCA
Organism: Pinus albicaulis; assembly: GCA_034641835.2. Lineage (NCBI taxonomy): Eukaryota > Viridiplantae > Streptophyta > Pinopsida > Pinales > Pinaceae > Pinus > Pinus albicaulis. The sequence continues at coordinate 200,295,163 of CM076582.1, forward strand.
TGGGTTGATTCCATTTATTTTGACCTTATAAAAAAAAGGGAATATTACACAATTTTGTTGGAAATTTACATAGGACATATAAATTTCAATTCCACTGCATGCCAAACACATAAGTACATATTAATATTTGTAATGATCTAAGAAATTCCCTATAAGTGGTGTATATGCAAAGTTTGATCCACTAAGAAGTTGGTGTATCAATAATCCTCCTTTAGGCCCGCATTCCTTTTTCCACATCATCTCTTATAGTTAGGATTTTTTTTCACTTAACTCTTCATAGATTATGTTAAAAGTACATTTATAGCGTCACCTAAAGTATTATTCAAATGAGCATAGCTCATACATCATTTTTTTGAAGATAAGATACTACCATTCTACCTAGTTTGTATTCTTTTCATTTTATAGTCTTCTCTATTTCATTCATTAGTAGAAATTTCATTTTGTTGTATTTTTATTTCTCTAAAAAAATGTATATTTCCATTTATAGTTACACCTTCATTTCATTCTATATACAATCTAGACCAATGGTAAAAAAACAATATACCCTTTAAAATTTCTTCATGGATGTCCCCAACAAGATGAGGATATAGGAAGTTAGCTCTCAAACTAGATGAAATTGGGGAGGAACACTCTAACCATCCCCATCCCAAGTGACCTCCCATGTTGTAAGAAAAGAGAGATGGAGCAAGGCATCTTATCAATTTATTGCTAGAGGAATTTGTGAAGCAGCTAGGAACAAGATGAAGGATAATTTTACATAGATCCTCCAATGGCTACCAATGTAAATAAAGACACATCTATCAAGAAATAATTTTAGAGTTTTGACACCCTTCAATGTGCAAGATATATTTGGAATTATTTTACTTTAAGGCCAAATGGATGTAGATTCTTTAGAGAAATAGTTAACTCTAATTTTTGCAACGGTAAAAAGATCACCGTCACACTCATTAAGTCCCTCCCCCATGTCAAATATTGTTGGGACAATTACTATGATATACATATACTTGACCAAATTTTATTTGATGCCATCAAAGAGGAATTCTACCTAATTGGAAATGATGATGAATGGTATCTGAGATGGAAAACATTATTCCTAGGGAGAATACACATTGTGTGGAAGTATACAAATATATTCCATAAATTACTCGTAAAACTTAACATCATTGACTCCAAGTAGCAACTCATTCTAGCATACTACATCAACCCTACAGAGGTATATCCAAATATAAATGGAGATCTTAAGCACCTCCTCATTAGGAGTTTCTTATCAATGTTCTATCAAAATTGAGAACAAGTTTAAGAAACAAAATAAGTGGGAGTTTGGGTTTGAAAATCCACCATAGTCACAAGCATAATAAATGTGGTCGTAACTCACAATACATGGACAAATTAGGGATAACTAACCTCACGAAAACCAACATGATCTATATGCAAAGAAAAAGTAATATATAGTTAAATAATGACACTAAAAAGAGGTGTGAGCTACACAAAATCACTTAGCGCAACATTGATGAATTTCACTCAAAATGGATATGAGTTGAATGTCTCGAACAAAATTATTTATAAAAAATACAATTAAAAATAATGGAAAAAGTGTAACATCAAGATTAAACCCCATTGTTACCACTTCTACCATAAATATCCAACTGAAGATCTAGAGATAAAGAGAGGTTGAGCACCCCCTTCCACCACAAGCAGTGGGTGAAGGACCCAATACAATGGTATTATAGAAGAACCTAATATCACTGGAGGTCATTAATAAGTTCAAATACATACCTGACATTTCCACACTTACAAGTGATACAATCGTTAATCAGTTGAACTAGGGATGAGAAATCGCTAGGAAACCATGATACCTTATGAAATCAAGCTCCTTCAAAGATAAGACTTCATACATTATGTTAAAAGTGAATTTATAGCCTCTTATAAAGTCTCCTTTACAAATTAACATAGCTCATACATCATTTTTTGGAGGCATATAATACCATTCTACCTATTTTGTATTGCTTTTTCATTTTATAGTCTTTTTTATTTCATTCATCAGCACTTCCATTTTGGTTTTATATATTTAGAAAATATATGTATATTTCCATTTACATTTACACCTTGAATTCATTCTCTATATAATATAGAACAATGGTTTAATAACAATACACTCTTTATAATTTCTTCATAGATGTCCCTAACAAGATTAGGATATAGGAAGTTGGTTCTCAAACTAAATAAAGTTGGGGAGGACCACTATAACCATCCCCATCCCAAGTGACCTCCCATGGTATAAGAAAAGAGAGCTAGAACAAGTGATCCTATCAATTTATTGCTAGAGTAATTTTTGATGTGACTAGGAACAAGATGAAGGATAATTTTACATAGATCCTTCAGTGACTACCAATGGAAACAAATATGTTTTTATAAAGAAATCATTTTGGAGTTACGACACCCTTCAACGTGCAAGATATATTTGGCACTCCTTTATTTGAATGCCAAATAAACGTAGATGCTTTAGAGATATAGTTAACTCTAAGTTTTTCAATAGTAAAAATATCACCTTCACACTCATTAAGCCCCTCCCCCATATCAAATATGTTGGGACAATTACTAGGATAGACATGTTGGATGTGAGCTTGCAACATCTAGGATATAACCCGCTTGACCAATTTTATTTATGCCATCAAAAAGGAATTCTACACAATTGGAAATGATGATGAATAGTACATGAGATGGAAAACATTATTCCTAGGGAGAATCAACAATATGTGGAAGTATACAAATATCTTCCTTAAATTGCTCCTAAAAATTAGCATCAAAGCTTCCAAGTAGAAACTTATTCTAACACACTGCATCATCCTTACATAGGTAGATCCAAATAGAAATGGAGTTCTTAAGCACCTCCTCATTAGGAGTTTCTTATTAGTGTGCTATCAAAATTGAGAACAAATTTAAGCAAGAAAATAAGTGGGAGTTTGTGTTTGCAAATCCGCCATAATACAAGCAGAATAAATGTTTTTGTAACTCACAAAGCATGGAAAAAGTAGGGATAACCAAACTCACAACAAAAAACACAAGTTGTATGCAAATAAAAAGTAATAGAGAGTCAAAGAAGGAGACTAGAAATAGGTGTGAGTTACACAAAATCACTTAGCACAAAATTGATGAATTTCACTCATAATAGTCATGAGCTAAAAGTCTCAAAATAAAATTATGGAGAAAATATAATTAGAAATAATACAAAGTGTAAGATCAACAAAAACCCATTGTTACCATTGCTACCATAAATATACAACTATAATATATAAAGGATCAAGAGGAAAGTGAGCACCCCTTCCACTGACAAGTGTGGGTCAAGGAGACTCAATAAAATGGTAGCTAGAAGAACTTAATATCACTGGAGGTGGTCCAGAAGTTCATATACATATCACCAATGCCACACTCCTAGCCATACATCAATAGTTGGTTGAACTAGGTATGTGAAACCTTTGTTAGTCACCATGATACCTTATGAAATCAAGCCCTCAAAGATAATAAATCATACATTATGTTAAAATTGTAGTTATGCCCTCGTCTAAAGTCTTCTTTCAAATTAATGTAGCTCATACATCATTTTTTGGAGATAAGATACCACCATTGTACCTACTTTTTATTGCTTTGAATTTTATAGCCTTTTATATTTCATTCATTAGTAGAACTTTCATTTTGTTGTATTTTTGTCTCTCTAAAAAAATTATCTATATTTACATTTACACCTTGAATTAATTCTCTATATAATCTATGTTGAGAAATCTAGGGGTAGCTAGAGTTAGGAGATTTCTTGAACTTTCTTAATAGCTTGTGATGTATTTTTACTTAACTTGGTTAACTTCTTCTTTCAATTGATTATTAATGTTATCTATCATGAAATAGCTACCAAATAATAAAATCAATGAGACAATAGGCCCACAAGATGTAGGCAATCAGCGAGGGCCAAAGCCTCTCCAACTTGAGAAAAAAACCCACCAGAATTATTTCTCTTATTATAGACCTTCAATTGAAAAATTACAAGCCCTTTGACCCTTGACTAAGACCCTCCAAGACAAATTCAAACCTTGCTTCTAGCAGCTTCTGCAATTTTGACTTCTAGCACCTTCTTTTGCAATTTCAACCTCCACAGAAGATTCTTATGCAACTTCAACCTGCCTAGCACATTCTTTTTCAACTTTGACCTGCCCAGAAAAGTCTTCTGCAGAAACCCTAACCCGTGCACGTGTGAGAGATAATGGAGAGTTATTTATTTTTCCTTCTTCACTTGGATAGATTCTCTCTCAGAGATAATTCCATCTTCCAAATAGATTTTATTGATGACCTAACTTTACTTCTGCAACTTGGCTTCTACTACTGCAATATGAGACCTAATTTCTTCGCATGTGTGGAGAGTATTAATCCAGAAACAATCCCAAAAACTCTATTTTCTCTTCCACCTTCATCCTCTTCTTCTTCTCTCTCTTTTTTCTTTCTTGTGATCTAACTTGAGTGTATTTATTTTGGTCTTATAGACCCATTTAACACCAATGGCTTCTTTGCCTTCTAGGAGATCAACCAAATCCCATGTTTTGTTCTTCTCTATGGCATTTATTTCATCATCCATAGCTTCTATCCATTTTCTATCTTTAATGGCATCTTCAAAATGAATAGGATCATCAACTTGACAATACAAAGCAAATAGGGAATTCATACCTTCATATGCCGCTCCTTGCTCATAGATTTCTCTAATGCTTCTGAATTTTGTTCCTCTTTCACTTGGTGTATTCGTGCTTGAAGAAGCACTCGAATCTGCTCCATGTGGTGTGCTCGGTGATGCACTCCCACTTCTTCTCAAGGGTGTTCTGGTTGTTGTTTGAGGTGTCCCTTGTCGTCCTTGTATTGGTGGAGGTTGTGCTACGGATGGGTTGTCAATTTCAACCACATCTCCCTCATCTTCATCATGAGATAAACAGCTTTTAACATTGACTGTTTTCTCAATGCTTCCATCCCATGCTTCCTCTTCAATAAATTGCACATCTCTGCTTATCACAAACTTCTTTGTGGATGGGTTATACAATCTGTATCCTTTGGAATCTTCACAATATCCAAGGAAAATACACTTCTCCCCCTTACTATCCAACTTCTTTCTCAACTTGTCAGGAATATGTGCATATGCCACACATCCAAAAATTCTCATGTGGGTGACTCCCTGTTTTCTGCCACTCCACGCTTCTTCTGGAACTTTGTTCATCACTGCTTTTGTGGGGCATCTATTTAAAATATACACAACACAGTTTGCTGCTTCTGCCCAATACTCATTCGGCAAGTGTTTTTCCTTTAGCATGCTTCTCACCATTTCCATTATGGTTCGATTCTTCCTTTCAGCAACTCCATTCTGTTGCAGTGTGTACCTTGTGGTAAACTACTTGTGTATGTCGTTCTCTCTGAAAAAACGCAGAAATTACTTTGATATATATTCTCCTCCTCTATCAGTTCTGAGAACTTTAATGTGCAGCCCGCTCTGTTTCTCTACAAGAGCTTTAAAATGGCGAAATTTTTGAAAGAATTCACTCTTATATTTCAGAAAATAAACCCACACTTTTCTTGTGAAATCATCTATGAAGGTCAGCATGTAATTGCTATCTGAAACTGATGTTGTCTGCATCGGCCCACATAAATCTGAGTGAATGATCTCTAAAGGTGCTTTCACCCTTATGCTTTTCCCTGATGGAAAATTTTCTCTGTGTTGCTTTCCCAAGATGCAGCCTTCACATAGGCTGTCAGGCTTCTCAATCAATGGTAAAAATCTCACCATTCCTTTTCTGTGCAGCAAATTCAATCCTCCGAAATTGAGATGTCCAAATCTCAAGTGCCATAACAAATTTTCATCTTTCTCTTCCTTCTGAAAGTCTTCTTGTGTTACAGCTGCTATGCTTTTTCCTTTTCCCTTCAAATCAGTGTTGAGCTTGAGAGGGAACATTCTATTGTTGGTCATTTGTATTTCAGCAATGATTTTCTTGCTTGGAGGTATATATTTTATTGTGCACACATAATCTTTTAAAACTACATTTTAACCTTTTTTTATGAGCTGCCTAATGCTCAAAAGGTTATATTTCAGACCTTGAACATAATACACATTAGGGAAAACTTTCTGCTCCCATTTCTAGCTTGAATACTAACTCTTCCTTTTCCTTTTACAGAGGTCTTAGTATCAGTCCCTATGGTCACTTCAGATTTAATCTCTTCATCTAGATTTGCAAACATTTCTCTATTTCCATTCATGTGATTACTACATCCTGAATCTATGAACCAAACATCATCTTCTCTATCCTGTGCTACATTACATGCTAACAGCACATTACTTGGGTTCTTTTCTTCTTTTTCTACATTAGCATTCTTCTTATTTTTCATGTCATTCTGCTTCTTTCTACGTTCATTGGCATAGTGCCCATATTTCTTACAATAATGACATTGCACATTGGATTTGTCATACCTTTTTCCATGAGCATGTTGGTGTTGATGTCCACCTTGCTGGCTGTTTCTTTGGCCGTGGCTCTGATTCTGACTATTGCTCCTTCCATGCAAATGTGAAGAGTTTTTCCTCCCACCTCTGTTCTGGCTTCTGCCTCTTCCTCTTCCTTTGCCTTGACCTCTTCCTCTTCCTGAAGGCATATGGGTCTTGAAGGTGTGCTCAAGAGATGAATGTTCATCTCTGCTCAATCTTTGTTGATGAGTTATTAGTGAGGCATGAAGTTCGTCCACTATGAACTGTGAGAGATCCTTGGTCTCTTCTATGGTGGTAACAATAACATCAAACTTTGAGGGTAAGCATCTCAAAAGTTTCTCCACAATCCTCCTTTATTCAAGAGTTTCTCCATGGGACCTTATCTGAGTTACAATCCCAATCACATGTGTAAAAAATGTGTCTACATTATCTGACTCTCATGCAAAGATTTTCAAAATCTCTTCTCAGCAACTGAAGTTTTGCTGTCTTAACTTTTTCCACGACTACTTTAGAGTTTGTACCTCCTTCTGGATCTCTGAGACATACTCTCCCCTTGAAACACACTCTCATTTACTGCTTTATACAATAAGAAGAGAGCTTTAGCATCTTTCTTCCTATTGCTCTTGAATAAGTCCTTCTCTACTTGAGTTAAGGCATTAAAAGCTTGCTCATTAGCTGGTTCAGTAAAACCATCTTGTACAAACTCCCATAAGTCTTGTGAAACAAACAAGGCTTTCATGGTAATGGCCCAATAATCATAGTTCTTTGCATTAAATTGTGGAAGTTGAACATTTCCAATGTTCACTCCAGTGCTTGGTCCAGCCATTGCTTTTAAACTGAACACTGAACTTAAAAAAAATGTCTTTCTACTGACAACAAATGTTTAAAACAAAGAACCTATGACTCTGCTTCATCTTTAAAGAATTATGAGCATTTGACGCCTAGGTGAGCTTCCACCTTTAACTTTGGAGAAAACCTTCGCAACAAGTCTACTTCTTCTTCGGCTTATTTGAAACCTTTAAAACTGAACTAGCTCCGATACCATGTTGAATGCTAAAATTGAACAATAAAATGGAAAGTAAACTCTCTCCTATGAAAATTTAAAACTTCTTGACATGAAACAAAGTTTCACAAACGAAAAAACTTCCTATTCCTCATAAACTATTTCAAATTCTTCCTTTAACGGAGTGATTAAGAGCAGGTACCTGTGGTTTTAATCAAACTCTTGTCCTTTATAGCTCTTTTTCTTGCTATGTAATTTTCTGCAACATGTGAAACAATACCAAATAAAAAAAAATTGACACACAGGCTCTCGGGCCTTTTCTTTTTATATGTCGTCCATATATTAAACATTACATAAAACCATATAAAAGACTTAAACTAAAATCTATTTAAAAAAAAAATATTATAAGGGACCCACAATACAAACAACAAACCAAAAACTCTGATTGCGATTGACAACCGGATGCAATGGACCGATATTTAAATCCGCCATATAAATGGCGTCGGGTCCGGAACTTCAATACAAAAATCAGACCATATGAAAGTTCTGATTCCAATTAGATAATGGATCTGATTCAATTAATAAAATGCGCCATGGTAAGTCCATCGGGTCTGAAACTTTAAACAACAAAAAATGCATGACCCCCGATCTTCCGATTGCGATTGGAATCTGGACTCGATGCATCAATAAACTGCACCATAAAATAACATCGGGTCCGGGACTTCAACATGTGCGATCGGGCCTTGTACACAAAAGGTTCTGATTCTGATTCAAGACGAATCCGATTCATTTTATGAACTCCGGCCTATACCTGGATCGGGTCTGCCACTTTGATCGGAGCAAATAACAAAAGGCCTTCGATTAAACCATTGTGATTACAGACTTGCGATTGTATTATAAAATGCCACATGGTCTTGTGGACCCACAAGCCTCTGCTGCTGTGGGGTGATTATTATATATATATGTTTCGTTTATATTTAAACGTTCCGCTTTGCAGAACTCCACATCTGCAAGACATTTGACTTATACTATATGCATTGCGATTTGCGATTGCGATTGGATCGCATCGCATCGCAGCTCCATATCAACAAGACACTGCTCCAACAAGTTTTCGATTCTGATTGGCATATAAGTGGTGGGGACCACTTGTCCCGCCATTTCAGAAATTAAAAGGACTTCTGCCTGTTTTGAACAATTTTCTTCATTTTGGTTATTGAGGGATTTAAATGCCTGAAATGACTATTTTAATGAATTATGCTCCTCCGTAGTTCAGAACTACGGGAAAATATTCGTTCCTCTATAAAACTAGCTCTGCCCATCACCAAATTAACTTCTCCTCTGTTGTTGTGGCTGCGACCTATCAAAAATTAAATTATCCTTACAAATATCCATTCTTCTTGAATACAGAGTGTTGTGCACTCTATCTCTTCTGCGCTACCTCTGTACTCTTTTCTCCCTGCTCAAAGGCTTAGCAGGTGACTTTAATATTTCAACAATGTGATCTCATTTGGTTAAATATCGGTGCCTCTCGACACTTCAATGAATACCTAGATCCGCTCCTGAGATCTGAGCATTGTGCCTAGCTTCAGTTGGGATCAGTGATTAGCCTGCGATTAATCTCTGCTTCAATTGCACGATCGTTTTGTCGAACCTATGATGCTGAGGCAGCAGCAAATTTGGACAATTAACTGGTTTCGGCCCTGAGATTGTGACCCCTATCGATTTACTGGAAACGATTTTTCACATGACCCTTGTTTTACAGCGCCAACAACCCAATTGAAAAATCTAGTCAAACTTATAATCGAGCCTGTTTTAAACTGTTGCACCACAAATTATGGCAAGGGGTTAATGTCTCCAAACAGTGCTTCTAGCGGTGTTGTAAAAGAGAGAACGGATGTTGTTGTGAAAGGGTGCTTCAGGATTAGATACTATATTGTTGTAGTGGCTATCCACTAACGTGTTGGTTCCTTCATCTAGTCTCACGGCCCCTCTACACTGCAAAATACTTCACGATCCTCGCAACTGCATGGAAATGTTCACACCCTGGCTCAAGAGATGGCTTGTAGACCCCAAGTTCTAGTGTTTGGAAAGCTTTGGATGTGCATGAAATTATTCCGCTGACGGCCTTGACTGCTACAGAGAGAGCAACATCAGCAGTTCAACTTCACAATCTGCAGCTCAACTTCACATTTTCTTATTTCTCATGATCATGTGGCGTCTTTCAGCAATTTGAGATATTGGTCACAAATCGAAACAAGTATATTAAATTTCTTTAATTCATAAGATGATCTAATTATTTCCTCGACTTCTGCATTAATATTGGGGCTTTGAGGTGTTGATCGGTTTAGCTAACTCTAGATCTAGAAGAAATCGCCCTCTCTAACTTCAATCTACAGGATCTCAACCTCATGGGCTGAAAATAGGCTTGATTTCTAAATGAGTAATAGATCTCGACCCTCGATCAATATATATGCTTCGTAAGCCTGTAAAATATTCTAACGTTGAGCCACACATAAACCAATTGATGGATATAATAATCTTTATGCAAATATCAATGAGGGTGGATGTGAATAAGCCACAGAAATTGATGGATTCTAGCTAAGGTGATGTACGGCAGATCACCAAAAACTAATCTCTCTTGGACTTCCCATAAATCTCAAAATTACTCTATGATAAATCCTCAGACTGGCAAGATGCACAGCTCTGATACCACTATAAGATTCCCAACAATAGAAATTATCGCAGATCTGGCACATCTAAGTGTTCTAACCAAAATTAATTGCAATAAAAAACAATGAACACAACGAGATATGGAAATGCAACACTATATTTCAATTAGTATTAAAAAAATGAGACATGCCCAAAATACAAACAGATAATGGAGCCCCTACCTTAGCATACACAGTTGCACCAACAAATGTCACCATGAGGTTTTGTCCCAAGATCAAGCTAGAACTGGCCACGCCAGGATGATCCATCTATCTCACCCTTATCCCTTTTTATAGCTTATATGGACCTTATTTTATTGTTTTCCTTTGAAAAAGGAAGGTGGATACAATGGCCTGATACCATGGGCGAATACCAGGATAAATACCATGGGTTGATTCCATTTATTTTGACCTTATAAAAAAAAGGGAATATTACACAATTTTGTTGGAAATTTACATAGGACATATAAATTTCAATTCCACTGCATGCCAAACACATAAGTACATATTAATATTTGTAATGATCTAAGAAATTCCCTATAAGTGGTGTATATGCAAAGTTTGATCCACTAAGAAGTTGGTGTATCAATAATCCTCCTTTAGGCCCGCATTCCTTTTTCCACATCATCTCTTATAGTTAGGATTTTTTTTCACTTAACTCTTCATAGATTATGTTAAAAGTACATTTATAGCGTCACCTAAAGTATTATTCAAATGAGCATAGCTCATACATCATTTTTTTGAAGATAAGATACTACCATTCTACCTAGTTTGTATTCTTTTCATTTTATAGTCTTCTCTATTTCATTCATTAGTAGAAATTTCATTTTGTTGTATTTTTATTTCTCTAAAAAAATGTATATTTCCATTTATAGTTACACCTTCATTTCATTCTATATACAATCTAGACCAATGGTAAAAAAACAATATACCCTTTAAAATTTCTTCATGGATGTCCCCAACAAGATGAGGATATAGGAAGTTAGCTCTCAAACTAGATGAAATTGGGGAGGAACACTCTAACCATCCCCATCCCAAGTGACCTCCCATGTTGTAAGAAAAGAGAGATGGAGCAAGGCATCTTATCAATTTATTGCTAGAGGAATTTGTGAAGCAGCTAGGAACAAGATGAAGGATAATTTTACATAGATCCTCCAATGGCTACCAATGTAAATAAAGACACATCTATCAAGAAATAATTTTAGAGTTTTGACACCCTTCAATGTGCAAGATATATTTGGAATTATTTTACTTTAAGGCCAAATGGATGTAGATTCTTTAGAGAAATAGTTAACTCTAATTTTTGCAACGGTAAAAAGATCACCGTCACACTCATTAAGTCCCTCCCCCATGTCAAATATTGTTGGGACAATTACTATGATATACATATACTTGACCAAATTTTATTTGATGCCATCAAAGAGGAATTCTACCTAATTGGAAATGATGATGAATGGTATCTGAGATGGAAAACATTATTCCTAGGGAGAATACACATTGTGTGGAAGTATACAAATATATTCCATAAATTACTCGTAAAACTTAACATCATTGACTCCAAGTAGCAACTCATTCTAGCATACTACATCAACCCTACAGAGGTATATCCAAATATAAATGGAGATCTTAAGCACCTCCTCATTAGGAGTTTCTTATCAATGTTCTATCAAAATTGAGAACAAGTTTAAGAAACAAAATAAGTGGGAGTTTGGGTTTGAAAATCCACCATAGTCACAAGCATAATAAATGTGGTCGTAACTCACAATACATGGACAAATTAGGGATAACTAACCTCACGAAAACCAACATGATCTATATGCAAAGAAAAAGTAATATATAGTTAAATAATGACACTAAAAAGAGGTGTGAGCTACACAAAATCACTTAGCGCAACATTGATGAATTTCACTCAAAATGGATATGAGTTGAATGTCTCGAAATAAAATTATGGATAAAAATATAATTAAAAATAATGGAAAGTGTAACATCAACATTAAACCCATTGTTACCATTTCTACCATAAATATCCAACTAGAAGATCTAGAGGATAAAGAGGAAAGTGAGCACCCCTTCCAGTCACAGTGTGGGTTAAGGGGACTCAATACAATGGTATTTAGAAGAACCTAATATCACTGGAGGTCATTAATAAGTTCAAATACATACCGACATTTCCACACTTACAGTGATACACTGTTAATTGGTTGAACTAGGGATGAGAAATCTCTGTTAGAAACCATGATACCTTATGAAATCAAGCCCTTCAAAGATAAGACTTCATACATTATGTTAAAAGTGAATTTATAGCCTCTTATAAAGTCTCCTTACAAATTAACATAGCTCATACATCATTTTTTGGAGGTAATATACCACCATTCTACCTATTTTGTATTGCTTTTCATTTTATAGTCTTTTTTATTTCATTCATTGGTAGCACTTCCATTTTGGTTTTATATATTTAAAAAATATATGTATATTTCCATTTACATTTACACCTTGAATTCATTCTCTATATAATATAGAACAATGGTTTAATAACAATACACTCTTTATAATTTCTTCATAGATGTCCCTAACAAGATTAGGATATAGGAAGTTGGTTCTCAAACTAAATAAAGTTGGGGAGGACCACTATAACCATCCCCATCCCAAGTGACCTCCCATGGTATAAGAAAAGAGAGCTAGAACAAGTGATCCTATCAATTTATTGCTAGAGTAATTTTTGATGTGACTAGGAACAAGATGAAGGATAATTTTACATAGATCCTTCAGTGACTACCAATGGAAACAAATATGTTTTTATAAAGAAATCATTTTGGAGTTACGACACCCTTCAACGTGCAAGATATATTTGGCACTCCTTTATTTGAATGCCAAATAAACGTAGATGCTTTAGAGATATAGTTAACTCTAAGTTTTTCAATAGTAAAAATATCACCTTCACACTCATTAAGCCCCTCCCCCATATCAAATATGTTGGGACAATTACTAGGATAGACATGTTGGATGTGAGCTTGCAACATCTAGGATATAACCCGCTTGACCAATTTTATTTATGCCATCAAAAAGGAATTCTACACAATTGGAAATGATGATGAATAGTACATGAGATGGAAAACATTATTCCTAGGGAGAATCAACAATATGTGGAAGTATACAAATATCTTCCTTAAATTGCTCCTAAAAATTAGCATCAAAGCTTCCAAGTAGAAACTTATTCTAACACACTGCATCATCCTTACATAGGTAGATCCAAATAGAAATGGAGTTCTTAAGCACCTCCTCATTAGGAGTTTCTTATTAGTGTGCTATCAAAATTGAGAACAAATTTAAGCAAGAAAATAAGTGGGAGTTTGGGTTTGCAAATCCGCCATAATACAAGCAGAATAAATGTTTTTGTAACTCACAAAGCATGGAAAAAGTAGGGATAACCAAACTCACAACAAAAAACACAAGTTGTATGCAAATAAAAAGTAATAGAGAGTCAAAGAAGGAGACTAGAAATAGGTGTGAGTTACACAAAATCACTTAGCACAAAATTGATGAATTTCACTCATAATAGTCATGAGCTAAAAGTCTCAAAATAAAATTATGGAGAAAATATAATTAGAAATAATACAAAGTGTAAGATCAACAAAAACCCATTGTTACCATTGCTACCATAAATATACAACTATAATATATAAAGGATCAAGAGGAAAGTGAGCACCCCTTCCACTGACAAGTGTGGGTCAAGGAGACTCAATAAAATGGTAGCTAGAAGAACTTAATATCACTGGAGGTGGTCCAGAAGTTCATATACATATCACCAATGCCACACTCCTAGCCATACATCAATAGTTGGTTGAACTAGGTATGTGAAACCTTTGTTAGTCACCATGATACCTTATGAAATCAAGCCCTCAAAGATAATAAATCATACATTATGTTAAAATTGTAGTTATGCCCTCGTCTAAAGTCTTCTTTCAAATTAATGTAGCTCATACATCATTTTTTGGAGATAAGATACCACCATTGTACCTACTTTTTATTGCTTTGAATTTTATAGCCTTTTATATTTCATTCATTAGTAGAACTTTCATTTTGTTGTATTTTTGTCTCTCTAAAAAAATTATCTATATTTACATTTACACCTTGAATTAATTCTCTATATAATCTATGTTGAGAAATCTAGGGGTAGCTAGAGTTAGGAGATTTCTTGAACTTTCTTAATAGCTTGTGATGTATTTTTACTTAACTTGGTTAACTTCTTCTTTCAATTGATTATTAATGTTATCTATCATGAAATAGCTACCAAATAATAAAATCAATGAGACAATAGGCCCACAAGATGTAGGCAATCAGCGAGGGCCAAAGCCTCTCCAACTTGAGAAAAAAACCCACCAGAATTATTTCTCTTATTATAGACCTTCAATTGAAAAATTACAAGCCCTTTGACCCTTGACTAAGACCCTCCAAGACAAATTCAAACCTTGCTTCTAGCAGCTTCTGCAATTTTGACTTCTAGCACCTTCTTTTGCAATTTCAACCTCCACAGAAGATTCTTATGCAACTTCAACCTGCCTAGCACATTCTTTTTCAACTTTGACCTGCCCAGAAAAGTCTTCTGCAGAAACCCTAACCCTTGCACGTGTGAGAGATAATGGAGAGTTATTTATTTTTCCTTCTTCACTTGGATAGATTCTCTCTCAGAGATAATTCCATCTTCCAAATAGATTTTATTGATGACCTAACTTTACTTCTGCAACTTGGCTTCTACTACTGCAATATGAGACCTAATTTCTTCGCATGTGTGGAGAGTATTAATCCAGAAACAATCCCAAAAACTCTATTTTCTCTTCCACCTTCATCCTCTTCTTCTTCTCTCTCTTTTTTCTTTCTTGTGATCTAACTTGAGTGTATTGATTTTGGTCTTATAGACCCATTTAACACCAATGACTTCTTTACCTTCTGTGAGATCAACCAACTCCCATGTTTTATTCTTCTCTATGGCATTTATTTCATCATCCATAGCTTCTATCCATTTTCTATCTTTAATAGCATCTTCAAAATGAATAGGATCATCAACTTAACAATATAAAGAAAATAGGGAATTCATACCTTCATATGCCACTCCTTGCTCATAGATTTCTCTAATGCTTCTGAATTTTGTTCCTCTTTCACTTGGTGTATTCGTGCTTGAAGAAGCACTCGAATCTGCTCCATGTGGTGTGCTCGGTGATGCACTCCCACTTCTTCTCAAGGGTGTTCTCGCTGCTACTTGCGATGTCCCTTGCTGTCCTTGTATTGGTGGAGGTTGTGCTACGGATGGGTTGCCAATTTCAACCACATCTCCCTCATCTTCATCATGAGATAAACAGCTTTTAACATTGACTGTTTTCTCAATGCTTCCATCCCATGCTTCCTCTTCAATAAATTTCACATCTCTGCTTATCACAAACTTCTTTGTGGATGGGTTATACAATCTGTATCCTTTTGAATCTTCACAATATCCAAGGAAAATTCACTTCTCCCCCTTACTATCCAACTTCTTTCTCAACTTGTCTGGAATGTGTGCATATGCCACACATCCAAAAATTCTCATGTGGGTGACTCCCTGTTTCCTGCCACTCCACGCTTCTTCTAGAACTTTGTTCGTCACAGCTTTTGTGGGGCATCTATTTAAAATATACACAACACAGTTTGCTGCTTCTACCCAATACTCATTCGGAAACTGTTTTTCCTTTAGCATACTTCTCACCATTTCCATTATGGTTCGATTCTTCCTTTCAACAACTCCATTCTGTTGCGGTGTGTACCTTGTGGTAAACTGCTTGTGTATGCCATTCTCTCTGCAAAAACGCAGAAATTCCTTTGATATATATTCTTCTCCTCTATCAGTTCTGAGAAATTTAATGTACTGCCCACTCTGTTTCTCTACAGGAGCTTTAAAATGGAAAAATTTCTGAAATAATTCACTGTTATATTTTAGAAAATAAACCCACACTTTTCTTGTGAAATCATCTATGAAGGTCAGCATGTAATTGCTGCCTGAAATTGATGCTGTTTGCATCGGCCCACATAAGTCTGAGTGAATGATCTCTAAGGGTGATTTAGCCCTTATGCTTTTCCTTGATGCAAAATTTTCTGTGTGTTGCTTTCCCAAGATGCAACCTTCACATAGGCTGTCAGGCTTCTCAATCAATGGTAAACCTCTCACCATTCTTTTTCTGTGCAGCAAATTCAATCCTCCGAAATTGAGATGTCCAAATCTCAAGTGCCATAACCAATTTTCATCTTTCTCTTCCTTCTGAAAGGCTTCTTGTGTTACAGCTGCTATGCTTTTTCTTTTTCCCTTCAATTCAGTGTTGAGCTTGAGAGGAAACATTCTATTGTTGGTCATTTGTATTTCAGCAATGATTTTCTTACTTGGAGGTATATCTTTTATTTTGCACACATCATCTTTGAAAATTACATTGTAACCTTTGTTTATGAGTTGCCCAATGCTCAAAAGGTTACATTTCAGACCTGGAACATAATACACATCAGGGAAAAATTTCTTCTCACCATTTCTGGCTCGAATAATAACTCTGCCTTTTCCTTTTACAGATATCTTAGTATCAGTCCCTGTGGTCACTTCAGATTTAATCTCTTCATCTAGATTGGAAAACATTGCTCTATTTCCAGTCATGTGATTACTACATCCTGAATCCAAGAACCAAACATCATCTTCTATATCCTATGCTACATTACATGCTAACAACACATTACTTGGGTTCTTTTCTTCTTTTGCTACATTAGCATTCTTCTTATTTTTCATGTCATTTTTCTTCTTTCTACATTCATTGGCATAGTGCCCATATTTCTTGCAATAATGACATTGGACATTGGATTTGTCATACCTTTGTCCATGAGCATGTTGGTGTTTATGTCCACCTTGCTAGCTATTGCATTGGCCATGGCTCTAATTTTGACTGTTGCTCCTTCCATGTGAATGTGAAGAGTTGTTCCTTCCACCTCTATTCTGGCTTCTGCCTCTTCCTCTTCCTTTGCCTTGACCTCTTCCTCTTCTTGAAAGCATCTGGGTCTTGAAGGCATGCTCAAGAGATGAATGTTCATCTCTGCTCAATCTCTATTCATGAGTTATTAGTGAGGCATGAATTTCATCCACTATGAACTGTGAGAGATCCTTGGTCTCTTCTATGGTGGTAACTATAACATCAAACTTTGAGGGTAAGATTCTCAAAATTTTCTCCACAATCCTCCTTTATTCAAGAGTTTCTCCATGGGATCTTATCTGATTTACAATCCCAATCACATGTGTAAAGAATGTGTCTACATTATCTGACTCTTTCATGCAAATATTTTCAAAATATCTTCTTAGCAACTGAAGTTTTGTTTTTTTAACTTTCTCCATACCTTGATAGGCTACTTTCAGAGTTTCCCATGCCTCCTTGGATCTCTGGGTTGCTGCTATCCTTGGAAACACACTCTCATTTACTGCTTGATACAATACGAAGAGAGATTTAGCATCTTTCTTCCTATTTCTCTTCAATAGGTCCTTCTCTGCTTGAGTTAAGGCATTAAAAGCTTGCTCATTAGCTGGTTCAACAAAACCATCTTCTACAAATTCCCATAAGTTTTGTGAGACAAACAGGGCTCTCATGGTAATGGCCCAATAATCATAGTTATTTCCATTAAATTGTGGAAGCTGAACATTTCCAATGCTCATACCAGTGCTTGGTCTAGCCATTGCTTTTAAACTAAACTCTTCACTTAAAAAAACTGTCTTTCCTTTCTGAAACAACAAGCTCTTTTAAAACAAGAACTACAGCTCTGTTATCTTTGAGAATTACCAGAACTTTGACCTTTGTTGAGCTTTCACACTGCTGGAGAAAACACTGCAACAAGTCTACTTCTTCTTCAGCTTATTTGAAACCTTTAAAGAGCCTGAACTAGCTCCGATACCATGTTGGAATATTAAAAATTCCAGAACAATAAATGGAGAGAGTAAACTCCTCTCCTGAAAACACAGAGAAATTTAAAACTTCTTGACATGAAACAAAGTTTCACAAACTGAAAAAAACTTCTATTCCTCAAAAGAAACTATTTCAAATTCTTCCTTTAACACAGAGGGATTAAGAACAGGACTGCTACAAACGCAGTTCCAATCAACTCTTTGTCACTGTAACCAACACTGCTATGTAATTTTCTTCTGCGCTGCTGTGCGAAACAATACCAAATAAAAAAAATTGACACACAGGCTCTCGGGCCTTTTCTTTTTATATGTCGTCCATATATTAAACATTACATAAAACCATATAAAAGACTTAAACTAAAATCTATTTAAAAAAAAATATTATAAGGGACCCACAATACAAACAACAAACCGAAAACTCTGATTGCGATTGACAACCGGATGCAATGGACCGATATTTAAATCCGCCATATAAATGGCGTCGGGTCCGGAACTTCAATACAAAAATCAGACCATATCAAAGTTCTGATTCCAATTAGATAATGGATCTGATTCAATTAATAAAATGCGCCATGGTAAGTCCATCGGGTCTGAAACTTTAAACAACAAAAAACGCATGACCCCCGATCTTCCGATTGCGATTGGAATCTGGACTCGATGCATCAATAAACTGCACCATAAAATAACATCGGTTCCGGGACTTCAACATGTGCGATAGGGCCTTGTACACAAAAGGTTCTGATTCTGATTCAAAGACGAATCCGATTCATTTTATGAACTCCGGCCTATACCTGGATCGGGTCTGCCACTTCGATCGGAGCAAATAACAAAAGGCCTTCGATTAAACCATTGTGATTACAGACTTGCGATTGTATTATAAAATGCCACATGGTCTTGTGGACCCATGGGCCTCTGCTGTGGTGGGGGCGATTTATATATATAATTTTTGGTTGTATTATATACAATCGTTCCACTGCGGAACTCTACCACATCAACAAGACACTCGGTCCTTGTATTATTTGTATGTTGTGATTTGCGATTGCGATTGGATCGCATCGCAAATCTTCACATCAACAAGACACTATTTGTTAAGACTTGCGATTCCGATTGGCATATAAGTGGTGGGGACCACTTGTCCCGCCATTTCAGAAATTAAAAGGACTTCTGCCTGTTTTGAACAATTTTCTTCATTTTGGTTATTGAGGGATTTAAACGCCTGAAATGACTATTTTAATGAATTATGCTCCTCCGTAGTTCAGAACTACGGGAAAATATTCGTTCCTCTATAAAACTAGCTCTGCCCATCACCAAATTAACTTCTCCTCTGTTGTTGTGGCTGCGACCCATCAAAAATTAAATTATCCTTACAAATATCCATTCTTCTTGAATACAGAGTGTTGTGCACTCTATCTCTTCTGCGCTACCTCTGTACTCTTTTCTCCCTGCTCAAAGGCTTAGCAGGTGACTTTAATATTTCAACAATGTGATCTCATTTGGTTAAATATCGGTGCCTCTCGACACTTCAATGAATACCTAGATCCGCTCCTGAGATCTGAGCATTGTGCCTAGCTTCAGTTGGGATCAGTG